>VWZF01001862.1:499373-572395 GCA_013396755.1 Sclerurus mexicanus
TTTTTTTTTTAATAACAGAGTGAGCAATCCCTCTGTGCTTATTCTAATATGGGGTGAACATTTGTTTCCCATTTCATTTTCTTCAGTTCTGAGAGATTATTTTTTTTTTATAGGTTTCTCATCACCTCAGTCTGTGAGCACCGCAGTACTGAGAACAGACAAGCATCCTGAGAGCCCCTTGGAGGAAAGGAAGCATTTTCCATCTACCAAGAGAGAACCCAGACCAGAAAAGACGAAGGGCCCCATCTTCAGCGAATGAAAATAATTTCTTCAGCAAAAAGAAAAAAAAAAAGTAGAGTTAATGTCATGCAGAAAGTCTGTAGCAGGGCCAAGAAGAGCCTCCAGAGGTCCACAGTTTCACCCCAACATCTCAGCCACTCTCCTGATTCCCATAACCTCGAGAGCTGCTGCAGCTCCCTTTGCTGCCAAACGTTTTCACACAAACTGGGAAGGCTGGAAGCATCCTCTGCTACCCACAGGGGTACTCTGCCTTTGTATTAAGGCACAAAGCAAGACTCTGCCAGGCTGGTGTGAGCCCCAGAGATTTGCTTTCAAAGCTGCTTGCAGAAACAAGGCAGCAGAAGCCTTAGGATGTACATCCCCTCATGGCACTGGGGATAAACGAGCCACACCAGATGGGTTGTGAGTGCAGCCCTCTTTGGAGATCCCATTTCACCTCTGCTGCCCATGAAGGTCCTTGCCCATGTGCCCACTCAGGTGCTGCCCCTCAGAGAGGAAAACTCATTACACCTCATAACCTCTCTCAACCACATCAACAAGCCTAATTTTTGTCCTCTTAAAGCTGCGCTAATAGCCAGCCCTGATTGCTGTGGGTGATAAAAGCATTTGCTCTCAGTGTTTCCCATGCATAATGCAACCTTCACGCTGGGGTCCGGGAACTTTCAAAGGGTGGCTGTGCAGCTTTTAGTTTAAGAGCCCAATCAGAAGATAGGACCGACAGAGTATGGCTTTGAAAGGCATCGGCTGAACTTTGATCTTGTTTCCTTGGCTGCCCTGCCCAGCTACATTGACTGCATTAACAAAAACGAGCCTGCTTCGTCCAGACGAGAGCGTGAACAATCTCACATCCAAGGGCTTTCAAGTCAAGCTGAGCCATTATGTACATCCCCCTGAAATCAAACGCAGTCCAAGATTGCAGAAGGACTGTTGACAGCGGCGCCTCTCAGCTGAGCTTGTCCCTCATATGGCATTGTTCTACAGGTACCTGAAAGAAGGTTGGAGACAAGTGTAGATTTGTCTTTTCTCCCAGCTCACAAGCAATAGGACAAGAGGAAACAGCCTCAAGTTTTCTTCACTGAAAGGGTGGTCAGGCATTGGAACAGCCTGCCCAAGGCAGTGGTGAAATCACCATCCCTGGAAGTGTCCACACAGCACGTAGATGTCGTGTTTAGGGACATGGTTTAGTGGTGGGCTTGACAGTGTTAGGTTAGGGGTTAGACTTAATGATCTTAGAGCTCTTTTCCAGCCCTAATTATTCTATGATCCTATGCTGGCCCATATGGACTTTCCCAACCTGCAAATCACCAGCATGACTCCAGTACAGCCATAGGACTCACTTACCATTCCCCCCAGTATAAGGTGAGGAAGCTATGGGGTCTGCCAGGCTGGATTAACAGCTGGGGCCAGAACCCTGTTAACCAGCAGCTCAGGGTTGCCCCAGGAATTAAACCACTGCAGTCGGTTTTTCTCAGCATCTTTCCATGGGAGTAGCTGAACTCAACCCCCAGCCCCTACAGGAGAAAGATGAAGCCCAAGGAGATGAAGCAGGTGCGTGAAGGTGTCTGGGGAGCTTGGAGCACGGCTCACATCACAGCTGACATCCCCTAGGACACCAGCCTGGGCTTTGCAGGATGTTGTCACGGGATGGAAACCATGTGGTCCCCATGTTCTGCAATAAACCGTGCTGGAAACCAAGCCCCACAAGCAGGAGTTTATTGAACTGCAGGCTGCAAGGATCTGCAGGAGCTAATAATAGTGTCTTCCTCTAACAAGCTCATTAGCTGCTGGAACAGTGAAATCATCTCTGGCATATTCCTCTTGATCACTGTGGTTGTATCTAGTGTTTCTATCGAGGCATTACTAATAGCTAATATTCATTGTGGTATTGCAATGTGGGATTTACTCCCACTCTCTGCAAAATAGCCCTGGTTCAGCCCCAGGAAATGAAAACAACGGCAGCTATCGGCAGTGTTAAGTAGTTGAGCATTTTTCTTGTCTGGTTTTGCCAATCTTTTACATCATTTCATCAGTTCTTTGTCAGAAGGAGCCCTTCCCCATTTGCTGGGACAGAGGCTGTGTGTGCTGGGGACAGCCTGTCCCAGGGGAGCAGCCAGGCTCCGCGCAGTGCCCCGGCATCGGGACTGCACTGTCGGTGCAAACAGGCTTTTAGCCTGACACTACCATGAACACAAGGAAATCAGCCTCATGGTGGGGAGCCAAGCAGCAATCTTGTGAACAAATGAGGCTTCAACCCACAAGACCAAACCACCCTCCAAGTGAAACATCAGACAAGAGGATGCCCACTCTGCAAAACCCTCCCCAGCTTTCAGTGTCTCTCAGTCCTCTTCTGGTCTCTTTATCTGATACTGCATTTACACACCCAACTACAGCCTGCATTCCAACACCAGCAAGACCAAGCCTTTTCCTGAGAAATGAGGATGTCAAAGGCGATTCAGGTAATGTTTCAGTGACCCTCTACCGTTCCTGCTTTGCATCTCTTGAAAACCAGCTTGTCTAATGACACTTAAAACCCAATGAAAGTATTTCTAGTAGTAACTGCTGCTTAGCACCAATGTCCCAACACCAAATGGTGACATTAGAGCAATCCAATGCCATCTTCATTAGAAGCAGAGAAAGGTGATGATGCACATTCACACACAAGGTTGTGTGATTTAAAAAATTTCAACACCTGCAAACTGTATTTTTTCTCATGAAATTCCACCTGATTCTGTTACATCCTCACTCAATAGCAATAAACCTTTAAGGAAGAGCATCAGTCCCTGTTCCTAGTGTTTGCAATCACTGAAATCTAGAGGACAGCAAATAAGGAAAGATACTCAAGAAGCACCCTCCTTGGGGAGAGTACATTTTCTTTCCTCTGCTTTCTCCCTCAAAACCCAGGAATTTCAGAGCAGGAAGGCAGAGCCTCAAGGCTGGGTCTGTCAGGAAAAGAACAGAACAAGCATGTTTGACAGCAGGGATGCTCCTACGGGCTGAGCCAGGCTTTAGGAGCAACCTGACCAAAAAGTGACAGCAAGGATGTACTGGGAAGATGTGTCACACAGCTTGGTCTTGGCTGTGAAAGAAACCTGAGCTCTGTGTGCAACCAAAAATGCACGGACCCTGCACACTGCTCGGGGGAAACCACCAGCGTTACTCGCAAGTCACACCAAGACCAGGTACATCACAATATAGGACAGAATCGCAATTTCCTTCACCTGCAGCATGTTCCAGTGACATTAACAGAAAGCGTGGACACTCCCCAGCCCCATCTCAGATCCTGTGGATGGGGACAATGGTTATGAGTGGAGCCTGCCATCACCCCAGCCTCCTGCCCTGTTTTCAGTTACAGGCTCCATTCCTCCAGGGTTTTATTTTTACAAAGAATTCTTCATAACTTCTATTTATTTTCTCAGTGTCAGTTAGATGTCTGCCTTTTGGCCTGAACTATCTTTAGCTTTCGAAATATTTTGCGTTTCAGAGAAGTATTTGAGTAACATTTCTGAGAAGAAATAAGGCAGAGCGTCAGTGTGCAGAAACTGTCCTATTTGCTTTTTTTCTTGTCTCTATGGGGCATCAACAACCTGTCCTGGAATGACTGAGCGAGGCTTGTTCCTGAGGTGAGATTAGTGGGACTCACAGCAAGAGGAGGATGGCCGTGGCAGTGCACAGTGGGATGCACAGCCCACCACAGCACCTGCAGCACCGGGGGACTGGGAGCAGTCTTTGAGTAAGTAAGGATTTCCATCTGATGCCTAGGGAAGGACTGTGAGTAAAACTGAACTTCCAGAACACCTGCAAGATCAGCTTTCTCCTTTTGCTGTCACTGAGAGGACTGTTTGCCTGTAACACCTGCCTCACAGTTTGGGTCCTGGCTTTCCTCCACAAGCATTTTCCTGGAAGAATCAGTGCCTGTGCTATTTGCAGGTAATCATTAGCGTGTTAACCTTTCTTCTGCGTATGCAGATCAGAGCTATTTGCCTTTTGATTTTAATTTTAGCACACAAAAATACAAGACAAAGGAAATAATAGGAAAATATTATGTTATATATATTTTACTGATGTTATACAACATAGAGTATTTTGGAAAATGCTCTGCACGTAGACTCAGGCACTAACGGTAGAAAGTCCCCTTTGAGGTAAGTGAGTAGAAGAGGTTTGACAGTGTCTGTCTAGGACTGGGACAGTCCCCAGTCACCCATCCTTCCCATGCAGGCTGTCCCACCACAGAGCAGCTCTGGTGAATGAAAACCAAGGTCCGTTCGGACCGTAACCCTCCCTCAGGATGGGGATTAACCTCTCCCACTTACGGGGACATTTGATCTAGAAAACTGGACCAAATCTAGTCACACCACACACAGGTAGACCTGGCTCCCGGCGGGATTGCGCTCTGCCCGGCTCCCCGGGCTCCATCCAGGTGCGTCTCCCCGCGGGGCCGGTGGGATCATTACCTTGGCAGCGGCTCTCCATCAAAGCCCTGTGTGCAGCGGGCCCAGCGGAGCTTGTCATCGTTAATGAGATTACACTCCCCTAATCTCACAGCAAATCGGATTGTCATGCTGAGCGCATTTACGGCGGGCCGGGCCGAGAAGGGAGGCGGGAGGCAGCGCCGGCGTTCCCTCGGTCATTGAGCCAGCGGGGCTCTGCAGCACAGGGGATCCACTTGTTTGTAGGTGACTTCTGAGCCCCGAGGGGGCCTGGCGGGTTCTCCCGGGCCCCCCAGGACAGGGAGCGAGTGTCATCGTGCAGGAAGCCCAGCTGCAGGCGCGCACCTCTGGCAGGGAGGAGGATGCAGCTCTTGGATCTCCGTCCGGCACGAACAGCTGGGCTGTTTTCTACGGGGTTATGCAACTGTTTTGTTCCCAAATAATACAACCAGTGCTGTGTTTAAATTCGTACCAAATCTTGTTTATCTTGCTACAGTTTCACAGAGGAATGATGTGTGAGGATTTGAGGATTGTTTGACGCCTCCTGTGTGCCCTTCCAGACGGGTCGGGGGCTCCTCCAGCCCCGCGCAGGGTTTGCTCCTGTTTGGGGACACGGACTCTTGGCTGCTCACAGCTCGTGTTGTCTCAGTAAGGGCTGCAAACCCAGAGCAGCTTCCTAGTGATGAAATCCTGGCCAATGTGGAGCAAGGAGATGAGCTGAGGCCTGGGGGGAAGGACCTCTCCAACAAGACCTTGCAAAAAGACGCAGTGCCCAAGGCAGAGAACACCCCTCACCCTGGAGGAGACCTTTAGTCTGCTGGTAAGCCCAAAGCAACGCACACATCTACCACTGGCTGAGCTGACAAAACAGCCACGTGTCTTTTGATACACTCATCAGAAACACAGTAAAATGCCAAGGCCCAGCTTTGGGTGAAGAGAAGAGGGTTCATATAACCTCTCCGGGCTCCTGCTGCAGCCAAACCCCAGTCCTGGTAAATGCAAGTACAGAGCCCGTGTCTGTGGCATCGCCGGAGGGTGTGAGCAGCAGCCCTGCATGTGCTGGGTGGGAGCTGCATGGGAAGTCACATGTCTTTGCAACTGCTTTTTGGGAGCCTGAGCCCAAATGTTCAGCTACATATTTGGGACAAAGCTGCAATAACCAGAGAGGCTTTTGAACTTGGGAACAATAGGAGCTATTTTCAATGGGTGAATAATGTTGAAAATCTGTCCCTTAATGTCAGCTCGCAGAATCTTCATTTTTCCCAGTAAATAATAAAAAAGTTTAATTTTTTTTCAATGGATTTCAATGCAACATTTACTTTGAGACCGTTTATTCTTTGTCCAAGAATAGCAGGGAGACATGCTGAAAAAGGACAAGATGATCTTTATCATTTCAAATACAGCAATTCTAATATTTCTTTTAACCCTCTTGCTGTAGGTCTGTGTGTTTAAGTGTATCCCATAAAAACAATTTTAGGAAATAACTTATTTTCATGATTTACATTGCATGCCTTTGATGAAGAGAAATAAAACTGAAACTCAGAGATATTGCTACTGTTGGTGTAAAATAATTTTAAAAAGAGTTTTCTATGCAAAAATGAAGCATGTCCAAAGTAAAGCATTTCAGGATGCTGTTTTGGTGTTTAAAGGAAAAGAAAGATTATTCACTTGGATTATTTTTCATAGTAACAATTTATAAAAGTTCATTGAAGGCTTAAATTTTGTAGGAGATACATATTTTGACTGTCATAATATTTTCATAATAATAATAAAAAAACCCTTTCTGAATAAACATGTTTTAGAAATCTGATTTGGAATGAAAACTAATTTTGAAATATTGGAGTTTCTCTGATTTCAAAGTAAGTCTCTTCATTACTGAGTGGAGGTATCTCTTCTTAATTAAAAGAATACTTAGAAGCATTTTTCACAGCCCGGCAGCAATGTGCTGGGCAAGTAATTAGTCTTGCATTGTCTTTCTGGCAGCATAGCCCTTTCCTGCAACACTGCTTGGGCAGAAGTTTATCCCTGTATGAACTAGGAGCAGGCTCTGCTAAAATAAAGTTCTGAAGCGGTTATATTACAGGGACTGAGATTTTACAGCCACAAAAGCAGCTTTGCACAACAATGAAATAGCAGTTTATCTAATCCTGTATTTCATGAACATGGGTCTCATCATGTCAATGCAGAGATACCCTCCTGCTCACGTCAGACGCTGTGCTAGCAGTATTTGTTTTTTTGCTTCTTGTTGTACACATTTTTACATCTGTTTTCCATTACTGACCCTCTGAAACACAACTTGCCACTGTAGCACAGGCACAAACATTTAGGATGGCCATGAAACCTCAGCTTTTGTTTAGAGTTGCCAGATAAGATTATTTAAACTGATAAAAACCAAAACAATCTCAGGGTCACCTATGTTTCTGTTCTGGCCCGCTTCTCTCTATTAGATTGTTTTGGCCAAGAGGTTTCAGCTGATCTTGTCATTGTTGCTTGTAACCTCCTGCCCAGTGGTGATTTCATCCGCTCCTCCACACCATTCTTCTGTGATTAGAAACGATCCTCTGACAACACGTCTGGAACAGCGGGCTGGGCAGGGCTTGTGTCTCACACAGAGAGGTGGGCAGGATTTACTGATGCAATTAGATGAGTGCCCAGCACACGAGGTGCTGCCACATCTCTGCTGCACCCTCTGACACCAGGCTGGGGGGTACAACAGGAGGGTCTTTGTGCCTGGAGTGCCACCCTGCATCACCTTCACCTTACTGGACAAGAGCCAGTGAGGAGGTGGCAGCAAGGAAGCCAGCAGTGTCCTTTGGTGATGTGCTGCACATTGATGAGGCTGGAAATCTTGTTAAATTAAAGCAAAAGGCGAGGATGGTGATGTCCACTCTGCTGCAATGCTCATCCCTTTAGGCACCAGCAAAGCAGAGCTGAAGAAAACTGTGTTTTCCCCACAGCGAGGATAGCAGCTGCTTCCCAAAGCTCAGCTTCTGGATGGCTGCTGTCCTTGAAAAGCACCTGCTGTCCTGGGCTGGGGCTCACAGCACATCTGACAGCCACGCTCGGAGCAATTTCCTGCCAGATTTCCACTGCCATAAGAGGTGGTTATAAATGATGTCCAGATAGCTGCTCCTCTGCACTAAGGGATGCTGTAACTCTACATAGTCCTACTTCGGGCCAGCGGCTTCTCATGCTTTCTAGCCCAAATGCTCCCCCTGCCTGTTCCAACACTTTCCCTCTGACGGGCTGGGCAGAGTCCAGCCAGCAGTTTCCACTTCCCCTCTCAAGGCACTGATACACTGGCAAGCAGAGATGGGGTCCCTGGAGTTTAAACTTGAACAGAACTAGCTGTATGTGGCTGACTTTTACCATGAGTTCAAGAACATGGAAATTTTTAATGCATGTTTTGATATGTCCTGGGATAATCTATGACCTTTTGAGTCCTTTTTTATCCAAAGCAAACTTCAGAACATAATCCTGGCAGATTTCTTGGAATCGTGATGCTGAGTGATTCTACAGATATCCCAAGTGATGCTCTGAGAGGAATGAAAATATTTTCAAATTATCCTCCATTTGCCAAGGGATGAAAGTGAACAGTAAATGCTGAGTGTTTATTGTATGGGAAGCTGTCAGAGCAATCCATTTGCATGTCTGTATTGTGTGTCCTAGTCCCAAAGAAATTCCTTGCATATTTCTGTGAAATTTAAATAGTGCCCACTCCTCAGAAAACAAAATGCTTCGCAGCCTTTCAATGGCTTTTCAGAGTTTGGGGGTAAGAGGTTCAGCTCTTTCTCGGAGCTGCACAGTTTTTCTGAGCTTGCCCATTTTACCAGCACCCAGAGCAGGCACCCAGAGCATCCCCAGGCACAGCTGACTGGGCACATCAAACAGCTGCCCCTGCATTGCTTTGTTCCCATGGCTAGAGCACCATTCACATCGTGTCCTTCACTAGAGCAAAGCAAGTGGCCTCAAAAGAGAGGTGGGACTTGAGCTGGAGACAGCCATGGCTGAGAAGGCTTTATCAGAGACACCAGGACAAGAAGTTATACTTTCAAAGCTGAGCTGCTCACTGTGCATGCAAAGCACCATGAACTTCTTGTTACTGTCTTGTAAAAGTCAATAATTATTTTCCCTCCCAAGATATGACCTGTCTAAGCTCCCTGAGGAATTCCTCCTGCAGCATTACCACAGAGCAGAGCAGACTTGGTAAAGAGCCTCCAAGAAGACATTTTTAACATGGGATATCACTGCTCCCCTGCACCGGGAATGGAACTCCTTTCACCCCTAAGTGGGTAAGTGTTCTGTTGTGGATGCCCTACTGATGGCTAAGAGAAGATCATTCAGGGTTCCTCTGATGCCAAGTACCTGTTTAACATGCTCCATTTTAAATACAACCTCTTCAGAAGCTCTGCAAACACCAGACAGATGGGTCACAGAGTTTAAGCATAAATGCTTGTCTGTGTGTAGGCACAGCCCAGCACCTTTCTCACTGTTTCTGGAGTGTTTAAAGGATTATCCTAGACACCTGCCAGCTGATAGTTTGGGTTGGATGAGCCCTTGTTTAGCTGCTCCCTTCATTGCTGCTAAGGGAAGCTCATGGGTATTTGCCACAAAGAGAAAGGAGGGAGGACAATGATCTAAAAGAAGACATAATTAAGACACATAAACACAGTGACATCTGTCAGAAGATGTTGTTTTAGGAAACACAATGTTTGTGTGTTTGTTTACTTGAAAATCACTTTGTTTTGCTGCCAAGGGGACGTCACATGAGGAACTTTCTTTCCAAATATCATGTATATGCCATCAGCCCCCACTCTTTCCTACTCCAGATGAGTCTGTTGCATGTGATTTCCAAGCAGAACAAGTGGTTGAACCTCTCTATCTGACTTTTTCTCTTTCCCATAGTGAAAAACACATGGCCTTGATTCTGGAGAGGACAGCAGCATGTGTGAAAGTCCATCTTTGTTCATCAAAGCCCTTAAGCTCATGCTTAAAGCTAAGAAAACACTTAAGTGCTTTGATAAAAAGGGAAGATCTGCGGAATTGGGACCAAAGAGATGCTACAGTTAATTGATTTCCTTTGAGAACAGCCTGTGTTTTCCCCAAAGGGCTAATACTGTAGTTCTTCTATTCAACTCTAAAGCTGTTCCAAAGCTGCAGCAAGTTTGATAGGGTTGGCATTTCTTAGAAGCTATTTATTCACCCATGACCAAAGTATTGAGACTCGCTCTCTGCAGTAAATATGCACAAGTGGACACACACTGGGAAATTCTTTGTCTTGTCCCCGTTCTGCTGCTGAAGGAAGACACATGGTTTCAATGATGTCTTTGTTATCTGATCAAGCATTCAGTCCAATTTGCAATTTTAATGAAAATCAGACACCTGCACTGCAACTGATCTCCACTCCCAGGATTAACAACAACAAGGACAAGAAGCATTCCCCCTTATCGGAAGAACTGAAGCCACCGGTATCCTGTTACCAAAGCCCAGGCTGTGATTTCAGATGTTACCCAGAAGAAAGGAACCCTTTATTCCTCTTTGGAGAGTGATCTCCTCAGATGGAGAACCGAACTGAAATGCCCAGCTATGGGTAACATTAGCTCGAGCACAGAAGACAAGCTGGGGAGCTCTGGCTGCACCAAACCTCTGCAGGCCCCAGAGACAGGCCGTGCTGGCTGGCTCCGAGGCAGCACAAGTATTGCACTGACCACAGAGACAGCTCTCTTGTGAACATCATTTTCCAAAAATTATTACCAGGACATGCATCTTTTGGTGTTGATTCGACTTTTTTCCCTCTTTTTAAATCTGTACGGGCTCATTTTTAATCTGGTCTGTCTTGGACACGAAGATATCAAACACTGTAGCACTGAGCAAACCCCAAAAACGAAATTGGAAGGGGATTTGGAAATGGTGCCCTGGCTGCGGTGCCACCCAGGAAAGGTCCCCCAGCACATCCCTGTATCACAGCTGAGGCTGAGAGGTGCCCAGGAGGGAGCTTGGCCCCGTGGGGGCAGAAGACCAGCTCAGCACATGCCTGGGCATGTGCACTGTACCAGTGCATCCTCCATGGCAAGATGTGAAGAAACCCACTTCCTCCAAGTTCTAGCCAATATTTACTGAAGTGCTTTCCTGACTTCTCCTCTTGCCTGAAGCCCATGTCTTTCCATCATCTGGGTTGTTTATGTTTGTTGGTGTTTTTCACATAGGGGGAGAGGGATAAGAGAAGGAAAGGAGGAAGTAAAAAGACTAGTGAGCACCTTCAGTGAGCTGAAAGGCTTAAAAGACTACCCCAAATCAAGAATTTCTCTTAAAATTGGTGTTTTTCCCCCACAGCCTTTGGTGTTAAAAGTAATTTGTTTCAATGGGACACCCCACTGCTGTGGAGATGCTCAGGTAGCTCTGATGAGACCAGGGAAGTTTCAGGTGCCAGAGTTCTTGGGATCTTCCTCATCCTGAGAAGAAAGTTTTATTTGTAATAGGACAAGAGGAAATGGCCTCAAGTTGCACAATGGGAAGTTCAGATGGGATATTAGGCAAATCTTCACTGAGAGGGTTGTAAGCATTGGAACAGGCTGCCAGGGCAGTGGCGTAGTCACTCTCTGTGGATGGATTTAAAAGATGTGTAGATGTGGCACTCAGGGACACGACTTAGTGGTGATTGTGGCAGTGCTGGGTTAACAGTCGGACTGCATAATCTTAAAGGTCTTTTCCACCCTGAAATCTCTGTGATTCTATGATCTACTGCACAGTTCGTCGTCTTCTTTAGCATGAGCTCCCTCTTTTGCCCTTTGGAAGGTAAGTCAGGCAGCTTCAAAGAAAGGGCTGTCAAATTGTTTCAAGCCGTGCCTCTCTTCCTGTCCTAGAGCAAGGCAAACAATTTGGAGACCCCAGGTCAGCGAAGCCTCGCATGTATTGCTGAATTGAGCTCTTTATGTGCCTGGGCATATGTTTCAGAGAGGCAATGATGCTTTTTATAGCAAGACTATTTTCTATTCAACTCTGAGTTGGGCTCTGCTTTCCTAATAAGGAGTCTTCACCCCATTTTGCAAAGGAAATTGCATTATTTTGAAACTACATTTAGCCACCCCAGCCTCACAAAATGTTCTTGAAAACACTGTGCGCTTGAACCTACCACCCATGAAATAACAGAGGGAGCTTTCTCCCCAGGCTGTTTCTCTTTCTGTGTGGTTTGGGGACAATCTCTTCACCATACAGTGGATCATGTCCTGTAGTAATACACCCAAGCCCAGCGGGCTGGTGCTGCTGCTGAGGACAAGCACACTCATTTCTAACAGTATTGAGGGCTCATGTAAGTTGATGGAAAAATTCTCTTGTTGATTCCAGGAGAGCTGGACACCCCTGGATGGCATCTGGACATAGCCGTGCAAGTGCTGCAGGAGTTGTAGTGCAAAGCAGCTCCTTAAGGACCGGTTTGATGTCCTCCTGCTCATCCAAATTACTCCCACTGTGCTTATCTCTCCCATCAGTTATCTTCCTGCCTCCTGTAAACACCAAGTCTGAAACAACTTGTTAAACAACCACAACAGATGTTTAAACACCACGTTCAGGTCCAGGTTAAGTCTTAGATGTCTTCTCCAAGTCCCACTGTCCCCTGTATATATGTTGGTTAAGGAGCATTTGGGGAAGGATAGTCAGGAATACGGACATTACCAGGCAACTAAGAGATGGTGTTTGCAAACACTGTTCCCAAGTGGGTTAGGTGACTTAGTGCTGAAAACTGGATGTTTGAGTTGTGTCCTAAAGCTCAAGGTTGTGATTACCCCATGGGCACATCTACACTGCACAACAGTCCTAAGAGGGCTCCTGGAAGCAGAGCAGCTGGGTTGGCTATTTATCCAGTGAGGAACTGCTCTGCTACAATTACACATCCTAACCTCGAAGCCTGATTTTTGAGAGCTTCCAGAAGGATTTCTACCTGGGCTGTGGTTCAGAAGTTCCTTTTCCAGCTGCCTGTACCTAACTGATTTCGATGCCCAAAGCTCACCCAGTAATAGAGGAGTTTTAGGAAAATTATAGGCAAAAACATCTATGAAATAGCATGGAAGGGATGTTGCAGGATATTGCTGAATGCATTTCCTGGGAATTTCCCTCTGGGAAGGGCCAAAGCTGAAGGGAGCCTCTCTAAGAGCTGTGCAGGTGTCCTGGGCACCATCCCTGCTCACTTGTCACTGGATGGTGCTTGGCATGTCCCCATGGGCAAAGTGGGACAGTCTGGGCATCTTCTCTCCACCAAAGCCCTGTGGGACCATCACGGTCCAAAACCAAATCAGCACCTACAGCTCTGCCTCCATCCAAGGTTTTCAGCATTTTGGTATAACAGTCCGGAGGGAAAATTTAAAGCTTTGTTTTTTATCTTCCCCTCTCCGTGCTTCTTTTTTCTTTCCTTTTGTTTTTAAAGCAGTCGAACATCTGCAGAGCACTTTGAGATAACCATAGCAATGACATGAGGACAATTGGCAGGCACTCTGCTGCTCCTCAGCTGTGTGCTGTGATTCACCAGCCCAGCCAGGAGGGACCTCTCTGCACCGAGACCTTGCCCCGGGGTCAGAGATAGAGCACACGAGAGCTTTTATTGGAGCAGAACAGGGGAATGCAGATATCAGGGGATTTTCAATGGAAATCACAGGTGTTTCTTCCCTGCCTCCTCCCTGTGAGAGGCCCCTCTATGTTCTGTTCCGATTTGTTTTTCTGGCAGCCAGTGTGCTCTATTTTTCTTGCCTGTGTTTTTATGAGTTTTATGTTTGGTTTCTGCTAAAACAACAGAAAACAGCACAGGGCTGATTTTTTTGGTGGTTGGTTTTTAATTTTTTTTTTTTTTTGAGTGGGTTGTTGGGTCTTTTTCTTTTAGGAACTATGCAAAGGGTCATTTGGAAGCCCTGATTCCAGTAAAACTTTGCAGAAGGATTGATGGAGGTTTCGGATCAGCTGAAGGTCACAGGTCAAATGGTTTACCCCCCAGGCGGGCGAGAAGATGAGATTAGCAGCCACAGAGCCACTGCTGAGCCGTGAAAGAGGACACAGGGCTCCACAGGACACGCTCAGCAGTGGGAGGAAGACGAGCTTTTAGCAGTGGGCTTGCAAACAACTGTTTAAAAATACCTCACTGAAGAGCTTCTCTTCCACCCCATCTCAGCAGAGAAAGTGAACTGCAGCTGGCCAGAAGCGAGGACTTGGAATGAAGCAGACACGTATTCACACAAGAGCAGGAGAATAAAGATGTTGTTTTTTTAAGGAGAAGATATTTTTTCATTTTGGTGGACTAAGGCTGGTTTTTTTAAATATCTGATACTGTGTTTAAAAAGCAGAATCAATTGCTATTCAGTGCAAGCCTGAGCCAAAAATCAAGCAGGGAGTAAGAGCAAGTTACAGTATATCTTTAAAGGAGTTGCTTTCAAAGGTATCTGTGCTTTGCTCTAGACATGAAGCATTGGTCTTGGTAAAATGCATTAGCCACACACTTCCATCTGTCTAATCAGTGAAGGATTTTGGCTGTTTCAGAGCAAAAAATCCCGTGGCATATGATCTGCATAAAGCATAAACATGACTTATTCTTTTGGCTGATTTTGGCACAGGGGAGGTCACAAAATCATCTTTCAGAAACCCCAGCTGGACCAAGACAGAGCCTTCTCCCATTTTCCAGCTTCTTTCTACCAAGAACCTCATTCAGAACCACTACTGTCATCATCATGCCACGCATCTTCCCAGGACCAAAAATTTGCTGTTCTGAATACAGAAGCCTCTTGCTTTATGCCATTGAAGACAGGGATGGAGATTAAAACAAACAAACAAGCCCAACAGGTATTATTCCCTAAGACACCCATGTAATTCCCCTTCATTTTTCACTGTTATCATCAGCAAGGCTGGAAAAGACCCTTAAGATCACTGCCAAGCCCACCACTAGACTGTGTCCCTAAGCACCACATCTACACGTCTTTTAAATACCTCCAGGGACTTCTAACTTGTCAGATTGTTCCCCCCATCTATTGCTGTCAGAAGGAGAGGGCTCCAGGCTCTCCAGTGGGGCTCAGGCCCCAGCTCGTGTTGCACATTCAATATTCACAGCAGCAATTGCTGCCAACGGAGTGTCACCTGCCCGTGAGCCCTGCGAGGACGGGAGGTAACGAGCACCCCTCACCATCATGAGTAACCCTACCTGTGAGGCAGCTTTCAGGGGGAGGAGGACAGTAGAAAGTCTGGAAACAGAATATGGAAAGGAAAAATTTGAGGCCTCCATGTTACATGAGCTCCTGAGGGCGAGCTGCAAAGCCGTGTAAGCAAACCCAAGAGGGCTTGTTTGCATGAACAAGCATCCTGGCTCTGCCTTCACAGAGAGCATGAAAAGGTTGAATACTTTGGCTACTTGAAGTCGTGCAGAATGAACAAACCCTGTTCCTGCAGTCCCTGAGACAGAAGAAAACATGTTAGCCACCTGCCCAGCTGAGAAATGTGTTTGCATGATGGCCACAGCATTTACGTAGCTGGGAGGTATAGCAGAGGGTTGGTTCCTCAAAAAAGAAAGAGGCTCTATGCTGCCTTTTTTTCTCTAAACAAAAAGTGATTTATTTAAAGCCAAAAAGTGTTAAGGATTATCTTTTGAACCTGCCAAACTGGCTGCAAACACCCTGAAGAGCAGATTTTATTGTTATTATTTTGCGTTATTCTATTTTTAAAAGAATGAAAGAAGCATTAGAAGTAGAAAGATGAAAACTGGCTCTCCCTTGACATATTTATTTCCCAGATGAAGTGTGTGTAACTTTATGCTATATACACAACTCTGCAGATAACAGAGGTGTTGGCTATAGGACATTGCAACATTCAGGATGTAATTTATATCTCTCCCCACGTCTCCATTCAAACACATGTGGTTCATCCTATTCTTTGCCATTGCTGGACTCTGGCAGGGCCCAGCATTTCAGTGGTCATTGCGTTCCTGAGGGGCTGCTTTGTCAACAGCCACTTTTGCTGTGTTTAGGTATTACTCTGCTCATTACTCAACTTTGTACCACTAAGACAAGCTGGTTCACGCCAGTTCTGGGCCACCTATTGTTTATCTTCTGATGTTTTGACCTGTGAAACGTGCCCAGCTATCACTTCTAGAAGCTGCTGTGAGGCTGTGGAGATGAGGACAGCGATAGGATAGGATAGGATAGGATAGGATAGGATAGGATAGGATAGGATAGGANTAGGTTAAGAGATGGTGTTGGAGGACACAAGTTAGACAAAGATGAATTTGAAATTTCTGATCAACTTGATGTTTGCAAATATAAGACGCAGCAGAGGCATCACTCCTGTGTCTCTAAACCTCACAGCATGAAGATCAGTCACAGCTTTGGCAAACCTGTTGCCAATTCACTGAAGATAAGGCTGGGATTCCTCAGGAAGGTACTTCCCCCTCTCTCTCCACCTTGTAATAATGACAAATATTATCCCAAGGGGAAATTCTGCCCTTCTCTCATTCCAACCAAGTCCAAGGAAAACTAACATTTGGAGCCCAACCGCTCTGCCTTCACAGAACAAGACTTCAGAAGGGCATCTTAGGGTGCCAGTGATGCTCCACCAAACCCAACCTGCACCTGTGAAAATGTCTGCTCCACGAAGACCTCCAAGGACTGGAGTCCAGTCACTTGCCAACAGACATTTTACAAGCCCAATTTCAGAGGACGGATATTCAAAGGTTTTCTGAAAACCAAGACCTTTAGAAGTTTCTGTAGCTGGACACTCAATAGCTAAGGCATCCCAAATCCCTGGCTATTTCTGAACATCTTGGCACACGGAGCTAAGCATAGGAAATGCATGAGATTAACGACTTCAGCTCACACATTGAGCAGGATATGAAGTGCTACATGTGCTATATGCATAATATGTCCCTTTTGCCAGTGTCAATCAAATTTTAAAGCACAAAAAAGACATTCTACCCACTTGGAGACCAAACATTTCACTTGCCTAGGTCAAAACTTAAGAGAAATATCCTTTCTTCCTGTCCTCCTGCCATCGTATGAGCTGGAGAATACAATTATCTAATATTAAAAATAAAACTAAGTAGACCAGCAAGTTTACAAGCTAAAAATCCAGAGGGAATTTCTCCCTCTCCGTGTACTTCTCCTGTTTTTGTTGCCTGAGAGAAGACTGAGGTTTTCCAAAGGTGTATTCAAGGATCTCGCACAAACACGCTCTGCTGCACTAGACATTTCTTATCAGCCGGGACTGCGAGAGCTGTGATAGGAAAAGTGCCATTCATTCACAGCGCTGCTGCTGGGGATCTGAGGCATATCTTGAGCGTGTTATCACACGCTTTGTATTGTCTACTCCATCCTGAGAAAGAAACACTGTAATCAGCCCGGCATTTTCTCTTTCTGGAAATCACCAGCTCATTTCTGTGCCTTTTGCCTCGCGTTGATTAAACACCTTCCTGTTGAAACAGTAACTAGACAACCACAATAGCAGCAAAAAAGACTTTGAAACTCGGTATCAGCTTCCCAGATTCCTGTTCTCTTTCACATGAGAACAGAGTTATTTTGAATGCATGGGCAGGGAATATGTGGGGAAGGACTGGAAGAAGTTTTGCTGTTTGGTTTAATAATGTTCACCTCCTAGTGCTATCCTGTACCTGTGTACAAGTGGGTTTGGATACTCCTCCCATGCTTGAGCCCCAGGAAAGGATCCCCTCTGCAGAAGATCTGCTGCTGCTGCACTCAGGGAGGCTTCTTCTTCAAGCAAAGTCATACCTATTGGAAATACTGAGGCCAAAAAACTGAAATCTGATACCACCCAGAAATTCTGGGGAATTTACAGATGGATATGTGTCTGCATTTTCTTCCAGCAGAACCTTATTCCACATTTCTATGGAAAAGGGTTTTCCTTTGCACCAGCCACACCGTCCATTTAGATCTGCTCATTCTGACATATTCCAACTTTCTGAATATTTTTCACTGTATTTCCCAGCACGGGATACTTTTGCTGTGTCCTTTCACATTAGCTAAAGTGTAAAAGGATATTTTCTAATAGAAAGGAGAACTCAGTCATTAAAAATGTACACACACAAGCCACTGAGGCGGTCTACATGTAAGGGCAACATTTATCTAATCACACTAATATCAGCTCAGTGTGACATTGCTTCCCAGAAAGGGAAAGAATTACACTAATGTTAATGTTGCAGTAAGATAAAGGGGTTTTAAAATGCAATTGTGCCTTTTCAATTAGCTTCTAGCACTTATGCTTCTAGGCTGCTGTTTTCTATAATTGTCCTTTCCTTGAAGGCAGATTTTAACTTTTCACCTCACTAAAATTTAGTGGAAGAAAACCAAAACTGCTCTTCTTTTCAGTTAAACATGTAAGCATACAGATCTCAGGCTGCTTCTGCAAATATTCAAGAAAAGATGCTGTTCTTAACATCCTATCTATATGGGAAGTTAAACATTCTGCGGATAACAAAATATTCCTTGCATTACAATTCTTATTAGCAGAAAGAAAATAAATAATACATTCCAGAAGTTATTTTAATTTCAGAAAACCCATAGAAAAACTCTGACTGCACAGGGAGAATCCTTAAACCTCTCTTGCTGATCTCAGCGTTAATAACTGAGCTGAGCACTTTCTCTCCTTCCCAGGAGTCCTCCCAGACTTCACCTCAGCTGTGGTTTGGATCTCTTCTTTGTTTAGTACTCGTGTTTCTTAAACCCTTATTCCTGACAGCTGAAGGTTTTCACCGTGGCTATGACAGCACTCATCCTGGTATTCCTTAAGTTCTAAAATTCAGGATGAGCATATTTAGCTTGGCCATTGCCATATATTAAATACATTCAAAGGAAAAGTCAAAATGTCCTATTGCTCCACTCAATGTTTCACTCACTCCCGAAAAACAGCAGATAACAAACCATTTCTTGATTAAAAATTTCCTAGCAGGCACTTAAAATCCTTATGAAATATACCATAAACCAGACCTTGGCTGAAACTACTCATCAAATTCCACTTGAATTTGAGGGATAGTTCCCTAAGCTTTGCCTAGAAGGACATGCCCTGGATGCTGAGCAGGAGGATGGAGCTGACTGCTACACACACACACACACACACACACACACACACACACATGCAGACATCCAGAGAAGATTTAAGAGCCCCTTCTGCTGCAGCTGTTTTCATAATTTAGACCCAATGTTCTCACTCATTGCACGTAGTCATATCAGTCAGACTTACAGGCATGAGGAGGACCCAAAGATGAGTTCAAACCTAAGCCCTCCTCATCCATCTTAGTCATTTTACAGGATTACAGTGGGAGTTTGTCCTTAGAAGTGTACAAATAAGCCTTTCCTCGGTCAGACCAGAGCTTTAATTTATTGCAATTCAGCCACTTTGGACAAGACGACAGTGTGATGACAGCAAGCCTGTACCATCAGTCTTCCTGGAAGCACCATGACCATAACTTCTTTGATACCTCATTAGAGTCAAAGCTTCTAAAGAGCCCATTGGAGTAGCATTTAAAAAGGGGATGAAAGTTTAGTCCAGTAAGAATGATCCCCCTGAATTCATGGGATCTTGTTATCTTCATCGTCCCTACTGTAATTTGCCTGTCCTCTGACCATTCCTCAGCAGATTTTGCATCTGTTCCTGCACCCATAACCAAAACAGACACGCACTTTATAGTGAACACTCCCCCAATTATCTAATGTTTCTGAATATTTTACCCTCCATGGGTGGTGAATTCCCCCTCAGAGCAGAGGCTGTAGGTGGGGGGTAACTGCTGTGCAGAAGTCTAAGCTCCCTAACAAGAAATCTCACAGTAAAAGGATCCCTTTGATCCAATGCTTAAGATCAGTCCCTAATATTACTGATAAGCTTAGATACCATTTTGAGAGAAATAAAACAAAGAACACCACAAGAGGAGATGGAGAACCACATAGAAGAAGAGAGCCTTAGGCATAAGAGTGCAGCTATCTTTGGTCAGATCCATTTCCATGTAAAATTGCTGGGTTTTTCTGGGAAATCCTGACTCTTGAGACATCAATGCAAGAATGAATTCCTTATTTCATTTCTATACACAGCTCTCTCCTCTTGATCCTTTTTCATAAACCATGACGTCTTCTTCTTTTACAATAGCTTCCAAATGCAATCTTTAGAGGGGGTTTTTTTTTGTGTGTTTGGGTTTCTTTGTATTTGTCCATGTTAGAAACAGTTTTAATATTTCCACAGACCTTTGCAAATAGATCGAGTGTAATTCAGGTTTAATCACCAGTGATTAGGGATGAGTCATTGCTAGAGGGTTTGCTTTGGTGCAGCTTCCTAATTTTCTGTCGAAGAATATACGAGGTGGCTGTAGCTGGGCACATTCACTTTAAATCTTGGCCTGGCTCAGGCAGGAGAAGCCAGTGCATGATCCTGGGTCCTATTTCTTATTTAGATCAGAGGTTGCATTTTTGCTGCATACTCCAATTACTTCTGCAGTTGTCCCAGGTACTCCTGGCCCATCAGTCAATGTGCCAGAGACATGCACAGGATTTATCGATTCACTGCAGAATCTCCTCTTCCTCCTGTAAAAGGAAGCATTGTTCAAATGCCAAAGTTACGTGGCTGGATTTCCAAAAGCAGTATTTTGATAACTTTGTCCTACTGATAGCCCAATGAACTGCTGAAACACCAATCTCCAGGTCTAGCAAACTGAATCCCAGCTGCTTTCTTTGGAAGTATCTTTCTTTTAATGTGGGAAAATTCACAGGTCCTGTAAAGGGCAGGAAGGGTCCAGTGTTTGGACTCTGGGGGCAGGTCCTCCAATCCCATCAGAGACCCAGCTCTGCCTCCTTTTCCATTGTCTGCAGAGGAGTGGAGAGGACTCAATCCCTAATTTAACACACCAGCACAAGCTGAATGTGTCTTCAGAGGGGGAATGGGGCATGTCGTGGTCTTGCAAGATATGCCGTGCTGCCAAGGAAAATCCTCATCAAGGACAGTCTCGCATCCTGCTGTTTTTACAGCTGTCAATTTTTTTCTTCCTAAAATGGAAGCAAACCTTTGCAGACAAACCCATCCCTGGTGCAAGTACACTGAAGCCAAGTCCAGTATCAATAAATCAGTGCCCTCATCAGAAAAGCAACAGCATGGTTGTTTTTATCTGCTATTATCTGTAAGTTTAATTGGAGTACAAAAAGTAAGTAAATTTTTAATGACAGCTGCATTCCCCATCCCAGCCTGTTGTATGACCTTCAGATATTGAAAACAAATGAATAATTGAAAACAAAGCTTCGATCATGCAACTTTTAGGTGTTTTTGAAGCTTGCCTAAGAGACCTCAAAAGACTCCTTGCTCCTACCAGTAAGCAAATACTTCAATCAATTCTGATTTAAAACATTTCTCTTTTAAAAATAATTAAAATCTATTTTTGTGCTTCTCTAATACGGAAATAAAAATCTATATAGAAGCTAAATTCTGCTGTTTTTCCTGTGGCTTAAGTCAAATAAATTGCTGCAGATTTACACTAAGAATTCACTGTCTTTATGTTAGGGGATTTCAGCTTTGGAACTCATAAAATCTATCCACATTTCATGTAGAAACACTGGATTTTCTTGCAGAAAGAGGATGAATTTATTTTTCCAGAAGTAATTCAGACAGGTCAGAGGTTCTGAACCCGCCCTGGACCGTTCTGGCTGATGCTGTCTGTGTGTCTCCCAGGGTGGCTCAGGCTGCCCCAGGAATGGAGCACAGCAGAAGCAGCAGGGCCACCCAGGGAGAAAGCCAGAGATGTGGTGACAGTCAGGACACACCACACACACCCAGTCCTGAGCACTGTACGTGGAACCCGAGCTAACACCCAGCTCGGAGCAGTGGAAAAGGCAGGCAAAACATACCAGGCTTGTCTCCAGTGACCACGGGATGGGGCAGAGCATCAGCCTGGCAGGCAGTGCCCAGACCTTCCTCCATCACGTGCCAAGCCATCACACCTGGCAGAGTGACGCCTTGTCTCATTGCAACACCAACTATTTGGCCACATTTCTGCCCAAATTCTTTTTCTTCAGGGATACAAAGCATAGTAGTAACAACCCCACCCATGAGCATCCTTGCAGGAAAGGGGACACATGAGCAGGCAGTTTACCATCTATATGCATCAGCCTCCCCAAAAAATAAAACAAAATTAAAAAAAAACCTCTATAAAACCCCTTCTTTTGTTTTTGCTCTGGCTCTGAGTCTCACCCCAGCATGGAGGGAGAGCCAGTGCTGGCCCAGCCCAGCCCCCAGCTGCTCCCCAGCTGCTGCCCAAGAGGCTGGGGCGCATTTCCCAGTGGCGGGGCTGAGCCAATGTGAAATGCTGCACATTGCAGCCAGGCCCAGGGGCACTCACCAGTGTTTTAGAAGAAGCCCCTGAGATTTCCTTAGTTGGAAGAAAAAACATTCTCTGAATTCCCTGCTTGGGCTTTTGCTTTGTCTTAAAGGAAAATAGCAGGGGGCAGGGAGGGAGAGTCTCCTGTCCAAGCTGCTGTGCGGGAGAGAAGTTTCTCCTGGCGTTGCTAATGATTACCTGTGCACCAAGCACAGAGTGACAGGGAAATGCTGCCTTCAGCAAATCCTGGAGCTGGTGACAGAGCAGGAGAACAGGCTGTTGACAGGAGCACGAACATGTGCTTTAATACAAGTGCAGTTGCTCGTTGCAGATAAACCCTCCTTAGTTGACATCCATACGCCCGATTCCGTGCTTGCAGGTGTCATCGCCCTGGCTGGGCATCATGCTCATTCCACTCAGAAAGCCTTACTATTTCTGGAGTTTTCCTCATTTTAAATGCCTCTTAGAAAGGTTATAACTGATTGCTCCTGCAGGTCAAATCTTTCCCAGTGCTGCACAGCTGGAAGTTGCCCTGGGCAAAGGGCAACTGCAAAGGCTTTTCTGGAAAAGCTGATGTTTTGTTTTCACTTTCTGTCTTTTAACTCCGAGGCTTTAGAAGGAAACAGTGCATGCAATAATGTGAAATATTTAATTTATACATGTGCCATTTCATGTTTGCTACTGGGTAGAAATTCAGTGTCATCGAGAAAATCATTCCTCAGGGCAAAACAGTCATTAACTATCAATTTCCTGGTGTGACAGAAGATACTTCTAATATTTGTAGCAGATTGAAGCCATTTTGCTAGTGACAGTCTCACATAATTCTTTGCGCCTACTTTATGCCAGCAAGTGACAATTCATTATTGAAATAATCGTTACCCTTGGCAAGGAGGTATGGGGTTTTACTGGGAAAAGTATTAAACTGTTGGGGGGTCCTTTAAAGTTTAGTAGATTTTAAACTGAATAGTCAGTGAAGTAAACAACTTGTGCTCTAGTAATTAGAGTGAAATATATTCTCCTTTTTACCCACCTGGAGCTCTTTCTGAAAGAAAATGATCTTTATTTGATTAGCTAAATCAAGCACTATTTCTTAAAAAAGGAAAATGCCACATGCGGGATGTGAGTGATCAACAGCTTTTGAAATAAACAGGAACTGAGCACCATATCCCTAAAATACCTTTGCAAACCTCAGACTGAAGCCATGTTCATATGCCTTGACCCCAGCCTGAGCGAGGCGTCCAGCCCAGATTTCTCTCCTGATCCTGTTTTTCATTTTGATTTGCATTTTACCTTCAAGAAATTAATCTTTTAAATATGAATTGCTTTTCTGAGATGCCTGGCTATGATAAAAGGCTACAGACACTGCCAGGAATGAGATTACAATAAATATTGCTGTTTGTTATGATTCGCTGCCTCTTTGCCATTTTATTTTGCGTTTTGAACAGGAATAATCTGGGCCATGCACTTGTAACACTTGTGGCTTCTGCATTCACAGGCACACAGAGAGGGAAAAGGACAAGCTTTGTTTCGGAGGTGCCAGGTTGCACATCCAGCCCATAGTTATGGGAATAGTCATTTCCATCTGTTCAGCAGGAGATGACTCTCCCCTTTGTCAGATTTTGAGGAAACTTGAATTCCTGATTTTGAGCGCAGCTGGCCACAACGCATCCTGCCTGGCTCACGATTCCAGCCTGGTTTGGATCAAGCCTTGCACACCCAGGCCCTGCGATTACAGCTGAGGTGATGGGCAGCTGGCAGCACCGCTCTGCTCCGAGCAGGAACGGCAGCTCCCCGGGTAACCCTGCCCTTGGGGGATGTTATAGACATCCCTGCGCATCCCTGGCACCTCTGTCTGACACAAAGCCACAGCCTCTGGGTCAGGAAGGCTCAGAGTTACTGCTGACTGAAGGGTGGCGAGGCAGAAATTGGGGACTTCTCCTCACCTACCCCATCCCCATGCTCTTCCCCTGCCCCCAGAGTGGATCCCAGCCCGCAGGGCACCAACCTGCACAACCTGTTGCTCTCACCAGCTGCTCCCACGGCTTTCAGAATAACCCAGGAAAGGCCAAGCCAAAGCAAACTGTCTTTTGCCTTCAGTAAGACTTTCTCAGGCCTTGTTGACAAAGATAACATTTATTTTTTTGGAAAGTAGATGTGTAAAGCCCCACTAAGTGCCCCTCCTCCCGGCCTGCCTGTGGCCCTCATGTTAGTTTGGGCAGTCGTGTTTGTACACATTTGGTCTGCTACACATTCACTGTGATTTCTCTTGATTGAATAAAGCACTAATAAGATAATCAAAACAAATGCCACTCTTTGTCCCTCTAAGCATGTCTGGAGCTACATAAATCATTCGACATGACTGCTGGAAAATGGGAATGGTGTAAAACCGTACACATGGTGCCATATGGCTTACACGCAGTTTCACGATCAATCAGCATCAAATTAAAAGCAGGAATTATTATTGAAGTTGAAATGAAGTACAGATAGCAAATGCAAGTACTTACAACTTCTGGGTCACGCTTGAGAAAGGAAATGATGCTAAGAGCTATAATTGGTTCTTTCTCAAAGGAGTATTTAACCAGAACTCAAAAAACTTCCAGAAGGAAAGGAGTCCTATGGCTTACCCCCAAAGAGCAGCAGAAGGCAGAGAGCTAAGGAGGTGCAAGCTGGGAGCTGGCTTTCCCCTCCTGTGCCATTTTTTATGGTGCTGCTGCAGTTTCTCAAATCTGCAAAACGGGCTGATGTTCCCAGGAGCTTTGAGGCTGGATCAGAGACACTGGAAGGCACAGACAGACCCTGCACACCGGTGCAGAGGGTAAATATGATCCGCCTTTGAGGACTGGGAGGAGCCTGTAGCACCTTGAACCTGACCTTGGCCACGTACCCTCTTCTCCATGCCAGGCTGAGGCTGAAGGGAGATGCCACAGCAGTGCTGTGTTGCATTTCTCCTCCTGACAATTCCACTGAAGGGTGTTGTTCCCATTGCAGTTCCTGCCTCCCATTGTATTGATGTTTTGATTGCATTAAGATTTTCCAGGAAATCTCCTTTCCAGCAGATAAGCAGGTCCCTCTCCCCACCCTCCCATCCCACCGCACCCCGGTGGTGTCGGGCAGCAAGATTCTCCATATCCCACAAGTCCCGGGTCAGTGAGGAGGAGTTCTGGGGTGGAGGGCTGCGGTGCAGAGTCTGGTGCTGTTGCTAATTTAATCCTCTTTTCCCATTGCACCAGAGCCCACGACACACCAAGGATTGCAACATGCCTGGGTGCTCACTCTCGCTTATTTAATTTTGAGGAATTTTTCCTATCAAATCACAATACCTACCCATGTCTTTGAGCAGGGCCTTAGAAAAACTGGTCTCCTTTGAAAAGCAAGAGGAGCAGACAAAGCCAACACCTAGAGATGTGGGGCTCAGTGGACACAGGGATGTTTTGTAAGTTTTGAGGGTTTGGGATTTCTCCCAGTATTTCAGATTGAACTAAATCAATCGGAACAAAATGAGGATTAAAATTTTGCCAAGAAAATTACTTTTTCATGCAACTCTTTTAAAGGGATAGTTCTGCCCATAGGCTCTTGTCTTAGACCTCATTGATGCAAAGATATGGAGAAATACATATTGGCATTTTGAGATAATGTGGAATTATATCCTCTCGCATTTAAAAACGGTTGCTTTGAGGAAGCTTGTTTGGCTTTGCTGGTTTTCTTTAACCTCATTAATTTCTGTGGCAAAACTTACAACCTCATGAAACCAGGCCCCACACCAGGAGGGTGCCCAGACCTAATTCCAGCCCTAAGGTGGGGGATCATTCCCAGTGAACCAGCAAAATCTTCCTCAAGGCAGTGAAAAAGAACTGCTCACAAGAACTTGGCTTGGCTGAAATGGTGCCTGGATAAGTGGAGCTGCAGTGGAAAGGAGGCTGCCAATTTCCCTGGGCCACTGTGTCTCCTCGGTTGCTTCTACCACTGTGAACTGAGGGAGCAACAAAGCAAATGAGATGGCAGCACTAATTATGGTTGGGAAAAACCTGGGACTCGCTGCTGCTCTCACCAGACTAGTTGTTTAATTATGGAAATATTCCCATTAATAAATGAAATACAACATGCAAGGGCTCCTGCTCCCCTGAGCACCTTAAATATTCTTTTCTCACCTGTCTGTATTCCACAAAGGCACTTTCCAAAAGCATCGCAAGCTTCCGTGAAATTCTCCACCCTCTTTGGTCTTCTCACCTGCAGCAACCCCAGCAGACTTGATCCTTCAAGGATTACAAACCTTTTCATTTTCTGCTTGTTTATACCCATTTGCTCTGCTGCCAAAACTTGTGTTGGGTTTTTTTTAAATGTTATTATTTTCTAGAGAAACATGAATTTATCTTGGAGTGCCACATCCCTTCACTTGAGCCATGTTTTGACAGGAACACCACAGACCCCTTGAATGTCAAGAAAAAAGCTTGTCTGACTTTTAAAGTCGTATTTCAACAAGTCCTTCAATTGTTCCATCAAACTGGGGGGTAGGAAAAAAAGGTAATACAAACAAGGTACACTTTTGCCCTGTCTTTGAAAGAGAAATACTCCTCCCCCACCCCTCTGCTGCTGATTCAGGCAAAATGCCAACCTGGGAGTTCAGTGAATTATCACCTTTTCAGCAAAGCTGAAAAAAAATGTTTCCCTTTTATATGTCCTGTGAGGGCCAGACGCAGCCAAATAGCCCTGGGGTGAGAGAGCCTCAGAGCAGGGAGGTCCCACACAGTGTCCCCAAGGGGGGATCAAGCCACCAAGGGCCCACAGCTTCTCCTAGCTCCCCATCTGCATCCAAATGAGGCTTGGGACTGGGGGAAGAGAGAGAAGAGAGGGTGTTTTTAAAGTAATAAATGTATAAATAAGGAATAAAACAAATATCACCAAGATCCACGAGTCCAAAAAAACCCAAAGCGAGCCAGAATGTTATGAAATCCAGGCAGCATATGAGATCTCTTCCTTCGCTGTTTGCATTACAACCGGCACTCCAAAAAGTTCACACCTGTGCTGGGAACCTTGCCTAAAAAAAGCCCAGCCAAATATTTGAAACAAACACATTTTCAGACTTTTCTAACCCCAAGGCATTTTCACAGGCATTGCCAAGGCTCCAAGTCAAAGCACGGAGAGGAGAACAAACAAAACATCCTCAGCCAAGCCCAGCTCTCCTGCCTCATGCAAAGCCCCCCAGTGAGATGACCAAAGCCAGGTTGGGGAGCTGGATTGAGCTGGGGACAGGTTTCTGAAGGAAAAGGTTCCTGCAGCTTCCAGTCCCACCTTCTGCCATGGGAAGAACACTATCCACTCAGCATCTCCGGGCAGAAGGGAAGAGCACCCTGACTCCAGCAGCCTCCAAAGCTAGAGAAGGACCAGCTAATGCCATTGTATAACATTGTCATAAAATGTAAAAACGGGCTAGGAATGCCGAGCAGCAAGTGAAGCAAAGAGTGCTGCTCTCAGGGAGGTGTTCTGCTCTCAGGGAGGTGTTCTGCTCGCTTTCCCGGTGAGGTTTGACAGCAGCCTAGTAACTCCATGTCACCAAAATATTGCTGGGGTTTCCAACCTGGCAGGGCCCTCGGACTGCGAGGAGACCAACTCTGTCAACAAACAAAGCAACCCCTGGGTGCTGCTCTCTGTTTAGTTAAGCACATCTTCCTGAGAGAAACAGAAAGGTAATTCCTCAGCTATTTATAGAGGAATTTACAGCACCATGAGCCACCCGCTTGCCCTTGCAATGTCCCCTGCTTGTCCTGCAGATGCCTGGGCTGTGTGTTTGAGCCCACCTTGCTCGGTGTGCAGGGGTGGCTCCTGCCAAGCAGTAGCCAGACACCCGGGCAGACACAGCAGCGTCCCTCGTGGGATGGCTGGACTTTCTGTGTGGTCCTGCTCTTCAAAGCATGGAGACTCCAGCCCAGACCCGCATAGGAAACACTCATACGTGGTTTGTGGGGAGGACAAACTCCCTGCTGGCCATCCCGCGAGGAGCTGGACTGGGCTGAAAGCCTCTCTGTGCGTTCTCTGCCTCACTCGGGAAGGGCACATGGAAGGGATGGCCCTTCCCGCCATCACTCACCCTGCCAGATGTGGGGTTGGACATCCAAGTCAACTCAGCCCCCTAACAAATTGTCCCTGCGGAGGAGCACAGGGGTCCCTGTGTCAGGCAAGCCAACAGCTCCAGCAGATAAAGGCGAGTTTCAAAGTCATCCCTGCGAGGCATCGATGGATGGCAGAGCCACCAGGGATGGGTGTCGGCTCCCGCACACCTGGAGGGAGGTTGTAGGTTCAGACCTGTCCTGCTGGGGGTCACCAAGAGCCTCACAGCCCTCTGTGGAGGCTGCTGGCCTCATCTTGTCAGCACCACTGGCAGTAGTATAGGGGTTAATCAGTCACATCAGCCCTATTCCTCCAGTGGGTGATGCTGAGTGAGAAGACTTTGGTCAGTACCAACTTCAGGTGAATATCCAGACCTTGTGTTCTCCTTTGAGCATCTAAAATCTGAATTTCTAACAGGAATGACACTGAGAGACAACAAGGGGGTTAAAGGCACTTTACAGATGCTCCCTTGCAGAAACGACTTGCTCCCATGCTAGCCCTGCAGTTTTCCATGGGAGAAGATGACTGCAGTTTGCCCCTGAGCTCCATCCCACCAGCCTGGCCTGTCCTGGCTGGCTTTGTGCGTGGCTGACATGGTGCTCTCCACTGCTCGTGGCATCTAAAGTGATCTGAGATGTGGCTCAAACGGTGCCAGCATGGGTCTGCCTCTGCATCTGCACCAGTGTCCCTGTCCCCAGGGCAGCTCCCTGCACACAGCATCTGCTCTGCTTCCCTCCCTGCAGAGTGAAATGGAATTGCATGTCTGTGACTGCTGCACCCTCGCCGGAGTCTCAACAGCTTTGCTGGTGTCTGGGCTCCTGAGGGAATAAACAGAGAGTGGAGAAAGAGCCAAAGCACCAGGGGAAACGAGGAAGGAGATGGGGAGCTGCCAACAAAGACTGCCTCCTGCCTGTTCAGACAAAGCTTGTCTAGTGGCCAAAGTGGCAGAAAAATGCTGCCCTATAAAAGCAGGCAGAGAGCAAGGAGACCAAGAGGTGCCCCTTGCTGCCGACTGGACACTGGGCTCTGTGTGCCAGGGGAGTGGGGCTGGCCCTGCCAAACCAGGCTCATGGAACAGGCGCTCCAGACACCAGGTCCTGCTGTGTGTGCTCTGCACCCTGTAGTGAATAATGGAAGGAAGGAGCAGCGAGAGATACCCAACCTTCCCCTTCTTAAAAAGCCCCTCCTGACATTAAAGCAGTAGGGAGCTTTCTAAACAGTTCTGTTTGAAAAACTTCTGTCTCCATCTTTTCTGGATTAAACTGTGCCCGTCTGTCTCCAATCTCAGTGTTGAGCCAAATAGGCTACAACGCGTCTGCAGCAGCCCCGAGTGGAGCCTGGGACACGGTCTGGGCTCGAAAACACTCCGTTTGAAGATCCCACAAGGTTCGAAGCTCTCAAAGCAGAGCCCACCAGAGTTGCTGATAGACTTCCCTCTCCTTCCTGCAGGCTTTTGGCTGGCTGCTGAGCTGGGACCGGCAGCGCGTTTGACGACAGTCCAGGGTTTTGGAGAAGGCAGGGTGGCCAAGCAGAGGAGGAGTGCAGCTGCAAGTCAGGAGACCCAGGCTCAGCTACCAGCTCCGTGGTTCTGGATGTGCTGTGTCCTTTCCCCATTTATTGCTGACAGCATGATAAAGCCTTTTGCAACATCAGTCATCTTAAAACAATAAAATGCATAAACCAGACCAAACATCTTGCTTCCAAACACATCAGCATTAGTGACTTCAGATCTGTATCGGCTGTTAAGTGTGACTTTATTATGCAAAAGTAGGTTCTACCAGTCCAATACTCTTAGCACAGGCTACTCTAATGGGCTGGAGTTTATTTTCCTGGACCACCACACAGAGTCACCACTGAGGAAACAGAGAGGACTTGATGGGACTCCAGAGCACACAGATACTTCTTTGCAACTTTAAAACTGATTTAATGCTTGCACATATGTAACGCTCCTGGATGTTTTCAATTCTGAGAATTTGCACAGAGGGCTGTTCTCTGGGTGTCCAGAGGAAAGTTTTATGAGTGCAATTAAAGCACAGAGACAACCCACCCCAACCAGCAGAGAGATGCTGCTTTGCAAAGACTGAGTTAAGTATTACTTGCTCTTGGTGGCTATTGCCTTTTTTGTACTTGGCACCCCAGCATGCAAGCCCATCACAAAGTCAAGTTCAACTCCAAAAGCCCAATTTTCCTGCCAGCTGTTATTAAACAATGTTCTGAGTATTTCCTGGTTGGGTTTTTTTTTGTTGTTGTTTTTTTTGTTTTTTTCCCCTGCATGGGAATGTAAACCCCAATTTCTACAAATGCTCATGACAATGACATCCTGGCTTCAATGCTTGCTTGCAGCTGCCAGTAAAGCCTGATGGACTGAGTATCAGTGAAAAGTGGATACAAAGAGTGTGACCACAACTCAGACAAATTCATGTGAAAATCTCTGTGAGAATTCATGACATTTTTGTGGCATTCAGCCATCTCCAGCACTTTGGATTTCTCCCAGCAGCATTGCAGCCAGTTGTGGGGAAGGGGAAAAGCTTGCTCTTCACAGGGGAGTTATCAACCTTCACTGCTAAATTAGGACCAACACAATCTTGCTTTCCAACACTCAGCACAGCCTGTAAACATCCTAAACACAACCCTCAACCCAAGATGTGCTCTCCAGTCATCCTGGATGTGCTTTACCCCTGCAGCCTCAAAACACAGGGCAAACACCAACCTCTCTAATTTCAGATGCACTGACTCCTCTCCTAAAGAGCAAATGGCAAGTGAAGCACTGACTTCTCAAAGAGATTTGGAGAGCACCTGGCACAGGCAGAGAACCCGAGCTCAACCAGGTCCTCTGGATGCTGCTAGAAGGCATGCTACTAGTAATGTTTTCACTGATCAACAAAAATTTTAACAAAATATTTGTATATTTCTATGTTGTTCATGTTGACTCTGAAAGAGAAAGCTCGTTGTGGATGAAGAAAAGATGCACCTCCCTTTGGCAGTTTCAGTCACCTGAAATACCATCTCCAAAAAAACATCTTCATCAAGACAGTGTTTATTTGCTGCAGTGAACATGACAATAAAATCTGTCTAAGCACACTATAAAATTAAATAGTACGTCCATTACATCATGGCTACCACACTGCCAGGGCTTTTGGGTTGTTGGTTCCACTAAGCTTTAGCAGGAAGGGCTCTGTAAATTCAGTCAACTTGTGATGTTACAAGATGCCAGGTCATGTCCTCAAAATGTGTCATTTCCTTGTGAAAATTTGGCTTACCAGAGGTTAATAAACCAGCCACTGCTGTGAGGAGGTGATGGTGCCTCTGGACACCACCACCTCAATGTCCTCTGATGGGGGTGTGGGAATACAGTTTGGGGTTGGTGCCAAAGACACTGCTGGGTTATAATTGACACAGCTCTGGCTGGGGCTCACACACAAGACCTTCAACATATTATTTCACAGGAATAAAATAGCTGGCAGCAACCCACCAGGCAGATCCCCCTTTGCTCAAGGATAAAGTGAAGAGAGGAGAGGTCTAGGCAGACTCCAAAAGCCTCACCAGTCATCAGCCAGCTCAAAGCTGGACACATCAAAGGAGTCAGTGACCCTCAGCAGGTACAAAGTTCCAGCAGTGCACCAGACATTTACATAGTCCTGACCTGGCATGACGGCAGCAGTGCCCAGGGAAGGATGTTGGTAGGAGCCGGAGCCTGAGCCCAAACACCTGAATGCAGCTGGAAAGGACTGACGTGGTTTTTTCGGTCATAATCTGAGCTTTTTTCCCTGTCATCCATTGCTGACATTTCATTAATCCCTCCTGCATCACCAAGTGCTCTAGCTGACCTTAAATCCAGTCCAAAACCCACTGGAGCTTTTTCCAGTCTCCTTTGAGGGACATGATAAACTCGTGCTCGTAAAACTGAAGGCAAATGGCTTCAGTCTGACCTGATGTAGCTCTGCTGGGATCAGTCTGACTTGGCCAAACAAAAGACAAATATTCTCTCTGCACAAAACAAGACAAAACTGCAAAAAGTTGTTCGACAGCTTTTTGTCATACAGAGGCACTTTCAGAGTTGTCAGGACATGAAAGAAAGCGCTACTAAATAATATTTGACTTGAGTATTATGTCACATGAAGTAAACATCATCTGTTGCCCTGATGGCTTGCTTTGGGTTGGAAAACAACCGCCCCTGCCAAGGCACCCAGGCAAATTCCTAAAACAGGCTCTTGCCCAAGTGCTCAGAGCAGAGTTTTTATGGCTCTGCGCTGCATTTGTGCCCCTGGCAAAGCTCACCTCCCAGTTGGGAGATGGACAGATGGATGCAGAGGACATGGGAGCAGTTTCAAATTCCATCAGGCTCAGACAGATGAGTAGAGCTGTATCCCGCTCGTACCCTGATTCCCAGATGTTCACGGACAGCCTTTGAGGCTGGAGAAGGGTTTCCAGATAGGGGACAATCCCAACCAGTCACTCATATGGAGACCTACAACAGTGGGAAATGTGGTGCCAAGTGTGCAGAACCACAGGGAAAAGAAGAAGAGGTGTACAGAGATTTTGGCTGTGGCAAAGGTCAGATTTATTTGATGTTATTAGTAGAGAAATGAAAACAACAGAGGAGCCACTCCAAAAAACACCCTAGAAATGAAACTGCTCCAACAGAGAAAAAAGTTGCAGGAGGAAGAGTCAAAACCAGAAGGCAGTGTTAGATTAATGGTAGGACTCAATAATCTGAGAGGTCTTTTCAAACCTAAATGATTCTATGATGTTGCTTGGGAGAGGAATACAACCTGATACAAGAAGAAATGAATCCCAGTCTGGAAAAAAATACTTAGGGTGAAAAGCTGCTATAAAGAGCACCCTGGGCTGTGCATGCACCAGAAATGGGTTTTGTCTCCCTCCAGGAATGTCAATGTCCAGGAGACACCAGGGGGTGCAGAGGGACAAACACCATCCCCTTCTCCACAGCACAAGGAGAAATTGTGAGCATCAGGATGGTCTGTTCAGTGACATACACAAGCCCTTGAGCAATCAGTCTCTGGACAGTGCAGTGAGCAGCATGGTCACCCAAGGACACCCAAAACATGGCAAATAGTGTCAGCATCTTCAATTCCGGGCATATGAAGAGCACCTGGAAAAATCAAGTTTTCTTGGAAAAATTCCAGCCAATGCTGTTGAAGTCACTCCACCCCATGGAGGTTGTGCACAAGTAGACTCACTCCTGCATGGAGAAGTCATAGTCTTGAGACATGCACGGTTCCCCAAAAATCCCTGCACCCCAGGAAACTGCCATTGCACAGGGGAGCTGTCAGAGAGTCTGAGCTGAGCCCAAGACAATGGGGTTGGCTTGGGAATGGCTGTGATTTTTACAGTGCTAAATTTGATAGATTACCAGGATTTATTTTGTTTGTTTTTTTAAGGAAAACGTTTTATGGAGCCCAAAAGTATTTTGCTAACTAAAATAAAAAAGCCACTTTCAGAAGGCTTTGTGAGCCACCACACAGACAAATGTTACTAAACACAGTGTTTAACTGGGATTAGAGACACAAACATTAAATATCAACAGGCAACACAACCTCCAGTGTGGGAAGTCCCCAGGCCATCGACTGCCATGGATCAAAACGATGCCAAGGGTGGTATCAGGCCAGTCTTGCCTGGTCCTTAGGCTTTTTCTCTCAGCATCTGCTCCATGATCCCAAACATGAGGCATGGCTAAACTTTGGCCTGAACCAGGGGAAAGGTCCTGATCTATGTACAAAGCCCCGCCACATACAGGATCCCATTTTGTGGTCAGATTGCAAGCATCTCCTGGAGATACTGGGGATTTTTCCTTTGGATTAAGTACAAAGGCCTGATGGTGGTTTACAAATAAATGCCTTAAAGATAAATGCATGAAGGTTTCTGTAGGAAAAGTTGTTCTTGCAGGAAGAGAAGGAAAAGCAAATGTGAGCTAATCGGGGCAAAGACAGAACAAATGAGTTCATGGCCAAAAACCCCCTAAATTCATTGCCATAAAAGATAAAAACTGAATGAGTAATGAGAGCAAGCTCCTTCACAGTGGGGGGAAAATGGATACAAATACAGAGGTCTCTTCACCAAACAAATCTTTTCTACAAGAGGAAAAATGGGAAAATATAGGAAACACAATTATCCATCGACAGCTTAGCCAATTTTCTCTTAGTGTCCTGTATAATAAATAAACACTTCAGGAAATACAAAGGGAGAATTGTGTACTGGACCTGACAAACACATGATGGACATTAGTAATGGAAATTCAAGTCTTTCCAGCCAGGCAGACATGCCCCAGGAAGGGGCCACGCTGTTACTGATGGGGAAAAGGGAGAGAAGAAAAACAGAAAGATGAGCAAAGGAAGTCATCAGTGAAGCTGGGGGAATAGGAAAAAAAATTCTCTTAAATTAGGTCAGGCCACTCTCCCTGATGTCTTTGTGCTGAAACAGTGGGGCCTGGGAAGTCTGGGCATCTCTCCTCAATGTGCTTAAATAGGGCAAGTCCATATCAAACCTCACTCCAGAGGGGCTCCCCTGGCTGGGGCAGCCCCTGCCCCTGCCCAGCCTGTCCTGGCTGCAGACCCTGCACACGGAAACCTCCACATCTGCACACTTGGGTGGTTTTGTGGGAAATGATGTTTTTAAGGAAGATGAGGAGAAGCGAGTGGCTGCTAACCACAGCAGAGATGGAGCACACGGGATGCTGGCCAAGCCAAGGTCGGGGCTGTGCGTCATTGCGATCTCTGCTAATGCTTCCCTGATTAACAGGAGCATGGCTTGGTTGCAGCTGGGCTGTTCCAGAGGTCCCCAGCCCCACTGGCCGGTGGGAGAATGCATACAGTCCAAAAGCAAGGAGAAAACCACATGCCTGAAGATATCCTTCCCCATTCATTCATCTGCACAGCCTCCCCTGCAAACTAAATGATTTCCCTGCGTTTATTTTATGTAGCACTTTTCAATGGTTACGGCTGTCAGATGCTTTCAGTGACAAGACACTGTTTTTTCAGTTGCTGTTGCCAAAATTCAATTATCGGGGCTTAAATTTTCCATGTGAGCATCTGCTTCAGACTAGATCTTGGGGGGAAAGCACTTGAAATACATCTCGTGTTTCGTAGAATGAGCTCATGGAAAACAGGGTTGTTTTGTCTACGTTTACAAAGGAAAAAAAAAAGATTCTTCAGTGTTTCACAGAGAAACACAAACATTTCCATACAATAGAGTGAAACATTAAAGTTTGCTGGAGGAGAGAGGAGTTTGCAAGTTCAAAGCTATGAGAAGGAAAACATCCATGCTGGGGAGGCTGAGCAGTGGCCAGGACATTTTCCCCATCGCTCCAAATGGAGATCTGCCATGGGACAGATCCACTCCTGGGACATACCCAGCACCCCACTGGGGACCCAGGGCACGTCCTCCTTGGAGCAGTCACTAAACCCCGGCTGGATGGAGCAATTGCACATGTCCACATGTGCATCTGCAAGGCTGTCCTTGAATCTTGGCCTCAGCACACGGATTTTTGCAGGGCAAATGCAACGTGGCCACGTCTGGAGAGCACTGTGGAGGTATTCTCCAGCTAGTTCAAGAGGCAGCTGTGATTACATCATTTATTAATTTGTGGTAGAGACAAGTGTCCCATAACTCAAGACCAAGAGAGATTTCTAGTGCTTTGACACTGGAGATTAAACAGAAATAAACACGAGTATCAGCAAGAGCAACTGCAAAAGAGCAGAAGGGATAAGTGGTTAAGAACAGATAAAGATCAGTTGTGTTAGCCTATAACAAGGATTTAACTGGAGAGAAGGGCATATAGAGACTGTGACAAATTGACAAGTTCTTCAGTGTTTATGAATAAAGGATGTATTTAAAAGAATAAAGAGCATTTTTAGAGAGGAGAAATGTGTGCAGGCTGTAGTTTGTATAGCCCATCAAGTTGAGTGTGCTGCATTTTAGACTTGACTATCTTGAAAAATGGCTCTGAGGTACCTCGTACCAGCTTGTGCTGTTAAACCTGAGGGGTCATTTAATACCTCTTTGTCCAAAGCACTCTCCAAGAGACAGCAATGTTTCCACCAGACTCAGTAGCTGCCTTCAAGGCACACATGTATCAGTAATGAAATCCTACTGCTTTCTAAATGTTTTGAAAACAAGTACACAGAAAAGCCCATAAACAAGGACAGTAGCAGTAGATACATTCTTCTGGATCTTCATAGCCTGCCTGGGAACAGTTCCATATGGGCTCTGCCATGCATTCCACAAGGGATCAAATCCTATGTAAAGCAATGCCAAAACCTTCCTAAAACCTTCTTTTGTTCTCTGGAGCCCAGTGGTCAAGATGTGTTCCAGGGACTGACCAATCTCCACCCTCTTAGCAGGGTCCCTGGGACCATCACAGCTCTGCCCTGGCAACTGTGGCCAGAAGGATCTGATCCCTCCAAACCCTCACCCTGCTCTGTCCTTCACCCACTTTTTTTTGCCTATTTAAGATCCAAATTTTCAGAGGTGCGTGACAACAACCCAAGCACTGTCTGTCTGTGACAGTGCTGACGGGGTACAAGCACTTGGAGATAACATCTCCATAGTGTAACACTGAGCATGCCACGACACTGTTTCAGTAAGGGAGTTTTTCAGTCAATGAGTGACTAAATAAAATAACATAAAAATACCTGTTCATCTTGAACCAAAATGAATGTTCCAGGGAAACAGTTATGTCTCCTCCTTACATTTTGAAAAATTTCAAATAATGCCTTCAACACATAACATGGCTTTTCTTCATTCAAAACAGTCTGCATCACTTTTGGGTTACTCAGGCTTACTTTTGAAACAGTCTTCTCTTTTCAAAATTTCCTTTGAATTCTGGCCTAAAATACACTCAAATCTGAGGGATGACAAAATAAAGCATGAGGATTTTCAAGAAGTTTTAGCAGAAAAAAATGAAAGATTCAGCAAGTTCAGCCTCAGTTCACAAGAGCTCCAGACCTTCCAAAACATAATTTTAAAAGTGTCCTTCACTTCAAAGATTCATCAGCCCCCTTTCAGCATCTCCTATGTATCCTGATGGTTGCAGGCTCAGAGAAGAGGCTCAGGCACATCAGTGTGGGCACTGCTCATGTCTGTCTTGCACCTGCAGGACAACCTCTCCTTGCTGGGGATACTGGTGGCACAGGAATGCCCACAGCAACACTTGGCCCTAACCAGGACAGTACCCACCTATAGGCAGAGCCGCATGCTTTAAAAACCTCCAGGATTATGCAAAAAAAAAACCTGTAAATGCTCATAAGCCTGAGGAGTTTCACTGAATAAACTGGGCACATTCACATGAATGAACTTCTGCAAGTTTTTTCATGAGTGTTAAAGAAACGACAAGAAATATCCGTTTGATTGGAAAGAGCTCCATTTCTTGCAGTACCATGGGCTCCACATCCTGAAAAGCTCAGGAAGGACCAGGCTGCATGGAGGACAGGGACGATTCCCTGGGCTGTCCTTAAAGAGTATTTTAAAAATACAGCCAGCACGTGGAAAATATTTGGAGCAGCTTTCATAAAAAAGGTTTTGTTCTATCTGTTAGGGCGAAGATATTTATGGTGTCTGCTGTGTCATTCCAGATTTGTCATGGGCCATTAAATATCCACCTGGATATTGCATCATTTAACTACTGGAATGCGTAAGCATTGCTGCTGCCCATGAAAGAGCAACTCTGAGCTGTACAGAAAATAAGTGCACTGCTCCACTTCAACAAATAAATCAGAAAGTGGAGCAGATAATACAACTGTGTTCAGTTGTGGTGGACTGACTGTTATGTGTATTTATTTTTTTTAACTGGTCATGACAAGAATGTGAGTTGGGGCTGTATATATTATTTCTGGCCTTTCCCTGAGTTTGTTAATCTTCTCCGGGTGTCAGCAGCATTTTGATGATCCATCTGGGTAGGTCTCTTCTCAAACCAGACGTGGAACAAACATGGTCAGAAGCTTCACACACAAGCAAATGTCTGGCATGGACATAAGAACTCATCTTGACTCAAAGCCATGCTCCAAACTTTGTGCACCTGAAGGTGGAAGGCCATTGCTCAGTCAAGGTGGCTCCAACGTGTCAAGACCTGGAACAGGATTCTGAAACAGGGTGTCAAATTCTGCTTTTATGCATGAGATGTCCACACAAAACCCAATGTTTTTGGCAACCCCAGTGCCTCAGAGATGTGTCTGGCCTCAGGTAATGCTTTTCAAACTTGCCCCTTGTGCTGGCTGGTGCAGCTGCCTCACACTTGTGTTCAAGTACCATCCACCTTCCCTAAGTGTGGTTGGTGATGCCAGGGGGACTCTGGGGGACATCCAACATTACTACAAACACAGTATTTAAGGTAGAAGGTAAGACCCATGGTTACAGAAGGCACTGAAATGGATATCTCCTCAAAAAAAAGCATCTAATGACATATTCACGACTACAAACCTTGGTGGTCCTGGCTTATCCAAGATTTAAAAAAAATGCCTCTTACTGAACTGATGGAAACAAGGTGATATTGTGGCTGTACTGCAGTTGGATGTTGGCACAGGATGTACAAACCCTGCAGGCAGGGACAGCACTGGAAAGAGCAGATTCTGCTAAATCTAGGGGGTTTTAAATACATATAGTTCTTTCCAGTCCTCAGTGGGGATGGTCGAAAGGAACCTAAGCTCTCTACAAAATCAAAATGTAGAGGGTTAGGAGAGAAATAAAGTGGTTTCAGTGGGAGGAATTTAGCCAGGCTTGGGGGGGCGCTGGAGTGTGGATTTTGGGGCTGGCTCTCCCAGGGTAGCCTGCGAGCCGAGCACCCTGCCCGAGGGCCAGCAGCCCCACGGCCTTTGGCCATGGCACACGTCATCTCACAGAGTCCCCAGGGAATGTGCATGTTGGGAGCACGTCAAAGAGGTCAGAAAATCTGGCAGGTCTCTGCCCAGATGACATCAGTTTTGGAAGAACTTGGTAGGAATCAGAATCCTGCTGGGGAGAAAGCAAATGTCTGCAGATCCTCAACTGCAGGGGAAGGAGCAGCTTTTTCTGCTGGAGGGTTTTCTGGTTCTGCGCAAGTCACCCAAAATGCCCAGGCTCCATCATCCATTTATTGCCTCCTGGTTGTCACCAGAGCAGCAGCAGCAGCTGCAGAGGTGTGGGTTGGTCTCAAGTAGGATATTCCTCCCTCCCAGAGCTGCAGGAGGTTTTCTTTTGTAATTCCAAAGGACTGGACCCTAAATCTGATGTGTTTCCTCTAAAAGGCTGCTCACAGCAGAGGCCCCCACCCTCCTCCTCTGATAGCAGCAGAATGGAGCAGCAAGCAGACAGAGAGGAAGGAAAGAGAATAAGATCAAGTTCCCTCAGAAGAATTTTATCAGCAATTTCAAAGCTGCTCGACACTTCCCAAGCCTAGGAGAGGCAGGTGTTCCCCACTTACTGTAAACCACCAGAAAAGTGTGAAACAACTCTCACTGTACTGGGCCATATGGAGAGAAAATCTGCCTCCAGGACAAATGTATTTCAAACAATTCTCAAGACACACTCAAGGTTTAACCTATAAAGTAAGCTCTGTGGCACTCACGTTGGAGGGGAGGGGAGAACTGTTTTCCTTGGCATTTCCCATCCCTTTTTGCCTCAGCTGCAGACAGAAGGAAAGCAAAACACACATGTCGTCCCCAGGACAGAAGAGGAGAGGGAGATTTTGCAGGAGTTGGCACTAGGATGCCGTGGTGCTCTGGAAAGCCTTGCCAGTGCCACCCAGCATGAAACCAGCAGCTTGCTGCAAAAAAAATAGCAAGGAGCCCTGAGCAGATCCTGCAATGAGCAGAAAAGGAAAGCCTTGGTAAAGGTGCAAGCAGCCTGTTGATGCAGGGCAGAGAACAGGCAAACAAACAGACACCAGAGAGAAAAGTGATGAATCCAAAATCTCCACCCTAAAAGCACAGTCTCACTACTGCTTTGCCCACTTAGACTCTGTTACCTGACTTCCTCCAACAACCACTGGAGTCCACAGGGTGCTTCACATTGGTTATTCCTGTAGTTTAAATACAGCAAGACCCCACATGGCCAGTCATTACAGAGGAAGCAGGAACCTTGGCAGTGGAATCCATCATAGAGTAACCTGTCCAGATAGCTAAACATCAGCAAATAACAGCAGGTTGATATCTGCTTTGCTTCTTTCCCAGACTAAGATCTGACTAGCAACAGCCGCCTACTTTATGGTTGTCTCTTTTTATTAGTTTATTCCCCTCCATGCCCCCCCCAAAAAGGGACAAAAAAAAAAAGAATGGCTAAAATTTATGGCTAGAAGAAACCGATTACTGTTGGCAAGTGAACTGAAGGGATCAATTGTTCCATACGGCAAAAGCCAAAGAACTCGGGGCTCTATTCACAGAAAAGACTGATGTGCTAAAGGGCATGGAAATGCCACTTTTATTGTGTGGCGGAGAATTTTCACATTTGAATCCAAATTCCATAGGAAAGCATGGTATGCAAGAGACCCAGCTCCGAGGGCTGGCCAGACGGCGTGTGTGAGCAGGGAGCATGTGCGCGGGAAAAGCATAATACCCTGAGCACAAAGGTCCTGTGTTCGTGGCTCCCAGCACAATGTCGGGCTTTCACACAGGCAGGGAATTGTGTACAAAATGCCTGCAAGTCAGCACCAAATGTGCTCAGAAACAGGCAAAGCTGGAGCAACGTTCTCCCCTTCCCCACCCAGCATGGACTGTTGGGTCTGTTGCTGGTGGTGGTGGAAGAAAACTCAGTCAAACTCATGAGAATCCCCGTTATAAGGGTGGGAGAATAAATCTCTCATGCTTCTGTGTTCAGGAGAAGGAGCACCAATTGTCAAGCTGAGCAGGCTGGGGCCACGTGCCCACAGATGGGAGCAGGGATGAGCGCAGGCATCACTCAAAGCATGTCAGGAGAAGTCATTGGAGGTAGGACATGAGGAAATATGAGAGCCTTGGCTCCAGGACAGACATGCAAATACCTCATGCATTTGTACAGTGGGGCATGTTGACAGAGCAGTTAAGCACGATGGATCCGAAGAAGCCAATTCAAGCCGTATTTTTGGACGTGCATCAAAGGCAGCCCCCGACGGGGAAGAGGAGGGTTTGAGGCACAGCTCTGTCATCTCGACCCCACGTGCTGAGCTCACTGTGGTGCTGTTCCCAAAGGTTCTTGGTGCTGGGTGCCACACAGAAAGTGGGAACAGATGACTCTTGCTCAACACTGGGAATAGCCATTAATTACCAGCTGATTTGGTGCTTTTCAGTAGACAGCTGTACAACAGCAGAGAGGCAGAGAGGGATTTTGCTTTCCAGTTTTGCAAGCTGAAAATGAGAGGTGGGCACAAATTTAACAAACCCTCCAATAGCAGCAAGGTACCTAACACCCCAGAAGGCCTTGGAAATAGCAGTCCTTGCTCAATTAAGTGAAAAAATAAAAGAGTTCTCTGAACAGCCAAGTACAAATTCTTCTAAAGCAAATGCCATCGTCGAGATTTCCCAGGTTTTGTTTTGGGATGCTCTGTCTGCTGCTATCTGAAACACAGGACACACAAGTGTTTATGCATTTAGAAGGGAGGCTCGTGGCTAAATTTGGGCAAAGGTTTGCGAACTGGAGGAGGAGGGAAAAGGCTGTGGGAATGAGTGGAGCGTGCGCTCGCGCAGCCCCGCGGATCGGCGTGGAGCACAGCTCCCGTCAGGGCGGGCGGTGCCGATGGCTCTCTGGATGGCTGACAGCACAGATGTACTGCGGCTCAGCCTGTGACTAATTTTAACAAGCTGCCTGCACGGTTACAAAAGGCAGATCTGTTGGCATTTTTACTTTCAACCACCTGGTCTTGACAAACATTTTCTGCAAATAGCACATATGTCATAAGGCTGGACTCGGGAGACGTGCAAGGCAGGGAGAGAGGGGTTTAAATCCCAAGGATGGAGGCAGGGGCTGGAAGTGGTGATAGCCAGGAAGTCCCACCAAAGAGTACAGGTCAGCATAACCAACCGTGGTCAATGGGCTGAAGAAAGGCAACATTCATAGGAAGAGGCAAAACATTTGTAAGATGAATTTTGCAGTTGGATGGGTCTATTGCTCAGGATGGGCACAGAGCCTTATCCAGACATGGGCTGGAGCAGATTTCCTGTTCAGTGTCACCCACAGTGCACTGGTGTAAGCCTTGCACCAGTTCCTGCCCTTGGCTGGGTCCATCCCTATCAAGTGCCAGACAGAGAGACACAGCATGAGAAGGAAAATGCCCAGAAGATGGCAAAGGTTTGACCCTTTGAAGGAGAACATGTTGAACAGTTTTCATAGAAGGTTTCTATTTCAAATAGGTTGCTGTGTGTTAAAGCCTGCAGAGGAGGACACACCTACAGAGAGGTGTTGCTTTCACGGATAATCCCAGATCTGTTTGTACTCTTGAGCCAGATGCCTTTGGGATGTTGCTGGACACCCTCAGGCAAGGCTGTTCTTTTTCTATGACATCCAGAGCACAAGCTGCTCTGATGGACCTAAAAATGCAGTGGCCTCCATAGTTCTCTTTTTCTCATCCCACAGTAACCCAGTGCTGAAATTCAGGGAGGAAGGACTGGTGTGAATTTGCGTCAGGAATGAACATCCTCAAATTCAATCGTAATGACTAAGCACAAAGATAACAAAGGAGCTGCTAACGCAGTCTCCATCCCTTGACGTCTCCACTGGCAGGCCATTTTGGAATAAGAGTTATTGGGCTCAATGCCAGGGTGACTGGTAAATCCCATGATTCATGAAATGTAAACTTCCAGTTGTTGATCTTGTGATACTTGCTGCCCTTAAAACTAATCCAGCTGTTCACAGAACTTTCTTCTGGTTTCCTGGAGCCTGGCACAACGAGGGAGATGAAGTGCAGGAGAACACAAGACTATAATGACAAACTAGTGGGGCCACATCTTGACTCAACTATTTCTTAGGTCTCTTTCTGCACACGGGGAGGGACTGCTGACAAGCTGGGCTTTGATCAAACAGAGGGAGGGAGTTCACCAAGTGGTGCAGGAACTACCACAATGAAATCGCTTTTTCTTTAACAAGGATGAAGCAGGTTCTCTGTGCATCTAGGATTAATTTACTTTGAGTTGGGCAAGGAGAAGAGAAGTGGGAGAGCTCTGGAAGTCTGCAGTCCTTTTCTCCTCTTAGAATGTGTCCTGGCTCACAAAGCTGAACTGTTGTTCCAGCTCGTTTTCAGGATACACTGGAGGCATTTTCAGACTTTAGAATAAATCAAAAAAGTAAAGTAAGCAAACAACAATCTAAGAGTTTATGTGTCAGATCAGCTGAAATGCTGGTTTGCTCCTCCCCAGAAAATGTTGCATATTTTTACTGCAGCATTACCAAAATGGGTCTCTGCTGACCTGTTATATCAATCTCATAGTCAAAACCAGACCCCTATTACAACCTTTCTGCACACAGCCTCACCCCCAAAAAGGGTCAGTCAGGAGTCTCCATAGTTGGTAAAACACACACTTAATGCTGCCTACCCAACACACAAACTCTTCACAGCTTGCTTTGAATTAGTCATGGGACAGCAGAGAGGAATGAGAAGGATTTGAAGAGACGGAGATTTAGGAACAAATGATAATTTATGTCTTTCAGAAAATGCAAGTCAAACCTTGCCTGTTCTGGCCCTTCAGCACTTCTGGTGGGAACAGGATATGTGTTTAGCATATCTCCAAGGTATTCTCGTATGAGCATGACAACCAGGTGCCTGCTGCAAGGACAGCTATAACAAATCACCCACATTCTTTTCAAGCCAACGCTGCAATTGTTCTTCTCGTTGGATCATCTGGCTTCAGTGTGGGCTCCCTTCAATTTCTAACGTGGAAAGTATTTCCAATAGTTGACAGATGTCTTTCCTCGCTTTACACTCCTTTCTTACCCTCTTCAGTGTTAGCCTTGCAGGAAATACCGAGTTAATTGGAAAGATTAGGAAAGGTCTCCTACAGCTTTTGGAGGAGAAAGTGGGAGCAGGCAGAATGCAGTAAAGGGAGAATAATTCATTTAATATTTTAGTTTAGTATTAAACTTTAAAAGTTAACAGCCAGAGGAAGGAAGGGCTCTAGATTCTGTTGGATGTTTGTTATCACTCAGCACAAAGTAAAGCGATCCCTGTATAATGATTTTCAACCAGTAGTTCAATTCCTTGCCCACATATAGCAGAGTTTCCAAGGAAGAAGCATTTGTAAACAGTTACTAGAAATACAATTTGATTGTGCTGTGTAATAACTGCAGTGTATGGTCCAGCTCACTGGTTTATCCCACACACAGACCTCAGGATTTTTGCCTATTAATTTCTCTCTTGTGGAAGAAGAAATACTCATTCTCATAAAAGAAAAAAAAATAAATAGAGAGGGGAATTTTTTTGAGCATGTAGATAGTGAGAATTTCTGTAGAAATCATCCCTCATGAGCTCATTGGATTTGGAAGATGGCGGGGTTTGATGCCAAGATTTCTAAGCACTAAAAGTCCTCCTGAAGGATCCAGGAGTGGGATTCAGGTTTTCACCTCCTCCTCCTCACCCCCATTTCATAGGCAATAGGAATATTCTCACACCAGTACCAGTTTGATCTGCTGTGATTTACAGGTTATATTCAAGTGTGAACAGTTACAAAGAATTTTCTACCTAAAAGGACATAAACCACAACCTGTCGCAGTTATTTTCCTAAAGGTACTGGGTCCATCTAAGCTGTTTGGACAGCAGAAGCCTACAGTCCTAATGGACATATGTAAGCATCTAGATATATTAGCCCTTTGGTAGTGCTGCTCTTGCAGCAAGAGAAGCACCATCCTCCTCAAAAAGAGATTTGCAATGAGAGGGAGAAGGAGGGGAAAAGGACACCTCTGTCCTGCAGAGACCAGCTGCAAAATCCCTGTATGCGGAAAGTGAACCAAAGGAAAAGGCTCTGCCTGAGGAATGCTGAACATGCTGCTCCTTAGGACCAGTGTGAGAGAACAGAAATTGGACATGGCTGAGCGTGGCTGTATGAACAGATAATAAATTAAAAATTAGTTTTGTGTTTAGACCTCCTGAGGCAGCAGGGACAATTAGCAGAGACATGGTAATTCAAGGTACAAGTCGGTGACAGTCAGGTGACTGCAGAGCTCTACAGTGTCCTGGCAGGAAATCACCCCTCAGAAGGGCAGGTCTCTGAGCTGTTACCACCATTATGACTGGTGGGGATAATTTGGGATAATTTTCAAGATTGGTATTATTTGTGTCATGCCAGCCAGCATTTATTCTGCAGGTCAAAACTCAGCACTCATTTAAAAGACATTTCAAAGCATTACCTGCTCGGGCATCTGGAAGTGCTTAGGCACATGAACCTGTTTGCTATTTGTGCTGCTTAACAGTTCCCATGTTAGAGTGCGGTGGAAAGTTGGGTGATAGCAAAGAAAACAGCAAAGAGCAAGACCCAGTGCCTTTCCCAAGACAAAGGGATGTTAGAAGTCCACTGGCAGCTTTGTTTGCTCTTTGGTTTCTCCTTATTTCGTGCCTTGAGAGTCCTGGGGAGCAAGTAACAGGGCAAGGGAAAGAAAATGAAGAGTAGCCATGACTGCAGATGATGAGCTGCTCCGATGACATCAGGATGGAGACTGCCAAAGCCTGATGGAGAACAGGAGCATCCAGAAGGGAATCTGAAAGGAACAAGACCTTAACGAAGGTTGTCTCAGCTGGGGATGCTGAACAGATGGGATCCAGTGGAGGAAGGATCTTCTGCCAGGAGCCATAAAGCCTGGAAAAGCCCACGAGAACTGCAAAGAAGGGCTGCAAGAACACTTCAAAAGCACTACTGAACTGCCAGAAAGAAGTCATAGGCCTGGCAGTCACAGCAAAGCTACCCACAACACATCCTGGGTGATGCTGACCAAGTTCAGTGCAGGTTTGTGTTAACAGACTGTACCTCCACAGGCCACACGCGGTGGCTGGCAGAAGAAAAGAGACTAATTACAGCAGAAGGCAGACTGGGACGTATAAAAATCTCCACACTCCACTTATGCAAACAGAGCAATAGCAAACTGGGCACATGTTACATCTTGGAATTATTCTATAGAGCAGTTTTAGAGATGATGTGCATGGATCTGCCTGCTGCAAAGTTTTAGTGCCTTCCCCAGCAGCAGGATGAGCCCCGTGGCAAAGGCAAGGACAGGCAGCAGCCGTGGCAGTGCTCAGTGCCACAGTGAAATGCTGTTTCAGTGACACACAAGCGGTAACGTGAGGGCAGACACCTGCCAGCTCCCAAAGCCAACAAATTCCTCCGCCAGCAGCAGGAAAAGAAACAATACAACAATGGCTTGCCCCTACAGCAACTTGGGACAGGAGTCTCAGCTTGTTTGGAAGTATCAATAAATTGTTCTTTGGAGAAGCGTGAGGTTTATTTGCTATGATCACACCCACACAAATATTTGAGGGCATGTACTTCTCCTGAGCTTGGAGTTATTTTAAATCTTCACCCTGTCACCACCCCTAGCACTCCCTTGCCATTCTGCACTGTTCTACAATGTCCCCACGGGATCTTCCAACCAAAGCACTCATCATCCCACATCCACAACATTTTCCAGACTGTAAATGGATGGAAGGTGCAGCCAGGAAATCTTCCACCAGCCTGATCTCCCCATTGTGACACCAGGCTAAAAAATCCCTTCCATTTTCACTGTCTAAAGCACATTAACATAATTCAAATTTCTAATATCTAGGTCTCTGTTATCTTTTTTTGCTCCTCTCGATGACTCCATAGGACAGTTGGTCACAATTTTTCTCCATCAGGTCAGTTCTTTTCCTCTTGCTCTTCCAAGGCATATACTCAAATCCCAACTTTCCTTTGAATCCCATCTTCTAATTACCATTGTCATCTAACTATTTTTCAAGAGAAAGGAATGACCCTTGGTCTTTAAATCAGCTCAGATTTGTGACCTGACTTTAAATATATTCAGCTGAAAGCCATTAGCCATTCTTCAATTGCCTTTGCTGTAAAATGGCCTAAATTGCTCAACATTAGTCTGCTATTTGAAGAAAAAATATCAATTAAACCTTCAGGTTTAGAGAACTTACATTTATACATTAGAAGTATTTAGCAGTATTTTGATTCAAATTTTTTTCCACCAGCTTCATTCAGAGCACAGTTTTATCTCACACAAATCCTGTCCCCATCTGAGATGGTGCTGGATCTGCAATGTGCTTGGACTTAGCATCATCTCAGGGCTGGGTCCAAGTGTGCCATGGACCTGATGCTGGTCCAACAGCATGCTTGGGGCCATGGCTGAGCTTCCAGCTGGAGAGAACATACCCCTGGGTTCATGCCAGGTGACCTACCACCACTAAATAGTCTGCCCCAATGCTGCTGGCAGCATGGTTTGACCCGATGAAAAGGAGAAGGAATAAAATAAATGAAGAACAAAAGAAGAAGGAAAGAGTGATGCAAATGCTTCAGTGGTGGTGCTGACCAGAGAATTGTTTCTCTGTGCGCCCATCCTCTCTGCTGCCTCTTGGCAGTGAACAGGCTCAATTTTCTCCCTTCTGCTCTGAATTTGACTCTTCTTCATGGCCTGGGATGTTGAAATGCTCAGGTCTCAGCCATTAAAATCATCGGTCATACACAACACACCCATCTGGCACTGGCCACGAGAAAGAGTGGCTGTAATTTTAGCTGTAATTTTAATGCAATCGATTTGATTTCAGGAATTAAGTTTTTCATATCCCTAAGGAACTGTATTTCATCTCTCCAATCCATAGGAAAAGACATCAGAATTTTCCAAAACAGGGAACATTCCCTAAAAGCTCAGAGACAGACCATCCGTCCGGGATGGAATATGCACCATTCCCAACACCTCCATCCAGTCCAAACCCTGTGAAGATTTTGCAACCAGGGGAGTTGACAAAAACCTACAGCCAGACACCTTTGTCACTGTATATTCCAGCCTGTTGCTCTTTAGGGCAGCAGATCATCTTCCACTCATTAGCAAACAAACAAAGCATGATCTGCCAGCTGAATTAAGGATGAGGGGGCACAGAGTGACCTGGGGACCATGGCATGCATCTGCCACCCTGATTCGGAGGCAATAGCACCTTCTTTCAAAGAGTTGCCCTGAAACTACACTGCTTAGATAGCACTTTCCTCTGGATCCATCTTCAGTGCAGTCTGAAGGCAGAAGAGTATGTACCATGATACAGGGCTGGTGTTAAATCACTTGAAATGGAAGAAGGGAAGTTCAGGTACGATGCCATTATTGATGCTGCCCGTGATGCTGCTGCAGAGAAACACTTGGCTCACCATGCCTAATCCAAACACCAGGCCAAATTCAGATGTGGCTTCTAAGTGGCATGGATTGAAAGGTATTAAATGTTCAGAAACAGGGAACAAAAGTTTGCAAGGCACAAACCTCCTCCCACGCCCTTCCACCAATTCCATCTCAATTATTTGCTTAACAGCATTTTCTGGGGCTGACAGTCCCTGCTGCAGAGGAGGCCAGCATGGATCCCTGCACTGCAGTGGTGGTTTGGCAGCTTTATGATGTTTTACATCACTTTTTCAGAGAACACCATGGCTATAAAATTTGTAGTTTTCCTAAACCCCCAGAATCCATTTAATCAAAACAGTCCGGCGGCCACACCAGGGCATTATGCAAGTGCATGGCTGCTGCTCCTTCAGCTGCTGGAGGAGGAATTTGCTGACAAGTCAAGATTATACTTTCAGTTCCTTCTGCTCTCCCCACTCATTATGGGCTGTTAAGAAATTTCGAGTTAATTAATTCAATCTCAGGAGAGGAAAATACTCGTAGGATTTCTTTAACAGGGTGCAGCTATGGAAGGGAAAGGCTGAGCGTGTTTACTGCTCAGTGAAAAACAGTCCCTGTTCCTTGAAATTCCCTTCTCACCTTCCGCTACCCTGGGTGTTGTCATTGGAAATCATTTTACATGAAATTAATTTTGTAGCACCTAAATGGATTTGTGCCACAAACCCCCTTGGTTTCTGAGCCACTTTTTGTTGTGCATTTTGTTTTCTCCTAGAAGCTGCCTGTATTCGTGGCCCATAACTTGGCAAGAGCACCAGGAGCCGCACCTCACCTCCTTCTAAGCCAGAAACTGGTAGGCAGGCGATACAGCCCTATAAAACACAATTAACCTTTTCACTAAACAACAGCTCCCCGAGTGAAAACCAGCCCATATTGAAAGGAATGAGACTGCTTTATGTTAACGGTGTGTCTCAAACCTTAAAATAAAATATTTGTGCTTACATAAATAGTTGGAAAGGTAAAAGTGTCATAACACTGGGTGTTTGTTATTGGAGCCGGAGCTTGCCTCCTGCCTGCAACAAAATGTCATAACAAAGCCTGGGTCGGGCTTGCTGCGTTTACTCCTCACTGCTGTGTTTAAAAGTCAGAGACAAACCCAAGCTATAAACAGATTGCGTGGCAGCTCACGAAAAGGCTCCTGTCAAAGTGGGGCTTATTTTAGCATGCCACGGACCCAGCATCATCTCAGGGGGTACAAAGCTTGAGGACCAAACTGTGCATCCCCTGAGATGATGCTGGGTCCAAGCATACCACGGACCCGAGATGGTGGTGTGTCCAACCACGGTGAGGACCCAGCAGCTCTACAAAGCTTTGCATGATCTGAGATGGTCTACAGAATGCTCAGGACCATGGCCCAGTTTGGGACCTGGACCAGCATCATCTCAGATCCATGGCATGCTTAGATCCAGAGTCATCTCAGGTGGTGCAAAGCTTGTGGACCTGCTGGATCCACAGTGAGGTTGGACCCAGCAATACCTCGAGCCCATAGCATGCTTGGACCCAGTGCTGTCTCACCTGGCACAAAGTTTTGTACCCCCTGAGACGATGCTGGGTCCATGGCAAGTTTGAGCCCATGGCCAGGCTGCCTGCTGCAGAGCACCCCGCTGTGAAACAAGTGTTTTGAGGTCATCCAAAAACTCGTGTGGCCCGTGGTGGGGTGGGGGGAAGGGGAGATGCTCCACCACACACCCTGCTGCTACCCAAAGCCTGCCCTGAAAACCTCAACAGCAAATTGACTTCAGCACACCATGCCCTAAAACCTGCTTTTTGCAGAGAGCACCTTCATCCCCAGTGCAGGCTAAGCCGGGCTTTCCAATCCACCCCAGCCCAGCGGAGGCTGGAGGGAGACTTTTATCACACTTGGCCAACAACAGCAGCTTCCCAGCTGCTCGCAGCACCAGAGGAGTCAGCGCTGGGAGCTGTGAGCACTCGTTGCAGCTCCTCCCTGCCAGCGGGGCCCACCTGCTGCAGCAGGGTGGTTTGGCAGCATTTCAGCCTTGGAGTCTTATTGATCCCATGGCTGGGAGAGGTTTCAGCTGTGGAGAGACTAAAATGACCCTAGTGCACTGCAGAGTGGGGCAGGGGGATCTATGGGGTCTTTGTGGATGGTCGGTGTGTCTCTGCACCTCTAAGGAAGAGGATTTGGCAGTGATGGAGCACAAGGTGGAATGTACAGGGCTCCCATGACCAGCTCTGACGTAGTTCTACTCCGTTGGTTGCTTCAAGGCAAGGACCACCCCCAGCCGTTCCCTGCCACCCATCTGCCTTCACTGACAGTGTGTAACCCCTGGGCTCACAGGGGTCTGTGCCTCGTGCTCAGAGTCTCTCTCCTTGGCTTCTGCACCTTCACCCACACTGGTCATTCAAAGCCCAGATAAGAAGCAAGCAGAGCTTTAATGCTGTATAATCTTGGCAGGAACACCCAGCGTGCTCTCTGACATGGTGTGGCTGGGCAGAGGGCAGGAAAAGACAGCTATATCTGAGAAGTGGATCAGCATCCTTTTTCTTATAAAATGCCTTAGGTAACCTACACCTTATGACCTGCTTTGCTAGCACGGATCAGTTCTGGTCACTGTCTTTGTGTGAGCTGCATGGGGGAGCAATGAGCATTTTCTATGAACCCCAAAGCAGGGACAGCCCACACCACGGTTGTGCTGTACCAGGCAGCAAAACCTGTCCTGAGGGCTGTGCCTGGCCAATACACTTCTGCAGCTGTGAGCAGCCAGGAATTAACATTTAGCACAAAGCAGCATGATTCCTCCAGAACAGCTGTAGAAATACTTAGCCTAAATTAAATAAGCATTACCATAGCAGCTAGGTGCTTATTTACAAATGAAGGCCTGGAAGCTGCAGCCAGACCTGCTTCCCTTGGTCCCCATGGACCCCCAGAACCAGGGCAGGCAGGTTGCAGGTTTTGCAGAGGACTGGATGATGGATTGGAGTATCAGGGTTGTAGGCTGTAGCACCCTCTCTGCAGCTCTCAGAGATCATTCAAAAGGTGGATGGTGATTACCAGGTCCCCAACATTTAGGGGATCTTTCTCTGGAGGGCTCAGCCTGTGGCAGAAGCCATCCTACTAGCTGGAGGCTGATGCTGTGAGCAGAGCTGATGGCTTTACCTGAGCCGCCCCATGGAAAGAGAGGTCCTCCCTTTGCTGAGGCATCTCTCCATCACCCACCAGAGAACCTCTCTGCTGGGCAAGTTGGTCACCCTTGTGCCTGCATCGAGGACTGTCCCTTCCCTAGCTCCCTGTGACTCAGGGACCTCACTCTGTCCCAGCAGTCTCAAACATACTCACCCTCACAGATACTTTCCCATGTCCTTCACCCACTGGTGCCTTTGGCATATATTTTCAGAAGCAGGTGTCTATCTGGAGGCTCTTAAATCCACACAAAAGCCCCTTAAATTGCCTGTTTTCCAGAACTCCTGCCCACTCAGCAATCTGCTCGAGTCCCCAGAGAGGCATCAATCGTGGGTAGCGAGGATCCGTGGCGGAGCAAGACCCCATGGCTGCAATCCCTCCCTCAGGAAAGCCCCTGTTTGTTTATTTGCCTGGTGTGGGCTGCAGCTGCCCCACACAGACCCGTCTGATGGCCCCCCTGCTCGTGTGGGGCCGAGGAGCAGCTGCAGGCTCATCCTTGGGCAGGGTGAAGGCCGGCAGGAGTGGACGTACGGCAGCGAGCAGAGCGTGGTTGCAAGATCTCAGGGGAACAGGCTGAGGTTCCTGTTGCCCTATCCCACCCTGCAGGAATCCGGGGTCACGTCGTTCCCACCGGGAGAGGACTCCACAGCTGTCCTCCCATGGGGCTTCCCTGGTCCCAAAAACCTGCCTTGCTGCAGCAGCACTTCAAAGGGCTTCACTCCTCACGAAGAGCAAAGGATCTGCAAGCCAGTAATCCCAGGCTCTGAGTCTTCATTGAATATCCCCGAGGGATCGAGGGAAATCCAGATGCATGGGAACGTGGATGGGTGAAGGCCTTTCTTGTTTACTGAGCTCGGCTCCCACCTCCCCATTGCATCACCTGGTGCCTCGAGGTTTGGTTGGAGCAAGGCTTCTGGCACAGCACCCGGGGGCTCGGGGGGAGCCCTGGGGCAGGCACAGGTGGGCAGCACAGGTGGGGCAGGGGGTGCCAGCAGCAGCCGGCCCCGGCGGGCAGGGAGCCACGGCCGCTATCGCACTGGAATCAAACCCTCTTCTGAGAAGCTCCAGCAAGCTGCCACCCTCCTATGGAAAAATACGCTTGGAAGGTCTCCAGCCATCCCTGCTCCAGAGAGAAATTGATAACCCTGCTGCCAGCCAGATACTCTGGGATTGTTCTCTTTCCTCCCCGCTACAGAAGGACATTTCAGATCCCGTCCTCTCCCGGTCCAGCCTTTCAGTGCCTTCCATGTCTCAAAAGAAATTCCTGTGCAGCCAGAAGTTTTTACTACTTTGTTCTCAGAATATCATAATATTTTCTTTTTTAATTAAATCACATTCCCCATCTGCCTTGCATACATGTTTTGGGTAGTCTACTTTTGCCAAACATAAGGTCAACATCCATGCTACTAATTTTCAATAAAAGCACACTAATGCTGGAACTCTGTTTTATCTAAACCCGATGTCTGTTCACAATTTTGACCGCACCCAGACTAGGGCTATGTGACTTCACTGCCCCAGATTCCCATCAAGAGCCTTTTAACATGAGTACAATCATTTAGCAGCGTATATTGTCTTGCTTTCTTCATTAGCAAACTCAAAACTCACAAGAATGATTTACAGTATTTCTGTAACAATGATGAACTTGTGGAGAATTGAGCTGCAAGCAAATGAACAGAGATCTCCCAGTTCTTAGTTTTTAAGCTCAAAAATGGATTCAACTCAAGAGCAAAAAGCTAAAGTAAGAGTATTAATAAGGGAGGTGAAGGGGATACAGTCAGGAAAAGGAAATCCCAACCTGCAGCATACAGACTAGACAAAGAAAGTCTATAGAGTTGGCCTGAAAGACAAACCACGTAAACACAAGTATAGCAGGGCTTCTGTGATAGATGCACTAAAGTGAAAAAATCCTCACAGGACTTCTACAGGATTCTTGTCCAGAGTTTCCAACCTTGTCCAAGGGAGGTTGTAACCTCAAACTCTCTCATTTTATGGAACTGAAGCACAGAGATTAATAATTCATAGCAGCTTCCATCTATATCCCGCAGTATGGAAAGGACAGAAATGAGCACGCAGTGGTCCATGCATTACACAAGTGCAGAAGCTCTATTTAATTCACAGGAGAAGGATTTTGGACAAGAGTTCACCCGTTCACATGTTGTTGGGAAGCACAGTGCTTTCCCTCCTCATCCTGAAGCTGAAGACTGCACTCAGCTATAAATCTGGACTAAGATCTGCAAGGCCAAATCAAGATAAGCACAAAGCAGAATGCCTGCAAGTATAAACTCATCTTCTTCAAAGCATTTCAGGCCCCAGCTGCAAATTGGTTTATTCCGAGAACAAATTGTTGCTCAACGACTTGGAAGAGTCTTCACAAAACTTCAGGCAAAGTATCTTTGATTGAAAAGAACTTAGTATCAATGATAAATAAGATCACATGAGAACACAGGAGGCCTCAACCTCCCCCAAAAGCGAGATAAATAACTGCAAGACATGTTTTATCACTTGCTACTCCATATCAGCCAATAAGTTGCCCAAGAATATTCCCCATGGTATTGTATGGAGTGTCCTTCTTCCTCTGTGCAACTCGAAACAATCCTCCTGCACCAAGATAAACTCACAGAAAAGAAGGACAAATAATCCCTCTCTTAACAGAGGATTGGCTGACCCAGGAATTGGAGTGAGCTTCAAGGATGCCCCCCCAAAAAAATAAAAATATACCCTGCCAGTACTAACTCCTGTCCTTGCCAAGCAGAGCACAGTCACATCTCAGTACCTAATGCCCTGTGGGAAAGGAGATGTTACACAAGGACAACTCCCTTCAACATTCTCAGGTTTTTTTAGTGAACAAAAAAAGTGTCAAACCTATTCCTAAAAAGCAGCCATCTCTTTCCTTTTCTTCCATTCCACGTGGGGATGGTTGCATGAGAAGGAGGGACAGAGAATGAGAGAGGACCACAGGGGGGCAAAGAAGGGCCATGAGAAACAATGTGAGAAGGCAAGAAAATAAATAGAAACATGTGAGATAAACCATCCCGCACTTAATCACTAGACAACTCAGCAGGGGCACAGATGATGTGAGGAACAAGCCCGGCAACCTCAACCAAATATTGTCCAGGTTGTGTTAAGTCACTTTCCTTGGAGCCCATGATGAATTTGGGTTTGTTGCCACATTAGTTGGCACATTGTTGGCTGGTCAGAGGAGGTGCTGCTGCTTGGCAGGTTGTTCAGTCACACCTGTCCCCCCCAGAGCAGAGCACAGAGCTGATGCTTGTGCTAGCAGGGAGCCAGTGAGCTCCGGTGCCCTCAGGTTCTTGTGCCAGGGCTACAAGCACACAGCTCAGCATCTGAGTCAGCACAGCTGGGCTTGGTTCAGTGACCAGGACCATGCTGCAGGGACTGGCCTTGCAGCAGATGTGCAAGATTTGCAGGCAGTGCTGCAGCTGAATGATCCTCTAAAGATCTAAGGGATCAGGCTATGGGAGCTCTGTGGAGCAGCAGAACATCATCTCCACGGCAGTATTTTGTTGGTTATCAAGGAAATGAGAGACACAACAGAGCTGCATGGTCCACAGCCCCTCTCCACTTGGTGTCCACATGGGGCTGGGGCCGCATCTGTGGGAGAGCATCCACCTGCACTGGATTACTCTTTTGCATGTTGACCTCATTTTGGCTCTCTTTCTCAGCGTTTGAAGTTCCTCTGCAGAATCAAATTTAGCAAGGTCCATACCTGGGCTGAAAAATATATGTCCCGAGGGGCACTTCCTCAGTCGTCCTGGCTTTCATTAACCCAGCTTCTCCACTGTCCTTCTTTCACACCCATTAAACAGCACCAAAGGGAGATGGCAATACATTTTCCTTTGCCCTTCTCCTTTGTGCTCCTCCTTGATGAATGGCTAAAGCAGATGCACAGTTGTCTTTGAAGGCTCTGGCCCATGAGCATGTTGAATCAATGATGGATTGGACCAAATGAATCACAGTGTGGGAGAAAGCGCAAGGCAATGATTTCTAAGTGGCCTTCACATCTTTACACTTCAGAACTTGCTTTAAAAGCCTGTTTTCTTCTTTTTATCTGGTTCCAGTTTCTGCAGTGCCTTTGCATATGTTGAGGGAGGTAGGGGGGAAGGAGGGGAACCTTTACATATAAACAGAAGAATCCACTTCTCCATCAGACAATAATGAAGCATTGTCATTCAGGGAGTTCAAATAGCTGAGAAACCACTTCAAGGCCATGCAAAACAACTGGGTAGCATCAGAAAGAACAGCAGTTGGCAAACTGAACAGCCGCGTTTAAAACTCCAGTATAGAAAACCAGCAAAAAAACCCCCACAGCTGGTTCAGTGGCCTACCTCCCCTCACTGGGACATCAGAGCTGCTTCAGAAAGAAGCTTTAATGAAACTATATTTTTAGGATACAGCAAATTGCCAGAGCTTACTGGATATGCAACTGCTGCTGCTCAATCCCAACTGGAACCCTGCATGCTTACCAAGTCCCATGTGTCCCTTCCCACAGTGAGCAGGAGGTCTCCAGAACCCATTCAGAGCATCGGTCGCTTCCAGCTTGGCTGCTCTTGTGCCCTCCCTTTGACTGACGACACAATTAGGCTCATCAGATGGATATTTTTGCCCCATAGATACATCAGGGTGGATATAGGAAACCAAAGCCACTGATTTTGTGGTGCTGCTGGAAGAACACTGCTGCCTTGCTGGCAGCTGGGTTTGTAGGAAAAGGAAATTATCTTTTCTGATGGTGGACTAGAGGGAGAATAACATGCACACACAAATTTTTAGGCTCAGACATCTGAAAAAGTCCCAGCAAAAGCCATACCTCAGGCTGGGTATTGGTTTCTATGGTTAAGCAACATGCCACACACGTTCGCCTCCAGCTCTCTCCACTCTGTGCCGCAAAGGCACTTTGTGCCCGGACAGCACTGCCAGATGGAGGACACGGGTGGCTGATCCCTGTCTGGGCAGAGGTCTTCCCACACTCAAGCCTCTGTGGGATCTGCTTTATGTTAGAGCTCAGGACGATGCTGCATGTGGAAATACAAGTGGAAGCTTGTTCAGACCACAGAATTTGCAAAGCCTGTTTGCTTAACCAGAGCTAAACATGAGCCAAGGACAGCTTGGTTTGACTTCCTTTATTCTGGATACCCCACATGAAGTGCTGTGGCTGCTGCAGTAGCAGTGCCGGTGCTGGGCTGTGCCTGCCGGGCTCAGCCCATCAGGGAGAGCTGTGGTTGGAACAGATAGGAAGACAAACTGGAAGCTGCTCCCAATGTCCTTCTTGGAGATGCAGTCTTAGTAGAAAGCAGAGAAAAAACTTCCTGAGACATACAAAGGGCTTATCCCTCCAACACCCTCTTGCTACCATTCCTCATACAGCTGCATTCACACAGGAGCTGCCCACCCACTCATAGCACCAGCTGCCTACCTGCTCTGGTACCAGTGAGGGGCAAATTCCTCTGCTCCCAAGATAATGGCCTTGGATGCATAAACCCCTCTGGAAGTCACAGACTTGCCCCGAGCAAGCCACTGCCCTGACCTCTGCTCCCCAGCAAACAGCCACTGCCAGCACTGCGGGCAGGGACAGATCCAGTTCAGCTTCCCAATAAACATTCAAAATCTCCGAGGCCTGGCAAACAGGGCTCTGGAAAGTGCCTACTGCTCTCCACACAGGCAGTGATATTTATGAAGTGCTATGAGGTTTGGAAGTATTATTTTATCCACAAACAATGGAAGTAGGGACGAGCTGAAACACGACTTGCTCAAGACTTTTCCAGCCTAACACCGAGTTCGCAATTAAAACAGTGGAAAGGGCTGAACGAGCCTGTCTGTGGCCAGAAGACGGTACTGCAGACTCCGTCAGGGAGGGAAACGTGTGAAATAGAGGTGCTTGGGACAAAGGGAAGTCTGTTAAAGTAAGAAAAGCCTGAACAAACAGGTTTTTTCTCCCAACACTTACTTTCAGCTTCATCCAGCCAGAGCTTAAAGATAAAAGAACAAGGAGCTGCTGATTTTCCAGCAGTGGAAAATCAGCTGGTGGCTTCAGGGCTGTGTTTATTAAGTGTCACGCTCTCATGGCTGATCTGATGGGGACTTGGGCTCTACCAGGCCAATGCAGTCAAATCCTTAAGGGAGTTAAATCTTCCTTGCTTTGTGGACTCTTCATTTACAAAGATAAATGAAAGCTCTCCAGCTGGACATCCCTGGGAGCACACTTCCCCCAGTCACAGAGCAGTGTTGGGATGAGCTGGGGATGCTGTGAGCTGCACAACCCAGCTAAGGCTCTCTAAAACACAACATCGCTGTCCGAAGGCAGCATTTACAGTCACCCCTGTCACATTTGTCACCAGTTCTCAGTGCTTTCAGATGCACACACTGTACCACAGAGGGATGCAGCCTCAGTTCAGCAATGCCCTGTGCATCTGCAGGGCTACAGGGCACTGCAGGCTTTGAAGTTCTGCTCCTCTGACGAAAGCACTGGTTGGTATGAGAGCTCACATGCTTATTAGGAGATGAAGATGATTAATTGCCTCTCCCCCCCTGCCCCTCTGAGGGGGGGCTCCTCAACCTTGTCTCACTGACAGTGATTTTTCAGGACCATATGGCACTTCCACATCCCATTAGTAACGCGCCTGCTGCACCCCCTTCGCCCTGTACTGAGTTTCAGCTTTCACTGGGTTGGGGAACATGAAATACCAAAGCTCTGGACAAAATCTTCAAGGTCATTCTGTGAAAAACTAACCTTCTTTTCTGCCAGTGTCACGTGGCACCGGCATCGCTGTGGAGGGACACTAACTCCACCCAGATAAGGGTCCCATCTCCAAAAAGACTTTACATGGGTGTGATACTGAGCTGCCCTAACAAAGGGGCAAAAAGGGATGGGTTTTCTCTGTCATTACAACACACTTTCACAAAAGCAGCTGAAACCCCACTTTTGCCCCTTCTCACTCTGCTCCCACATTATGGGCTTCCTCTGGGGTACATGAGGGTATGTTTGTTCTTTCTGGGACTGGCAGCAATTTCAGGGAATGTGTCCCAGTGCCCTCAGTCCCACAGAGCAGAGAACATGCAGACTTCATGACCAGGCACGGTATGGTGAGGCAGTGCTGAGGTGCACGATGCTGCAAAAGTACGGCTGTATAACAGGTAAATCTAGATTAAAATGATCTCAAGTTGTTCAGGTTGCTGCTTTTGGTTGGTTGGGTTTTTGCTCCATGCAATCCATTGTTGTATGTCTCTAAGCCCCTCTAAGAGCACAGTACTGTGCTCACACCTCCTTGGAGCAGGCACGTCCCTCTGACCACGGATCTTATAGAGGGCACTCATGAGACCAAGCTCACAGCAAAAGCAATTCCCACTCCCAGCTGCTCCACACCACGGGGACCCCTTCCCAGCTCATTTGTGGCACAGGAAGGAGCCCTTTGCAGCCAGGCACCCACAGAGCAATAACATGGGTGCTCTGGCCCCAGCAGCCAGTGCCTGACAAAAACTAAGTTCCCCAGGAGAGCAGGCTCTGCTCACATTCAGCTGCTAATCCACACTGCACAGCCCCCCTTGGCAGGCAGCATGGAAAATGCCAGTGCTTGCAGATATGGTCTCCAAGGAGGACAGTTTCCATAACCTACAGCAAAGCAGGAGAGGCTGATCCAGAGGCCAGGGTGGCCAGGGGCCAGCACCCACCTCCTGAGGTGGCAGAGAGCTGTGACACCTGGCAGGCACTTGCCCTGCATGGATTTTGATCACATATCCCATGTCTGGTTGCTGTTTTTACTGGAGAAAGAGTCCAGCCAACTAAAAAATAAATAACTACAAAAGCCAAGAAGAAAGCAGCTTCCAAATAACATTATTTCACTTGGCCATTCGGTTCCCATCAGAGAAGGCAGCTGGCTTTTTTTTCCAGGGAAAAAAGCGATTCTTCACCTTACCCCCATCCTCAGTCTTCCCTGCCCAGGGCCTGAGCACTGTCATGGCCAGAAAGAGACACTGGTTATGGTTGCCACCACCTCTGGGACTCAAAGCAGTTCAGATCATCTCTGCAACCCCAGAAAGCCCTGCAAGGACAGGCGACTGCTGTGCCAACACTGTCCCAAGGACCTGAGCTGGGATCTGCAAAGGGATCTCCACCCCACAGTCACTGGAAGAGCTGCTGGCTTCCTGCTTCAGTGGACAGGGACCTGGGGCCCTTCTCCTGCCAGGCACCTGGAAATGGGCACAGGCCCCTCATCTGTGATGCTCTAGGTCCTTCCATGGGAAGGCTGGGAAAACCCTCCCTTGAAGACCTTCAGAGCCATATAAGGGGAAAAGGAGACAAAGAAGGCAAGAGGAAACCAGATTCCTGCTGAACTGCACAGATCCCCACCAGTGAGCCCCAGTGCCACAGGACACGTACCTTCCCCAATCCCAGGAGCATGCCAGCAAACCTTGCTGCTGTCTAATGCATTCCATATGGAGCGTTCACCTCTGAAACATTACTTAAAATGGGAATAAATCCTTCACAAGGCCTCCACATGACAGATACCACTTGATTGAACTGCCAAGCAAGGAACTTTTATTTTAAGGAAAAGTCTGCAATTAACCTATTGTCACTCTGCAGCAGAGGGAAGCAATAAACTGTGTATGTCTGCTTTCCAGCCAAGTCCAAAAGGTTTATCCACAAGCCTTCTTAGCAAATCTCCTCCACAAGATCTTTTGATACCTTATGGATTTGTTAAACATTTATAACATGAAAGTGAGAATATTATACACACTGCCCTGGCATAAATCACAGGTCTGATGCTCTGTATACACTGGCAATGGAAAGGGGACCTAGAAGGAGGAACAGGGTTCTAGGCTGCAAGGTGAATAATTGGAAAGGTTTTCCTCATACCTCTACCAACACTAAATGCACACCAAGGTATTAAGAGAAGCTGTTTCTTCCCCAGCCTCTCAAGTTTTTCAAGTTTTACACCTGGGGAAAGAAGAATGAACAATCCCTGTTAGACATCGCCGAGGTGAGCGAACAGCACATTTAAGAAGTGGAAAAACATCTGTTTAGTGCAGATAGAAACCAGATGGAGGTGGGGGGAGGTGGAGGATGGCAAAACAGTCAAGAGGAAAAACAGAAATATGGTCAGGAAGAAGGCTGCAGGGGGAGAGATGCTTCCAGGAAGCACAAGTATCACCCCCTGAGCCCTGTGTGTCCTTCCTTGGGTGATGGGCAAACAGCAGGGCACAGCTCTTGCTCACAGGATGAGGGGCTAGGGGCCACTCAAAGGTACTGCTCTGGGAAACTCAGATGCTGCCTGGCCACCTGGGACACCACATGATGACCAGCACTGGGAATGGCTAAGGAAAAGTCTTGCTGGTGGGAAGAACAGTGGATGTGGGCTTGTTTCCAGCCATCAAAGAGCCACAGACCTCCCTGGAGGTCTGCACCTCCCAAGTTCTGCCCTCCAAACTGCCCCAGTGGTGCCTAGACAAGAAACACATCCTACAAGGGATGCACAAAGTCCTACATTTGCAGTAGAAAGTACTTTTTAAAGGGTCATCTGGCACTATTCCCCAATCCTCTTTATCCTCACGTTCACAACAGCAATCAAGCACTTCTCTTCTGCCATAGCACAGCTCATTTTAGGGCTTTCAGAGGCACCGGGGTGGAGTTTTAATGGGTATAACAGAGGTTGCAGACAGGGTGCAGCAAGCAAAATCAAATAGGGAATGACACAAGCCGAGGGCACACAGACACTTTGGGGGCTGGTTGTAGCGCCTGCAGGCAGAGAACAGCCAGTAACTTCCGCAAGAGGGCTGGAATTCCCCTGGAGCTGAACCGGGATGCTGGGCAGAAACATCTTTTCAACACCGGGGACACGTTTTCTATGGATGCGTCTGCAACGCTGCCAATCAGGCTGGAAAGATCACTGAAACAGGACCGTGAGACGCACTGCAAAACTCACCCCAGTCTAACAAGCTGTTTCTTCCTGGTTTTGCATCTGACTTTATTCTCAGATTCCACTTTGGCTGGCAGAGTGAATGAAAAAAAATAAAAGGCAGCAATAATTTTTTTAAGCTATAGAAGACTTCTCCAATAGTATCAAATACTAGAACTAATGAGCAGTTTCCTCACTACACGGTATTTTCCCACAGAAAAGAAAAAATATTGTCACAATGAACTTTTTTTGGCAGGAAACATTTAATTTTGAGGCCATTTTGATCCATTTTCTAAATCCAGGTGAAGTGTCCCATTTCAAGTGAGTGCCAAAACTGAAGGTCCTTTTTTCTATTACTGTTCAAAATGCATCAGTTCCCTACATTGCAAGTAGGAAAAGGATCAAAATAACCTCCTGCCCTGTCCCCAGACAAAACCCAAGTGTTTGAACTTGGCCACTCTGCAATCTGAAAGACTTTGTTCAAAGATGTCTGAAATATTCCCAGTTTGGGAAAATTCTTTCCCACTGCATTTTAAAAAAAATGCATTACAAATGGCCTCAAGCTGCCTCTTAGCTTGATTAAACACTTGCATAAAACGAAACTTCAAATGTCCAGAAATGATTTGCAGAGAGGTCAGAGAAAATCAGCCCTTTTCTGACCAGGTCCGGCAGGAAATAAGGGGGAAGTACAGGACTGGATCAGGGAGAAGGAGGAATGGAAAAAATAGAGGTACACCCAGAAATTCACAAATTAGCTTGGACTGGAAGGGACCTTTAAAGTTCATCAAGTCCAACCCCCCAGCAGTGAGGGACATCTTCCACTAGATGAGGTTGTTCAGAGCTCCATTCAACCTGACCTTGAATGTTTCCAAGGATAAGGCATCCACCACCTCTCTGGGCCACCTGTGCCAGTGTTTTACCACTCTCACTGTAAAAAAACAATGAGCATATCATACCCATGCAGAGCCCACTTCCAGCCCACTGCAGCTGATGACTGCTGCCCCTGCAGGTAGGACACCCAGGGAGGTGGTGATGAGGCTGCGCTTTTGGACCATGAGCTGGACACAAAAAAAAAAAATCCGAGTTCTTCAAATTTTAATCTCTAATGGGAGCTCACCCTACTTAACCACAGCAGGTCCCCACTCTTGCAGAGCGATTCACTGCAGTCACAATGCAGCTGTGTATTTTATACCTCCCCTACCAAGGGCAGATCACTCATGTCTCATCTCCACCCTGATGACTATTTCCACAAAACCTATGGAAACGCAGCTGTACTGGAACCCAGTACACGTACAGAGCTGTTCTCCCGCCAGCTTCCTCTCCGGCCGGCTCCCAATTTGTCTGCAAACCACACGTTTAATTGGAGTTGGCAAGTGATTTGACTTCAAAAACGTCTGTAACACCTGGAAGACAATGCTCAGGTTCAAGGGGGGGGAGGAAACAGGACGATATCCAAATGCTATTGTCACGCTCTCAGCTGCCTGCACAAGAAGGAATGAGTAGCTGCAGGGTCTAGAGCATGCAGCTGATACCAGGCACGCACACAGCTCTGCCATCCTCCAGCTTCATACTGCAGCAGACTTTTGAGGTCACGTTAAAGCTAGTTAAACACACCTTTTGCAGAAAAAAAGAAAATACACAACCCCTCCATTTGTGGAAAATCAGTTCCAAGATCTGGGAAGAGATGAGGATGTGCCATTCCTAGCCAAAAACAGAGGCCATGAAGTAGATAAATGATCCACCAGCAAAGAACAGAAAGACTGTTCTGCTGAAGGACACTGCAAAGGGGACTCTCCCACACGGGCTCCTTCAGCATCCGTGCAAGCTGACAGTCAGTTTGGATCAAATCCACCACGGTGCAAATCTGGACACTCTATTATCCCACAAGACGTGAGTTCCAGCTGTCCCAACACCAGTTTTATGATTCTCCCCATTACAGTTTGCAGTGCTTTAGGAGAGGCATGCAAAAGAACTGTGGCTGGAGCTATGCCCTGGTCTGCCTTCCTGGTTTTTGGAAACTCCCTGAAGTCTTTTAGTGCCCACTGCTTGTTTGACCTGTTGCAGGAAGAGAAGTAACAGAGCCAGCTCCCATCAGAGCTGCCCTGGGGGTGCTGGTGGACTTCTGAATGTAAAGTTGGACAACCAGAACTGCCTTTTATGCAAGAAACACTTATGACCAAGTTTTGATGAGTTCTTCAAAGACTAGGTTAGAAGGAAAGATTTATTACCAGTGACTTTACCTTAGCAGAGGGTGGAGCAGATTTTTCCTCACTGGAGATTCTTGCAATTCTAACCAGTGATGCCCTGCTAGTTACTGTGGCCTTTCTCAAAAATGAGGTACAGCTGAAAACCCATTCCCCTCTCACAGCTTTGAGGGTGACAAATCTTAATACTTAGAAGAGATTTAAAACAGAATAAAACTGCTATGACAGAAAAATCCTGCAGTGACACCAAGTTTTAGCACATTACATAGACCTCAGAAGAACATAATGCCAGCCTCCCCCACCAAGATTCACCTTTATCTTCAGATACATTACTGAAAGTCCCACTTTTTTTTATCAAAAGATGGGTTTGTCTTATTTAATTGAGAGTACACAAAGATTCAAATTCTGATACCAAAGAGGTGAATTGGCCATATCTGCAAGTCTTTCATTGAAACCATTTATCAAGCCTTTAATAACAGCCACTAACATGTGAGAAATGTTAACAGAGAATGAATGTTAAAAAAAGAGTAAATGGTTTGCAAGGTGCTCCAGCTACAGCCCCAGAGATCAGTGTGATTCATGTAACAGATTTCCTCCCCTTTCAGGGAACCGGTAACTTTTACATCTTTGCTGCAAAAGGACACAGAGGGCTTCTGACAAGTTCCTGGTGCAAAAGCAACTGAAATTCAAGTAGCTGATTTATTTTCACACCATGCCTGCATACGTTGCATCCTGTCTTTATTTTCTCATAATATACATACACTTTTCTAGTTTTTCAGTATTGTATTCAGTGACTTTCTTAAACCTGGGCAAATTCTTCTGAGCCAGATTTTGGAAGAAATCCCATCTGAAAAATCTGAGCAATAATTAAGATTGTGACACTGGCATGATTGCCATGTGAAGGGAGAGACAGTTTCCTTCATAGAAAAAAAATCTCAAGAACTTATGCAAGCAAGAGCAAGTATAACAAAAGCATGCACTGAGTTGTCTCCCATTAACAGCACAGATCAAATGAGCCACTGCAACTACTTCTGCTTTGCCTAAATAAATGCCTGGATCAGTCATCAAAGTAGAATTGTTTTCCACAATACACTTCCTTGAGCAACCCAGATAGCCTTTGTGCTGGCCCCACTAATGATGTAATGGGAAAAACTTACAGGCATTCTGTCAAAGCCATGCAGATTGCTCAAATACTATTTCCCAAGGCTCCAGCCTCGCAGGTGCGGACTCAGCAACCATTGAGACTTGCTATGATTAATGACTTTTTCCAATGTGTTGCCTTACATTAATACAGCCAGCTAACTTTTATTAAGTTATGGATGATCTATCAGAGGATTGTAGTCACCTGCAGGCTGCCATGTGTAAGGAACCTGCCCAAACCGATGCAATTTGGGTGTCTCAGAGACAAGCCAGTTTTAGCTTTGCATTACCTTTATGCACTGTGGTAGATACAGACCTCCTGTCTATATTTCACTCTGCTGTTCGCCTTCTGCCCAGCTGCTAAGGGAAAACTACTGCCCAAGCCTCAAAGCCATCAGACAGAGAGCCAAGGGAAACCATCAGTCCTTACGGAAACCATCTGAAAATTCTTTGGGCATTGGAAATCAGCAACCCCTCCTGACCATATCCGAGACTGGGCTCTCTACAGAAGCACGGAAAGTATCTGACGTCCCAGGGAAACACCTCACTGAGGCACCAGTTCAAACAATGCAGGAGCTCTGAGAGAGTCACAAAATAGAGGTGAACAGAACAAAACAAGATAACACCTGATAAATAGCTTTTAACAAAGGAAGCACATCTCATTCACTTACCCTTCACACTGTAGCTTAGGACAACCACAGCTGTTCCAAGTATCATAAGGCTCCACCATGTACTCGAAAATATCCAGAACACCACAGAGACATCCCCTTCTGCCCAAAATAAGGACGAGTCCTAGAGCAAGAAACAAGGAATCATCTGAACTGCAGCAAGGTCACTGTGTGAAAAAAACCCAACACCCACTACCTACCACCTCACTGTCAGTCCCTTGAAGGACAAAAGCTTGGGGGAGCACAGATGATGCCTGGGAGGTGAGACTGGCTGTTCATAGCTCATAGCTGGTTTTAATCCCCACAGGTGTAGCCCATCCAGGGACCCAGAGAACAGACAGCCTGCACCCCATAAATGCTGAGGAGAGCAGACTTCACCTTTGTTGCAGACAGCCCACATTCAGAGGTAAGGGTTGTATAGGCAAGGGCTTGTGCCTCACAAGGTGATGGAGCAGAAAGAAAGGAGTTCAGTTCCCCTTCCCCTCCTCAGCAAGCCTCTGCTTGCCCATGGCAGTGAGCCTGTGCACAAGGGCACGTGGCTATTTACTGTAGTGTTTCCAGCTGGACTTAGTGACTGCAAAAACCTCACTGAGCTGGGGGTAAGCGAGGGGCAAGAGTGGCATTTTTCCCTTTCTCCTGTCACCTTCTCCTTTGAGGGTTCTGTTGGACATTGCCTGTTTTCTAAGCTGTCCTCAATAAGAACCCACTCTTGGTACCCTCGGAGTGAATGATGCTGCTGTAGCCATGTGAGGAGCAGAGGTTGGCCTGGCCTTACCTTCAAGGTGTCTGGTTATGGATCCTCCACAACAGGATAGGTGATGCCATTGTCCAGGGTAACCAGAACAAAGAGGTTCTGGACAATGGGGGTGGGAGGGAGTAATGTAGCCTTCTTGGAGAAAAATGTGAAAGATAAAGAGCAGAAAGAAATCCTAGCTGAATTTAGCTCCTCTCTGGAGCAGCACAGTTGTGAAGCTAAAAGGTCTATATAGTTTCCTCTAATCCAAGAGACAATTCCATCATATTGGATTGGGTTTTTTTTTTTTTTTAAATTTGGGTGGCAGGGGGCATGAGGTATCTTATACCTCCTCAAACAGTGCTGCCTCCAGAACACAAGCTGGTAGCAGATTCAATCTCATTATTTCTGTGCGAGCTCTTACATTACAATATTCTTTGCTGCTTAGCTGATGGAAATTGTATCCCAAAGGCAAAAGGAATGTAATCCTCCTGGGATATAACAGAAACAGTCATTGTGTATCCCTGCAACTTCCCGTGGTTGCTCACATCTTGTGGGAGATGGAGAAGGTGTGTGGTGAGACAGGGGTGTCACTGAAGACATGCAGAGCTTATATGCAAATTCCAAATATTCATCACTGAATCTGTGGACAAAGCTGTCCAGCTACTGCAGTGATGGGGTGATGATGCCAAAGACCCATTCATTTGCCATGGCAAACTCTGACAGAAGTTTGAGACACTTCCCATCTACTTGTTTCCCCCTGTTTCTAATTAGTTATGGCATTGGCATGAAGTACGATCTGTGTCTATTAAGCCTTCATCTGCTCTTCCTTATTCCCACATGAAGTCATAATCCTTCATGCCATCCCAACTGTGTACTATGGGAGTGATTTAGGGTGTCTCAAACCAGAGGATAATACCTCAGGTACTGAATAACTAGAATAAATGTAGACGAAAACAGGCCTTGTGTCACACACTGCTTGTAAGAACACATGTGTTAGCAGAGGGAGACAAATAAGTGGAGGAGAGGCTGATGTATCCACAGAAGAATTTGAAGAACAATCATGAGATTTTACACATGGCAGATGTCTAAGATATTTTGAGAGATTCTTCTCAGAGCCTCTAAGCCACAGCAGGGCCCTGCCACATATTTTGTTCTTCATATAATGATGCTTTGCCATTTGTACTGCACTATTGATGCACTCCTGGGTGGTACCAGCAGGACAAGAAGTGTGGTTAATAGCTGGCTTCAAGGGCCAAACAGAAATATCAGCCTGCAGCTCAATCCCTAGCCAAGAACGAGGCACTTGAGCAAGGAAACAGATTTCTTCCCTAAACAAGGGATTAAAGTGCAATGAAGCAGTGGACAAAGTCTAATATCTTCCAGGCAGATGAAGCAAGGAGAGACAGTTTGGTAGTAACAGCCTGTGGTAATCACAGAGGCAGCAACTGAGTCCCAATAAGAATTCTCACAAGGTATCTTGCCATATTTCCAGTATGGATAGAGATCAAGTACCACAGTTGGAAAAAACTAGCTCTGACCTGTAAGGCAGTCCTTACTTGCCAGACGCTTCTAAAGTCTGGCTGCTGTGGTCATTCTGCAGTCATCTTCCTTTAATTGTTATATGGGATCTGGACCTTTGAGAACAGCTCTAACTTGTGCAATCTTCAGTTAAACTTGCCTTGAAAACCCTGCCAGGCAGAGACCACCCTTGTTCATGGTGCCCTTCATCTGTACTACAAAGTCTGGACAGTGAGCTATTAAATACTCAGTTTGGCAGATTTTGAGAGGGCACCCTGTACTTACTCCATGTGAGTTTTTCCTTATCTGAGCCCACAGAGAGGTAGGGGTTGTTTTGGGGTGGGTTACCTTTGTTTGCCATGAAAGTCGCTTGAAGTCAATAGGCTTCAGCAAGGAAATACAAACTTTACTCTGGAAACACTTTGGAACCCATTACTCTCATTAAGTAAGCTGGTGTCTCATTTTCTCACTTATATGAAGGCAATGGGTTGCAGTGAAATAAGGCATCTACTATTTTCCAGCCACAGCTGAAATCTCTTACCCTTTTAGAGGAGACTTGTCCAGAGTGAAGAAATAGTCTTGATTTAAAGCATCCCTATCTGAAAGAGAAGTTAAACCCCTTCTGCTCCAATATTTTTAATTTTTTTTCTATTATTCTCTGAGCAGGGGCAGGTGGCTCTGATTTTAGCTGCAGCTGGATTCCAGCTTCTTTGCTCACTTGCATCATTTCATCTAACACATTCCTCTGGGGCTGCAAGAACTTCATGCTTCCATCTCAGCCTAGAGGTGAAAGCAAGGAGGAGAAGTTACACCATGTAATTATAGTTATTATGCCAGTTAATAGAGCTCCTCATAGCATAAACACTATTAGCACGAGTCACTGTTGGGAACTGATGTGTCTCCAGCTCTGCTCTTGCTGTTGGAGGCTCAGCACAGATCTGAGTCCAAGCCCAGATCTGAAGAACAAACCCTAGTACCTGCCAGCTCATGCACGGGGCCAAATCTCTCCCTGGGCTTGGGGGAACTTCTGAATTTTAGAGCTTGAGCATGATTAGAGAAGAGTAGTGTCATGCTGAAATATATGATCCAAGCAGACAGTGTTCAGACTTCAGGTCTACCAGCTTGCTTTCTGCTCTTGCAGTCACTCCACTGCCTTGCCTAAAAAAAAAAAATTGCTTTTAAACAATCAAGTATAATCTCCAGGTTCCAGTACCACAGGTTTGCATTCAAACCCTCACTCTTATAATGTATTTTTCCCATCCAAATGGCAGGGAATATTCCAGTGCTAACAGTTCCTTTTCTCTCTCCCTTCTGTCTTGACAGCAAACTGCTGTCATTCTATTTTGATAGTGTACTTTTAAAAAGATAAATACATGTGTATTTATACAAAAGTTTCAAAACAAGTCCTTCAGGGGTGGGAAAGGGAAAGATCAGAGGTGGTAAAGTTGTGACAGAACTTGGATTTAGTTAATTGGATCTAGTTATTTGCACTATCTTTTGCTAACTGCCTGTGCCAGTCCCAGGCTGGGAAAGCAATTTAACTCACTGCCTGTGAAAAATGAAATGACAGCAGCTACTCAAGTGAACTTTCACATTAATGAAGCATGATCTGGTCTTGATCAAAGACTTTATGTTCCTGGAGGACCAGAGTTCAAGCACTGGCCTCTAATTTTGAAAGAAGAAACAATTTATATGTCATTGCAAGGCAAATGCAACTTAAATTTAAAATGTAATTTAAAAGCTTAAACTCTTCAGAGTTTAAGCCCAAGGTAAACTTTCATGTCAGCACTGTTAGTGACCCTATACTGAAGCCTGACTTGATCATCTCTTCCTTTAATTCCCACTGTCATATGCTGTCTCCTGCTCAGCTGAATTGGCTTCTCCAAGCAGTGGGAAGTGATGTTATCATTAGTCATTGCTGCTGGGCACTTTTGGATCACGTCAGGCATCTTGCAGGTTGTTCCAACAAAATGAGCTCTGAGGAGCAGGGTTGGGATCCAAGAGAGACAGAGACCAGCTCTGGGTGGCAACAAGCCATAGAATTGTCCTTGCAGGTCTGGTGTAACCAGATCAACTAATAAACCTTTGGAATGCTGATGCTATGGTTGATCTGGTCATACCAGAGAAACCATCTCTCACAGCCTGGATGCCAGGAACCAAACCCTGCAGCTTGCCATGGGCAGCTAATGCCAAAGACCACTGTTAGCCATGTATAAATGTGACTGTTTCTGTGCTGAATAATCACTGTCATCTCATATACTTGACCTCACAACACACCTGCTGTAACCTTTTCAGGCATTTGGCACCATGATAATATGGATTGAGACATCAGTTCAGCAGGGTGACAATAAAGCCATGGGCACCAGTCATTTTGCAAATCTCAGCACCACTGGTGTTGGGTAGAAAGCGATCTTGAACATTATTAGAAGACAAATGCTATTACAGAAGGATTTGTGGCCCTGCAGGTAGAAACACCAGGTAGGAGTGAAGGAAAATTGTCAAATACAGGGATGGTTAACATGAGCGAAGGTCGATCCTTTTCTATTTCATCTTTAGCCTGCCCCAGGAGAGCTCAAACACATCCCTCCCAAAACCTGACAGCCTTGCTGTCATCCTCCATCCAGTGTGTCACCTGTGCTGGGTTGCTTTGCAGCCTCACCATGGCTCTTCTTCAGCCCTGGCTCTTTCTCTGAAAGCCAAGGCATGTGTGAAAGGTGACTGTGGATTCCTGATGGTTAGAAGTTATTTAGAAGGTCTAGCTTGCAAACCAAATTACAGAGAGATACTTTTGCAAGAACCAGGGATTAGAAGATCAGCAGATGTTGAAGGTGAAGGGTGCCCTGTGTTCAGGGCTCCTGTGAGTTCCTGGCTGCACCCCAGGTGTGTGGGGTTGCCTAAGGTGAGTCATCTGGGGATCCGTTTCCCCAGCTGTAAAGGAGGGATAATACTTCTGTTCTCACCTCAGTTTGTCTTCTCTGTTTAGATTTCAAGCTCCTCAGGGCTGTGTCTTGATACATGTATGTACAGTTCCTAGCTTAATAGAGTCATGATCCAAACTGAAGCCTCCAGGCACTCCTGGGTATTATATCATTACTAATTTCACAAGAGGCTGCAATCAAATTCCTGTATGGGGCAAAAAAAAAAATCTCAGAAAGGAATAAAGCAAGCTATTAAAAACTGAGGAGTATTTTTGCTGAAGTGGAAATAATGGTACTTTGTCCCAAAATGTATAAAATATGTATTGCAATTAAATTCTCTATTGGCAAATTGCTCTACAATTAAAAAACACAGAAGCTTGAGTGAGGCAATTAGAATAATAGTAGAGTGTTAATTATAGCTTGATGGATTCTGCATGCTGTCAGCAATTACCTTCTAAGTGTGCACTTCTGAACCGACTCCAAATCCACAAAAAGACACCGACAGAATTAGAAATATCTTCCTTGTTGGCATGCCTTTGACTTTTTAAAATTTGTTTTCATAAATACTTTTGTAAGCTATTTAATTAGATTTAATGAGGTTCAAGGAAGAAACATCCTCCATGCTGTACACAGGCGTTGGCTTGGGGAGGAGGGAGAGCACAACTGAGAGGAGTCTCAGCTTCTACCAGCGGCCCTTGTTTTCAGTGCATGGAGATCTTGTGCAAATACAAGGTGATTTGGCCCTGTTTCCAGAAGAGTTACTTCTAAGTTTCTGTTGTCTTAAGGTTATCTAAAGCTTTTAGATCTCTTTCTCCATGGGTAGCTCCGCTGCTATCCTCTTGCTTCTTCCCCTATCATTAAACAACATCAACATTAGTTGTTAAAATTAATTTAAAAGCTTGGTTGTCAAATCTGAGTACACTGTAAAAGAACCACAAGTTTTTTATTTTTATGATGCCTTCCCTACTGGCCAGGAGAAATCCTCCCCATAAAAGTGCTTTAGACTGTGGTTCTCCCACACTGAGAAACTAAAGAATATTTTTAATTGGAGATTTATTTGTATGACTGCACTGTTTTCTGTAATACATCTACTCTTCCTGCCTCTGGTGCCCTCCCCAAGGACAGGAATTCTTGTCTTACTTTGCAAAAACCTTTCAAATAAATCAGGGGATTAAACATCAGCCATTCTTCTCTTTTCTTCAGTTCTTGAAGGTAAGTAAGTTTCTGAAGTAAGACCATAGCAGCATGAATATATTTTTAATCTCTCCCCTCTTTATAATCAAAAGCCTAACGACCAAGTTTTACCCAGCCTTTGCAATGACTGAGCTTTCCCTCTATCATCAATCTCTGCAATCTGATACATTCCAAGCTGTCCCAAAAGCCAAATAGTTCTTGTGCAGGTGGCTGTGAGGAGTAAACAGAGGAGCAGAGAACTGCTGTGCCAGCAATAGCAGTAATGTACGGTGGGGATTCAGGTGGGGATGCTGAAATCACAGACGGGTGATTGCTCCTGGAGCAAGATCGTCCCCATCAATAAACCCAGGTTCTGCATTTCCTATCGTGTCATCTCCCTGAGCTCAACCTCCCTCCCTCGGGATTCCCAGACTTCTTTCCCTCTTTCTGGATTCTCTTTGGGCATGGTTTTTGTCCGTGTTTCCAGCAGCGCATGCTGCGGGGTGTCCCGGAGGCACTGGGACATTGCGGGGGAATCTGCAGCAGGAGGCTGGGAGTCCAACCAAAGGCACGGGAAGCAGGATTGGGCCGAGGTGTGTGTTTCTCTCCCTCAAACACCCCCTTTCTCCCCACGGAGCTCCCGGGGTGGGGGGTGAAGCCGCGCTCCCCGCTGCCCTCGGTGTCTCCTCGCCTGAGGGCCGTGCCGGCCCAGCCCCGGGCTCTGGGTGCTCCCACAGGGGCCCTGCCGCTCTCGGTGCTCCCACAGGGGCCCTGCCGCTCCGGGTGCCGCTCTCTGCCGCCTCGCGCCTCGGCCCGCTCGGGGCTTCCCGGCCAGGGGTCCATGTGGGGAGGGGAACCCCTGCCTGGGGTCGCTGCGGGGCACGCGTGTCGCTGCCGAGTGCGGCCCCGCAGCCGCTGAAGGTCCCACCGGGGTGCAGAGAAGCCCCCACACCCTGGTGTCCCACAGGACCGACCCCAACCCGGAGGCACCTCCGTGACGCGGCCCCTTTAAGAGCCCCGGGGACGGGGGAGCCGCGTTCACACCTGGAGTGGGAAAGGGGGGCGGGCCCCGGCGCCGCTGATTGACAGCGGCGGGAGCCAACGGGGCGCCGCTTTGGGGCGCGGAGGGGGCGCTGCCCACCAATGGCGGCGCGGCGGGGGCCGCCCGGCAGCCAATGGGCGGGCGCGCGGGGGGCGGCGCGGCTACATGTTGCGG
>VWZF01001862.1:572538-591788 GCA_013396755.1 Sclerurus mexicanus
TTAGCAATGGGGGAGCTTTAAAACGAGACATCCCCGCGGAGCTCCGGGTTGTTGGTTGGTTTGACGTGCTCGGTCCCCCCGAGGTGATGGGGATGCCGCAGCGGGGTCGGCCCTGCGAGAGAACTTCGGGGGTTTTGAGGCTCTGCCCGTCCCCTGCGGGGCTGTCTCCTGCGGTGGGATCTGCTGGAGATAAGGGCCAGCCCGGGCTCCCGAATCCTTATTAGGTTATAATCCATCCATCCATCGCTGTCCCGGGGTGCCCGAAGGCGCACCCGGGGTCGCGCTCGCCCTTTCGGCTCTCTGTGCTGCCAGCTTTTTAGAGTGTGGATTTGGAGGGGATCGAAACGGAGTCGCGGGATGTTAGGGAGTTTTACCGAAAAACACCTGGGTTTCCCTCAAAGCCCCGCTGCCCCCGCGCTTGCCCGTCTGTCGAGGCATTAAACCTGCGGTGTGCCGTGTGTCCCGATGGAGCGGAGCTCAGGGCGCCGCACCTGGGGGTCAGGGCAGCACTGCCGGGTGGTTTTTGGTCCCCAAGAAGGGTGTTTTAAAGTGCTCGGGTCTGTGCCCAGCGCAGGACGGTGTCGCTGCCCTCTCCCGGGAAGCACAGCGGGTCCGCTCCGGTTGTGTGACCGCAGCTCTGGGCTGGGGGAGGCTGAAATAAAACATCAGACACGTGAAAGTCAAGAGATTCGGGGGCAAAGTGTGCTCGGCTTTGACAGCCCAAGGCGTCTGACAATCCAGAAGGACTAAGGGTTAAGTGTGTGCACTCAAAAACTTGTAAAAATAAGTGCCCTCGACTAGAAGCAAACCTTGGGGAAATAAGGATCCAGAAAGGGAGAGGGAAAACAGTGCTTCTGTGGCGGGGCCTTTCTGTTGTTTGAATAGATTTATAGATTATTGAATCTATAAAACCCCCGGTTGTAACAGATACTCCTCAGCTCTGCCAGGAGAGAGAACGGTCACTGAAGTGTTGCTGGAGGTGGTCCAGCTCCTTATTAAGAAGAATTATTAGAGGTTTGTCAGGTCCTCCTGGTGGTATTCACTTTTGGCTGCAGAAATGCCTTGTTTTACTTGAAATTATCAGGTGTCATAGCGAGAGGAACGTGTGGCCTCTGCATTAAAACCTGACTCATCCCATTCACCTGTTGCTGAGCGCTCTGAAGGATCCTTCGCATGGCTCTGGGCACCTTTCAGAGCGAGCTTTTAGTCTTGTCAGCGTAATTCCAGCGTTCCCATGCACCTCTTAAAATAGGACAGTGTATCTTTGTTCGGGCAGGGAAATGCGTTAATAGCCCAGACAGAACAAATTTATTGTTGTGTGTTTTTTTTTCCGGAGTGCTAATACCCAGGAGTGTCTTTTTCATATGGAACAGATTTTTGAGTGTCTTGTGTTCATTTTAAATTTTATTGGTGAAGTAATAGCACGTATAAATCTTCTGCTGCGGACCTGTGGGCTGTTGATCGTTTGGCCGCTTAAAGTATGGTTTGTAGCTTTGTATGTTCTAAACTAACCAAAGAATTGGTTCAAGTGATGGTTTTCGTATCTGGAAAAGCAGATTTAAGGCTTTTTTTTTTACTTCTCCATAGCTTGTATAAAAAGCAAGCGTTAAAGCTATTGCAAATACTCTTGTTCTTGAAGTAATACTGCTTCCAGTTACTAAAATTACTTAAAATTGCTTATTTCAGTTTAGGAACGAAGATGAAGGGCACCTTTTATGCTTGGTGGGGTCATAAATGCTCAATTTTGCTGCGGAGTTTTCTTTAGTAGTATAACATCCTCTAAAAGCACCACGTGCTGGAGAAAAGTTACCTCTGCAGCTATCTGTTGCTTTTTTTGTCTGGGTTTTTTATTTAACATGCCCCTGCAAAGAAGCAGAAGGCACACGGGAGGGTTTGCGTGGTCCGTGGCCGATGCGGGAGTGCAGCCCGCGGGGAGCGGGTTCCCCAGCCCTACACTGGGGTGATGTGGGTGATGCTGGAGCTGTGCATCCCTCCTCTCCATCCCTCCCGGGCAGGCTGTGTCTGCTCCCCCGAGGTGATAAGCTTGGGCGTGTTCGATCGCTAATGGGAGGCGAGATAAATCCAGTTTCCAGTGACTGCTGCGGCTGTGCTTTAACTTCATTAAAGCTCTATTGAACAATCCCTCCTTAGCAGTTTATCTTTATTCCTAACGAGTGCCACGATGCTGAGGCAGTGCTTGGAGTCGGTTTTCAGTGTGTTGGAGATAAAGCTTTTGTTTGTAGGGGTGGAAATGCGGCTCGGCACGCCGGGGAGCGTTCTGGAACAGACTTAATCACGCCGCGTGTTTTGTCAACAGGGCTATCAGTACCGAGGAAAAGCATTGGAGCTTTTTGAAACTATTGTTATTTCTCTGTAGGCAGTAGAGCTCGGAGTTGTAATTTTTCTCCCAAGCTTGCAGAAGGAATAACTAATACGCAGAGTGGCTGCAGTCGCTCTGTTAGTGTGGGGTGGCAGAGATGTGTTCGTGGGGTATTTTTGTTCGTGGGGTATTTTTTTTCTCTTTTCCTCCTGAAAAGCATCAGACACCTCGACACTGTGTGCCAGTTATGTAAGTGTGACTCGGTGTCCCGAGCAGCCCTGCCCGGGGCAGGTTGCGACACCCTGCCCTGCCCGATCCTGTCCTGGCAGCAGCTCCGCAGCTGGGAGAGGTCCGTGGGGAATGTCGGGAGGGTCAAACTCTGCCGGGCATTGCTGTGCACGGGGCTCCTCTGCTGGAGGTGCTTCGTGTCTTTTGGTGGTTAAGTCTGAAGTTTGTTTCCACGTTAGAGTGTTAAGTGTGGCATAAAGTGTAGGGCCTTAAGTACAAAACGCTTTGTACCCCAAAAAGCCAGGGCTCCAGCAGCATTTGGGACGTGGCATCCTCTGCTTCTGTCTTCCCATACATCTTAATTTTTGAGGAGTGTCGGAAGAGAGACTTCTTCCAGGGATTGTGTATGAGATCTTTTTTCTTTCCTATTTAGTGATAAAGCAATAGTATTGTAAGTGCAGATTTTTGACGAGAAGGTTTCGGGGCAGTGAGACTGCAGTTGGATAGCTAATTCACTGCTGGTATGGTCTGCAGGAAAGGAAGTTTTTATTTGAAACAGATGCATTGTGTATATTTTGACCCAAATTACTAGGGGATGTTTTTAGGGATACTGGGCATCCGTGTGTGGATCCTTCTGGGTCTTTGCATGTGCCTGGCGTGTCTGTGAAAGTGCAGAGTCCTCGAGTGCCAGGAGAGCTGGGCTAAGAGCTGCTCCCTGTATCCCAGGGTTTGGCTATGTGGATAAGTTGCCCCGAGGCACCAGCTGGGTGGATGTTGGCTCTTTGCACGACACTGCTGCTCTCTGGAGAGATCAGGGCAAAGTGTCTGAATGCTTTTTAAAGTTCTGTGGGTGCCTGTCAGTAGTTTTTTAGGGCCTGGAAGTGCATTTCAACTAGAAGGCAGGAGCAGACTCTTGCTATGCTCAAGTGTATACATACGAAGGGATATTGTTGAAGGCAACAAAACTGAACGCTTGTGCTCAGAATTACCTATAAACTGATAATTCTTGCTAAACTAGGATTTTAATGTATCAGGCCTTGTTTTGCTCTGATGGGTCAGGGGGTAGAAGCTCTGTTGGTAAGGGGCTGTGCTGCTGCTGGTTTTGTGGGACTATTGAAGAAGGACTTTGGTTGCTGTGGGGCTCCTGCAGATGCTGGAAGAGGAGGGGGTGCAGGGGACTCTCCTGCTGACAGCTGCCGGGAGGGGGGATTGCTGCTGGCAGCACCTCTCCTGCATGTCCTGCTTCCAGGCCTGCTGAAATAATGGAACAAAGATTAAGTAATCGTCACCCTGGGCTCCTGGTGCCTGGCCCCGTGCAGCTGCAGAGCCCTCACCGAGCACCGGCTGCCCGGGGGGCTGCTGCCCTTGGATGGATGGCTTGGTAGAGGCATATGGATTGGTGCAGGTGGCTGGTCCCCCTCCTTCCTCCTGGGGTACCGGAGTTGAAACCCAAAGAAATGCTGCAGAGCCGGTGGCTCCCTCCTCTGTGATGGTCCAGGGAAGGTTTCCTGCTCAGGTGGAGCAGTGCTGGAAGCTGGTGGTGTTTGTAAAAGAAATCCTGCTTGGCTTGCTGTTACACTCTTGGATTTGGTACTTTCCGGAGCGTTGTCCCTGTCAGTGGCCCTGCTTGGGGACAGTGTCCAGCCCCAGGGCAGCAGGGTGGCCCTGCACCCTGTGGGATTGCAGTCCCTGCACTGGACTGGAGCTTGATGGGTGAGAGCAGAGCCTCTCCTTGCAAAGCAGCGCCTGCTGCTGCTTAAGCACAAATAAATACATGTGCTTGCAAGTAAATCCACCCCTCCTGTGTGAACATGTGTTGGTGGATTGGCTGACCACCCTCAGCATGCCGCAGTATTTATCAGTTCGTACAGGGGAGCCGCAGTTCACAGCAAACCCTCTGCACCCGCTGTTCATCCCGGACCGAGCCCCAGCCGGGGCAGGAGTTGGCTCATCCGACTGGAGTTAAAGTACACCAGAGATCCTTAACGAAGGGTAAAACACCCCCACCAAGAAGCCTCTCTGGCTCTCGCTGGAGCCCCTGGCTTCAAGTGAAAGGCTCTAGGACCCCCTCAACCTCCTCTGCATATTCCTCTCTCCTTTTGAGAAGCTTCATGGCATTTAATCACTTTGAGACTTTTCCTCTCTACAGTGACTGCAATTTGAAACGCAGGGGTCCCATACAAAAGGAGCAAGTGCTCAATGGGCTGTGTTAATATTCAGTGCCATTTACAATGGGTGCAGTTTGAAAAGGGGAGAATGGATGGTCTGGGAGCTGGGGGAGGAGGAACTGCAGAGGGAAAATTCCCAGGGCAGGGGAACCAGCATCTCAGTAGGCAGCCGAAAAAACGAACACACCATCAATTGTTCTCTGGAAAAATCAACTATTATTATGTGTTAGGTACAGTTTAATATTTTTTTTCTTTGCTTGTGCAAAGTGCTCTACAGCTGTGTGGATGTAAGGTATGGGGGTGGCTGAGTCTTGCAGGATTTCCTGCTTGGAGTTTAAGGAGCAAATGTGATGTTCTTGTCCCTTTGCTTCCTGGCATCGAGAAGCTGGAGGTGGTAAACCGATAGGTTTGGGAGGCCAGACACTTCAACAAAGCACTTCAGGTACTTAATAAATGCTTCCTTGAGCATGGGTGAGATTTCACTTCCCTGCTTAAATTAAGCTGGTGCTCGAATCTTGTCTCTGGGGATTTAGGCAGACGAAGATGCACTTTGCCCAGGTGGGGCTTTAGTTGGTGTGACCCTCACCTGGTGCAGGGAAGCCTGAGAGCACTGGAAGGATGTTCTCAGTGTGTATCTTGAGGAGAGACTGCTGGAAGGGTTAAAGGTGGCTTCGTGTTGAGGCAATCCCCCAGGAATTCTCCGTGCTGGAGAAATGCCTTCCTTACTCTGTGCTTACACCTGGGCTCATGAATATATGTGCATCTGCCACTGGCTCTGCGGGGCAGCTGCAGGGAATTGCTGGGTGCCACCCTGGGCATGCCCAGGCAGTGCCTGTCTTTGGGTTCTGATGGCTTTGATCTCTTGAAGGAAGTTAAAGTTGTCTTGAAGTTTGAGTGGCTACAAATTGGGATGATGGCTGTCATTGCTCAGTAGTCAGCTCTGCTCAAAACTTGTGTATTTGACCCGGGTTTGTGTATTGTCCCCGACTGGCGTGTCAGCCGCACCCAGAAACTCTCAATTAGGGTTGCAGGGCTTTTAATTGATCTTGTTGGCTGCGCCGCCAGACACCTTGGATTGAGTTAGTTCAGCTCATCGGCTTTTAACACAATCATTTTGTGCTGCTAACCTAATCACCCGGTGTGACTCCCTTGTTTTGCGCTGTGGAGCTGGAGAGGGTCATGTGGATGAGTGGAGCAGAGATAATTTAGACTAATGTTGCTGCGAAGAGCCATCTGTGAAAAATCCGGGCTCCAGGTTCACCAGCTCTGCTGGACCTGGGCTGGGCAGGAATTAGCACCTCATTCAGGGTCAGGGGAGCCATTTAACAGAGAATTTAGCATTGGCGAATAGCAGCAAATAAATAAAGCACCTTGGTCTGGCTTGTGGTTTCATGCAAACCTGGGCACCCTCTGTAGCTGTCCTCACTAGTCCCTTGCTGGTTTGTAGTGGCACATGAAGAAACAAGCAGAGTGTGCAGGAAGAAACTAAAGGGTTGAATAAAACCCGTTTCCCTGTACGTCCAGCTATTAAATGATGTGCTATGAGATTTTTTTTTTTTCCTACCATGCATGGGGCCTAAGTCAAGGACCAGGATGCTGTTGTGCTAATGCATCACATGAAATACCTATTATTGTTGTAGCTGAGTCATGCATTAATAGTTAACCAAGTCCTGTGCTGCAGCCCAAGTCCTTCAACCCCAGCCTCCTCCAGCTTCAGAGCAGGACCACAACATATGTAATATGTTATGCTCCCTCATTATGTTTTCAGCACGTTGTCTCTCCAGCCACAACCATATAATTTTGGAGATGCCTAGAAGCAGGCCCTGCTATTTTAGGGACACCTCTTGAGACCTGATGATGTGTCACATCCAGTTCCGGGAGGACGGTTCACTTCCACGTGGTTGCATTTTCAGTTTCAGTAAGAAGTGGAGGACAGGTCTCAAACCGTAGCTATGTGCTTGGCTTTTATTAGTGCTAATTATTCTGGAGGTGCAGGCAGGACAGTTGGTTATTTGCACCTGTCGTGGCAGTTTTGTAGTTTCCCACAGTGGCGTGGATTTCAGGACGAAAAGTATAGGAGATGCTGAACAACTGAGTAACTTCATGTAGAGCCATGGATTCTTTAACTGTATACTCCATTATCGTGCACAAGTCGTATTTAAAAGTGTGTTAGCTGCCTAAAGCTTTGTTTTAGAGCTGCAGTATTATGTGCAAGAGAATTTGGCATGGGTTTTTTTGGGGGAGAGAATAGTGTAGTCTTGATATTGCTGCCTGTAATGAGTAAGTAACTTCTGTGAATTTTCCTTACGTGTATTTTTTAGACCCACTGGGGCAGTCTCGTTAATTTTTGAAATTGGCAGAGGTGGGTGCAGTCTTAAATGTAGTTCTTGTAAATCCTGCTCAGCTATACTTATTGTGTATTACAAATGTTTCCGCTTTGAAGGTGCCTGTTTTTAGAGGAATCCTTTCAGGTTACAGAACACTTCACCTGAGTTCAGTGGAAATTTGGCTGTGATATCTTGAATTGAGATGCTTTTTTCTAGACGTAGCTTGTAGTTTATTGCTCTCTGCAGGAAGGCAGACAAACCCTCAGGTGCAAGAAGGAAATGAGAAATTCAAAATGCCAAGTCAGGGCTGTGCTCCTTCCCGCTTGCCCATACATAAGGACACGGATCCATGCTCACCACTGTCATCTCTCTCTGATTGCCCAGAGCCTGGGATTTTGGGGTGGGAATGTGCCAGAATGGAACCCTGTTGCCTTTTTGATGCTGTGAATACTCCTCTGCTCTGCAGAGTTTACCATCAACACCAGCGGCTCAAAGCCTCTCCAAATACTGCCCTGCGAGTTCCAGACACATTTTGCCTGGCTGGTGTGGCTGGGCTGTGTTATAACTGCACTTAAAGTCTGTTTTAGCCTGCTGCATGCCAGTGTAAACACAGGTTTTTTGTTGTCTGTCATCTAAAATATAACTCCTAAAAAAGTGATGGCTGGTCAGCCGTGCAGCCTGCGTGTATGGATGGGTGCTGGGGTTGAATTGGTGGAGGATTTTGCATGGGGGTGGGTTTTGCTGGACATTTGTCTTGTAGTTGCATTTAAGGATGTGATGCTGGAGGTCTCCGGGGTGCTTAGGCTGCCCACTGGGGCTCTCTGTGGGTGTGATGTCCTTGTAGGTGTAGGGTGGTGGGAGACTTTGTGGGTAGGGGAGCTGCTGGCCTGTGAGTTGTATCATGGGTAATAAAATGGTGATTGTAGGAAACGGCCTGGCTGGAGGCCCTGTGAAAAATTGCCCCCTAAATGTGTTCCAGTTGTCCAAACACTGGTGCCTCTCCTTCCTGCGCTGTGCACGGGGGGAGGCTGGGGCTCGCTCTCCACCGCTGTCAGGAGAGCAGCCCTGGGCAGCCTTTGCTTGCTTTTTGCTGTCTCTTGGTCAGCTGCAATCTACCTGGGTTCCAGAGCTGTGAAAAAGCCCCAGGAACCTTTCTTTATCACAGACCAAAAAAATACCCTCTGGCCATCCGGACAGGATGAACTCTCCTGTGACAGCCCAGTCCATGAGCTGTTCCCCAGCACAAAGTGGTTCCTTTGATTTGGAGCTGCAAGGTGCCTGGAGCCAGGGGTTTTCCTCCATTCTCACCAGGCTTGGCAGCCCCAGGGAGGTGTGAGGATGGAGAGTGTGGAAAGACTGGGTGCATGGCCCATGTCAACAATGACCTCTGTCATTTGCAAAGGAGGGGTCTCTTGATGATCCTCAATATTCCCTCATCATGTTCCCCTTCTCTCATGCCCAGTTACTTCATCACTCCCACACCTGTGTGGTGCATGGGCAGGGCAGAAATGCCAACTGCTGCTGACACAGGGCAATTGGCTGGTGCTCACCTCTTTGCTCCCTGTGGTCTGGCCTTGCAGGGGAGCCAGGAGAGCATCCCGTGCTCTGTTTGTAACTCACTGTAAACCTTTGTCCCCTTCTGAACCAGGGGCAGAGTCACATCCACACTTGTATTTCATTTGTTTTGGCGAAATGGGGAGACTTCTCTTGTTTTAGGAGATTTAAACAAACCATATGATGTTTTATTTTGAAAGGTGTCATAATATTTTGCACTTTCCCTTCGCTGAGCATGTTTTTGTGCTGTTCCTGTCTGTTAGTCTATAAACAATTCTGTTCCTCCTTTTTCCTTCTTAAACAAGTCTAAGTCAGAATTCTTGGCTTTCAAACACCTTTGGATTCTTCTGCGTTAAGTCAGTAAATAAGATAGTGTGTATTTCTAGACTTTTCTGAGAGTTGTGCCATCTTTATTGTTTCACATGGTTGTAGACTTCTTATATATCCTCCCTCCCCTTTTCCAACCTTTGTTTGTGAGATGGTGACAACCCAAAAGCTGTTGAGCTTGATGAGCTTGATGACTTTCTTCATAATAGTAGATGAATAAACTTTACTCTTACAGTGGGTTAGAAAATAATAATGGTATCCAGGCAGACTCCACCTCTGCTGTATGAGGAGTTTTCTGGTTTGGAAGGAGGTCTGCAGAGCTGGAACTTGGCCCTGGTTTCTGAACACTTCCATCCTCAGGGGTGTCACTTGGTTTGCCTGTGGGACAAGGGGTTTGCAGCCTGTTTGCAGGGCAGGGATGCCTGCCTGGGGTTCCTTCCCATTCCCGCTGCTCGAGGGATCCAGGCTCTGCAGCAGCTGTGGGGAGAAGGCAGAGCTGGGCAGCATCCTTGGGAAATGCCAAATCGCAGCCCAAGCTGTTTACTATAGTGTCTTTCTCTCATGGCTCCTCGCACTTGTCTCAAGTGCTACCACTTTGTGGTCTTCTTCACAAGAGCCTGAGCTGTCCTTTCAGCTGGCAGGGACACTGGGACTGTGCTGCATTGCTCTGCAGTCTCCCGGGCTCACTGCAGCTCCCAGGCTTTCCCTTCTTTCAGGCTGCATGAGCTTTTTCCCCACACCGCCCCTGTGCCCACCCCATCCCTCTCGCAGCCCGGTGTGCACTGGCTGGACTCCGGTTCCTGCTGTTTACTTTGTTTGCTTCGCTCTCCAGCTGAGGATTCTCGGGCCAGCTCAAAGGGCTCGAAGCACCCTGTGTGCAAGTCGTAATGCCAGCGTGGGGTGTGCTGGGGAACAGGCTCTATGTGACTAAGCCATTCAGGCTTGTCATAGATTTCTCATGTCAAAACAACCACCTTTTTGGGGAGGAGGAGGTGGCAGCTGGACACTCTTGAGGCTGTTTGCTGATTAATGTTGCTCTGTTTGTGAGAGACATGGTTAGAAGAGGAATTAAGGGCAGAGTTATGGGCCTGCGTGTTTGGAAACTGAATGGGGAAGTTTCCTGGTCCAACAATTTCCAATTGCTTCCTCTATGGTTTCCTGAGTAATTCTGACCACGGGTTATAAAACCGCCTGCCTCACTGTTGCAGGGTGCATCATCCCCCAAGTCTCCTTTTGGCCCACTGTCTCCCCAGGCTGATCCATCTCCTCCCTCTGGGCTCCCTGGGCTGATGGCAGCTGGTGGCAGGAAAATTTCCAACCCCCCTGGAAGTGAGTGTCCTCATATGTGGGACTGGGGTGGGATTGGAAGTGAATTGAAAAACGTTTTGGTGAGGTTATTGTCTGTCGTAGCTGAAACACCTTTTAGTGGTTTTCTTGCTTTTTAGATTTGAAATGCAGAATTCCTCTTGGCTTGTTTAGGTGGCTTTGGAGCCACCTGACTGTGTCAGCTGCAGAGGAGCAGAGCTGGTTGTTCTGGTACTTTCATGGTGTCAGGAGAAGATTCCAAGGAGACTGCTGGCTTGGGCAAGACCCCCCAGCTTGAAAATGGTCCTGTAATTAAGGCAGTGAAGATCTGCCTCTCCTAATGTAAGCCTGTAAACATTAGGCTTTATGGACAAGCTAGAGGTCTAGTTTTCTCAGTTTCAAGGAATGCAATGGATGTTTCCAGAGAACAGCTCAAGTCCTGTCCCAGGAGCCATGCAAGCAGAAGACCAAATGCATGCTTGGCCTTTGGTCCTTGTGGATGGGGAGGCATTGGGACATGGGTGGATCCTGGCTGCAGAGAAGAGACTCTGCCCAGAGGTTTTTCACAGCATGATCATCTCTGTAGAGGCCAAGAAAACTTGATCTGAAAGTCTGTTTTATTTATTCATTCCTAACTCCAGCCCTGCTTTGAGGGGAGCACATGGAGGCCATCAGCCTTGCGAAGCACGCAGGCTGTCCTGGCACAGCCACGTTCCCCTCCTGGAAGAGAGTGTTCAGAGCAGTGTTTGAAATGCAACAGAAAACCCACACTTCCTTCAGAGTTTTGGCTGTTGGGTTTTTCATCTTGGGCAGGGTTTGAAGTTTTCTGCAGCATTCAAGGGAACGTTTTGGTTTTCCTTTGCCCACATGTCGGCATTCCTGAACGAAGCAGCCTCAAGATCTGTGGAGCAGATTCTTGAAATTCTGCAAGTGTCTTGAGCCAGAAGACGTTTCCAGAAACTGCCTGACCTAAGAAAGAGTTGGTAGGACTTGGGCATGACTTGGAAAAAATGAATAAGGCATTTTTCTCCCTCTTCAAATGAACATCATTCCAATCCAAACCACCATCCCCAGTCTTGTGCGCTGCTGTGCTCTGCCACCTTGTTGCTCTTAAACCACAACTCTGCTTATTTGAATAAGCCAGATAAAAAAGATACACATTTTAAAACTGAGGTTTGCCCTTGTCTTGCACCGACTTCTCCAGTGATCTTAATGTCATTTAAGGCTAGATCTGAAAAGGAGTTTAGATGCCAAAAGGTGGACTTAAAGAAAGGGAAATAAGGGTCTACGACACTTCATGTACCTGCTGACACTACAAACCTGCTTAAGGCTCCTGGGAATGTTCTCCTGAGAGTGTCCAGAGGTGATTGTCTTGTGGCCACCAGCAGCCCATGTTTGCACCCTGCAGCACCTGTGTGTTGCTGTCCTGGTCTGTCTTGGATGCTCCAAACATAGATTCACAGTGAGCTCAGTGGGAGCTGCTACTGCTTTTGCCCAGGGATATGGAAGTGGAAGCACTGCCTTTTCCTTGGGGCTGGGTGACCAGTGATGGCGTTTTGAATGGGGAATGTGACAGCAAGCTTTGCCTGCTGTCTCCCTGTTCTGACTTGACTGCGCTTTTGCTGGTTGCTGGGTCGTGGCTTATGCGTTGGATGTCTCTCCCCATGAGCGTTTTATTGCAGGCCATGAGCGTGGGTGACTGGGAAGGGGATTTGGAGTAGCATAGTACCCCAGTGTTGGGAGGCAGGGAAGCTCCTGTGTCTGGGGCCATTGGCTCACATGCCTCCATAACCTTGTTTCTTTGCTATTTTGACATATATATATATTCCTGTATATATGGGGTTTGTTTGCTTTTTTGTTTTTTGCTAGCACATTTATGGTGCTGGGGGATTGCAGTATTAACGTTTTCTTTTCAGAGAAGAGGCTTGACTTGGACTGAAATTACTGATTGGTTCCCTTTTTTTGCCATCCTCCTCTTCCCGCTTAAGTCAAGAACCACTTCAAAGGCTTAGATGTGTTGGTGCCAGACACCACGCAGTTATTGTTAGAAGAATTTGAAATATAATTGAAAACAAACCTTTGTTCAGCCAGGCAAATCTGGCTGTGGGCTTTCACTCATGACAGAGATGGGTGCTCAGCCTCTTCTGCTGGATTTGATGTCTACACACTTGTCATGGCAGATGAATTGCCCGTGAATTTACATCTGGTAAATGCTTGCGAAATCTGGAAAGTGCGTATTTTGAGGAGGTTTTTTCCTACCTAGGAACCCACAGTGACGCTCCAAAGTTGCCAGCATATTTGTGGAATTCCTTGCAGTAATAAAACACATCAAATCGGTCTTGGCAGCGTGATTTCAGTAGAGATGCTCCAAGTCCAGGTTTCTCAGCTTGGCAAGCAGAGTTGTCCCACTTCCTTTTAAGACTTGTCTCTTCTATGGGATATAAAGATATTGTTTAATGTAATATCAAAAACATTTGTAAAAGCACAGATAATATAGATGTCGGCACTCAGCTGCATTTGCTGAGAAAGCAGAGGTTGGTGTAGGTCGTAGTGCAGCTCAGTTCTCAGGGTGAAGTCCCTGAGCCTGGAGGCTTCTGAAGGAGCCCAGCAAACCTTTGCACGCAGCAGCCCTCGCTTGCCTGGTACTGAGTGCAAGCTGTTGTTTCCACACCCTGTGAGATTGCATTTCCAAACATGGTATACACTGGGCACCTTGCAGCCACTTTTTAGGTTTCTGTTTCCTGTAGTTCTTTCCTATATAAATTTAGAAGAGTGCACCAGGTCTGTCTTGGATCGGAATTTGAGATAAGCCCGTGTGCCTTAACCCAGAGTATTGCCCTGGGACTCATGTGCCACCCCATGTTCTGTGTTATGCACCTGCCTGGTGTGACCACCTGGACAGCACTTCATCCCTTTGTACCCTACCTGTCCAGGTACCTGGATTGGGCCCTCCTTTGTGCTGGGATAATGAACTGACACCTCCTAAAACTATTAGTTAGTGTAGTGGAGCAAGCTGGCTCCCTTGTGGAGGTTACTCCTGCAGCCTACCTTGGACAGAAGGTCCCTCTGAAACTTAATAGGCCCTTTAGCTGCTATTAGGTTGCTGTATTAGGTGTTTCTTTTCTTTTTAATTTGCCTCCCCTACCAAAAACAGCCAGCCTCATTGCATATGGTTGTCTGTCTGTTGTTTATTATCTCTGCTACACTGTGGTTAGTGCTCACACATGATATTTCTTTGGTTTCAGTACAGGCTGAGCGGGTTGTCTGCCACTGGATCCAAAAAAATGTAAACTATTTATAAATGAAAAATACTCTTCAGTTTGAAAGTGCTGTGTTGTCCCCTCTCCCTCCAGCATGTGCACGTTTGTCTGCTCTCTTGTAATCCCACTGGTGTAAATCCAGATTTCTAACAATTTATGGGACTGGGGGCCATCTGGAGAAACTTTGATGGGACGTTGTGCTCACGGGGGGAGAACATAAAGCAATAGTGATTAAAAAGTACTGGAAAATTGTTCCTTGGCTGTGCTGTGTTTGAGGCAGATACGGACTCAAACTCAGATAAACCTTCCTTCAGAGTTCAGGGATTCTTGATTTTGATTTTCCAGTTGGGCTCATCTCCATCATAAGCAACTCTTGAAAAATTGGGATGAAAACTTACTAGTGTGACTTAAAATGACCTGGAACAACCAGATTGCTTTTTTTAGTACTCCTTACAATTAAACTATGTTTTTTCTGTTTTGAGCATGTACTTAGTTTTATATTGAACTAAGAGCCTATGTTTAGTCTCCTAGGGAAGAAAAATATGACAGGATTTAATAATACATTATGGGAGTCTGGGGTAGTTTTTCTGTGCCTGTTTGGAAGGCAGGGCAGGAGGTGATGCTGGGTGAGCCAGGAGCGGATAGGCTGGACCAGAGGCTGAAATGGTCAAGCCTGGGGCAGGAGAAGAGGAGGCTGTGAAGGAAATACAAGGTGTTTAATTGAAGACCTTGTTAGCCAGCAGCTGATGGGTTTTTTCTGTAGAGAACTACAAGGAACTTGAGCTGAGTTGGTTTCCTGGTTGAAATGAGTGTTGCTCAGTGATGGAGCTGGGAGGGAGTGAGGGGTGTGGGGAGTGAAGCTGTTCTGAAAGTGTTCCCAAAAGACCAGAAATTATTTTGATCTGTGATGACATGGTTTTCTGTGCAACCACGGTGATGGTAAATGAGGCAGGGCTGTCCTGCTTCCTGCTCAAACCTGGAAGATCAGAGGATAGCTGAAAAAACAGGTGGGATTTTTTGGAAGGCTGTTCACAGCACCGCATTGAACCATCATTCAAATGCAAGTGGTGGAAACTCTCATCACCAGTGCCTTTAGGCTGCCTTTGCCATGTAGCTGTGATTAGTCTGTCTGTAAATGGTGCAAAAACTCAGTAATGTAACTGGTGCATCAAGAAGTAAAGTGTAATGAGTTTAAATTCAGTATAGGTTCCAGGTCTTCTGTGAACACTAGTGGCATTGATGCGTGATAACTCCTTGTTCCGTAAAATCCAGTCGGTGGGAATATAGGATTTGGGTTGTTTGGTTTTTTTCACATTTTGACTGTTTAGGAGCACCTAAACACATTTGCACTTGTGTCCCGCACAAGATAGCACTTGCTGGGAAAAGCTGTTGCAGCCTGGCTGGGCTTGTGGAACGAAGCCTTTAATGTACTGATTGCATATTAATGAACAGCCAGGCAGGCGGGATGGTGCCAAAAAGCGAGAAAGCCAACAATATCAGCGCGAACTTTGCACTCTAGAAAGTGTGAAGTGATGTTGGTGAAAGGAGTTTATTGCACAAGTGGAACACTGTGGTCCTCTTTGATGCCCAAATTTCTGTGCTAGTAAACCGAGGAAGAATAATTGGCTGGTGGAGCTCTGGTGGGTTCCTGTTAACCCCTTCTGCACCCCTTGAAATGCTCCCCGCTCTCAAGTGTGTTTTGGCAGTATTGGGTGCTTGCTCTGAAGTGTTGGAGGTGCTGTTTCTGACATATGGAGCTGTAACACCTCTCGGAACACATGGGGTTACCATCCACATCTGGTTTGTATCACCTTCAGTGGGTTTTATTGCAAGCTGTAGTGCTCCATCCGCACCCTTTCCCTTGCCCAGTTCTCTCCTGCAGCATTGGGAAAGTGAGATCTCAGCTTGGAAAAAGCTGCAAAATAGCTTTAGTGTGTGAACTAATTAATGTAATGGCTACTGATAGTGGTATGCTTTTCCTGGTATTTGGCAGAAATTGGATATCTTGGCCCTTGCCTCTTCATTAGCCAGGTTTCCTAATCCCAAACTCATTACCAAGTCCCTGGGATGTGGGGTTTTTTCAGGGGATGGACCAGCAGCCACGTGTGGTGGTTTGTCAGTCACCTCGATTATGTGTTTCTGTTCCACAGCTCCCTCCAGGAATGTGCAGTATTCAGCGTGGGGGCTTGGGTCTGCTCTGCAGCCCGGGACTTTTCCGTCGGGAACATTGGGAGTATTTAAGATGATCTCGCAAATATTTTTGAAATTTTTTATATTGGCCCTGGGCCAATTTTTGGTTGTCTCTGATGCATGAAGTGGGTTTGAAAAAATGTGGTTTCTCCATCTCCCCTCATTTAAACATTTCAGGAATGTCAAGTCTTGTCAGCCTTAGCTTTGCTGGGGCAAAAAAAAAAAGATCCCTTGAGGAGCTTGGGGATGTGTTTTATATGTGATTCCAAAACCCTGAGGGGAAGGTACGTGAGGGAGGGAAAGAGCAGGTCATTAACAAAAGCTTCCTTTATCCCAGATTTTAATGAGGCATTGCCATTAAATAGCAGCAGCCACACAAATTCAACCTAACTCTGTTCCCCAGTGTTCAGCCCCTCGGTTTATCTCGTGCTCTCAGTTTACTGGTTCCCTGCTATGGCCCTTGCAGGGATTTCCAAGGCAGATAAACCCCAAATTTGTAACACAAACCTGTTTGGTAACACAGACAAGACTCTCTTCATGGAATTTTTCTCCTGCAGTTACAAGTAATCTCCAGTAATCTGCACGAAACTAGGCACAAGAAGTCTGGTTTCCTCACAATTTTTGTCTCCGGGGCTGACTAAGATTTTAATTGACTTCTGCAGAGTGTTCCCATTATCTGTGTTGTGTTTTAGCATTGCTCTCCTTCCCCACTCTGGCTGTCCGTGGTGTATTTTGGGAGTGTGAGAGGCTTCCTGTTGACCGTAGCACTGGCCCCAGGTGATGCCAAGCCGAGGGTGAGGGATGGGGATCTCCCTCCCCTACCTGCCCCTTCTTCATTCTGGCAGGAGCTCACTCACCCTTCCCACCCCTCTGGTCTCATCCTGGTTTTAAACTCTTTGTGATGAGGACTTACGTCCACAGCCTTGTCTCCTTTTGGGAGCACAGGGAAAAGTTTCCCCCCTTCCTGACCTCTGTGTGATAAACGGAGTGATTTGTTGTATTTATCCTCACTTAGTGAAGCAAGAAGGGTGGACACTCGGGGTTTCGGAGAGCCCATCTCCTGTTTCCTGGGCTGTTTTTCATGGAAGACTGCAGTGGACACTTGCCCCCCCAGTTTTCGTCCTGCTTTTCCCAGCGCTCCATCCCCACCACCAGCCCCCCATAGATGGTTTTGGGGGTGGTGGGGATCTCACTGAGCTCTCCAAGCTGGCAGTTCCACCTCAGCCCTGTGCCTGCTGCTAGGCTGGACTTTGGAGCAGAGCTCTGGGGCCGGGGGAAATCCCGGAGAAGGAGGAAATGTTTGTTTTATTCCTGACGTAGCACAAGGTTCAGAGTGAGCAGATTGTGAAACAGCACGGAGGGAGCAGGGAACGGCTTTTCCTGCGGTTTGCAGATAACATATGTGGGGCTGGGGGGAAAGACAGCGAGGTTTATTTGTTTGTGTGGTTTGGTTTTAATTTAAATAACCTTTATAATTCCCCCTCCCTCCGGATAGTAAGTGATTCCTTATTTATAAAGGCCTCCCCTTATTATTTGGCCTGAAACACAGGCTGTGCTCCAGCTTTTACGATCGGGATTAATTTTTAAGATGGGCACGGGCAGGGGGGCAGGCAGCGTGAGCCCCCCGTGTCTGCGTTTCCTCTGCTGTTGCAGGGCTTTGGCGTCTCCCCTTGCGGAGCCGGGGCCAGCTGCCTGCTGCCCTCGCAGCTCTGGTGCCATAAATGAGGCAGCAGTGTGTTCCCAGCTGGAACGGGGCCGGGTAATTGCTCTGGGCAGGTTTATGGTGGGGAGGTGCGAAGTGCCCGCTGTCCGTGTGCCCCCCCTGGAAGCGCCTCTGCAGATGGGCTGGGGAAGGTGGTGGTGTGGGAGAAGGGGTGTTTCCTCACTGCGGGGTCAGGGGAACTGGTTAGGGGGAGAGCAGTGGTGTTGTCTATTTTCAGAATCATGGAATTGTAGAAATCCTAAAGGCCTGGCTTGGAAGGAGCCTTAAATCGTCTAGTTCCAGCCGCCCTGGCATGGGCAGGGAAGCCAGGTTGCTCAGGGTCCCATCCGCCTGTAGAATCATCCCTTCTCCAGAAGGACAAGTGTCATGAGATGGGGGGCTCTGGTGCCGTTTCCCACACTGAGAACACTCTGGGTGCTTGGAGAATCAAACCACACTGGGAAATCAGACAACGTTTTACTTATTAAAGGGGGAGGAGGGGGGAAGGTATCCAAGAAGCCATTTGCAGACTTCTCATAAAAATCCCAGGGATTTCACAGCAAAGTGCAGAGATGGTTGAAGCTGGTTGGGCATACCAGAAACTTTATGAAATAGTGGGATTTGATCAACACTTAATCACACTCAGGCTGCTTGGCTCAGCCTTGCCTTCCCTCTCCCCATCCCAGAGAAGGTAGGGGGTGCAGGAGTGCTCTCAATTGCGTGTGTCTGTGAGGTGGGTGATGGCACACAAGGACATGTCAGTGCCCCACGTGGAATTCCACAGGTGTTCAGTGCCATAACAAGAGAGCTGTTGGGCTGCACCAGGTTTCTGCTGTCCCTTCAGGTCCGGAGAGTAGATGGAATGCTCTCTGCCCTCCTCCGTGGTGTGTGTGAAGCATTGCAGAGGGCTTTCGCAGGCAGCCTTGCAGAGCTTTTCTGAAGAGTCTTTCAGGTGCTGTTGTGGGAAGGCTGTATTTGATGCTGTCCCATCCATTGCTGCTGCAGACAAGCCAAATTGGCCTCTTAGTCAGTGTAGGACAGTGGCAGGAGGAGGAGTGGTCTCACTGAAAGCAATGCCCTTAATTTTAATTATTTTGGGTTTGTGCTGTCCTGAAATCTCTTGCTGATGCTTCCTGTTTGTGCTCCTCATGTGAACAGCTTCCCTCTCTGCCCCTGGCTGTCCAGGCTTATGGTGTTTCCTTGAGGTGTTTTCTCCTTTGGTTTGGAGGAGCTCTGACTCTGCAGACACACACACTTCACCCAAGTTCTTCCCAGCCTGGAGCTGCACTGCTAATGCATTACTTTGTGGGCTAGTATCCAATTTCAAGAGCAGGAGGGATGTTTGGTATTGGTTCTTTGTGCTAAAAACCAGCTTGCTTTTTCTGTAAAAGAACCAAGCAGTGAATTTCAGCTACGGGTAGGAGCTTCCAGCCAATTTCATAAAGTTATTAGTAAATAGAAATGGAATGTTTTCAACAGCAGCATTTCTAAAAAGTTTGCCTACAAGCAGTTTATTGATTTAGCAAATAGGTGGATAACACAAGCCCGGAGGTGTATGATGGTTAATGTGTAACCATTAAATAGACTTATTTGAGTACTTTTTATGTGTTCTCATAGCATTTAAAGCTTATAAACCTGTGGAGAGTGTTTTTATGTGGAGTAAAGTGAGAACCTTTATCCTAGAGAAGGTGTTCATGGAAGAGGTACAGTTTGTGTAATTGTATTCATGTGACTTGATGTAAGTGTTGAGCAGGAAAAGAAGCAACCTACTAGAGGTAATTCTCAAGGCTTATTGCAATATTCCTGTGTATTGGCTTTCCTCCCAGTGGCTGATTCAGTACATTGAATTCAGTGTCATTCCATGGGGGG
>VWZF01001862.1:591816-839920 GCA_013396755.1 Sclerurus mexicanus
GGGGGGCATTTTATTGTGAGCCTTCCTTGCTCTAGACAGGTTTTTTGGCTCTCCCCTCTATGGGTGTATTTTCTGTGTGTCGTGGAGCAGCTTTGGTGGTGGTGTCAAATTTGCTGAAAAAAGAGCATGAAATGGTTTCCTGCTGGCTAATGCGATCGAGCAGCAAATGTGTTGCGTAGCTCTTGAGGAGCTCAGTCCTGGTTAAAGCAATTACACAGGCCCCAAGCTTTGCTGGGGTGTGGAAAAGCCTTGGTTTCTTTTCCTTATCTTTTTCTTCACCATACAGTATATTTAATGGAAAGTGAAGACTGAGTGAAATGTTTGGGATTCAGTAGGGAGGTGTGTGTATATGTATATATTTTTTATTTTTTTAAAGCTGTAGCTCCTCCTTTTCAACTAAAAGAAATGAAGGCTGAAACCCAGACTTGTTTCTGGTATTTGCAGCAGCACCTTCTCCATGCTGGAGCATGGGAGTGTTGGGGGAGAAGGGATGGAGGGCAGCCTGGCTCAGCGTGTGGAATTGTGATTGCAGAGCTCCAGGCAAATATTGACACCAGATTTCTTGGCAGACCTGCTGTTCCTGAGATGCCTTGGGAGTAAAAGATCCTTCACTAGCGCTTGCTGCTGCATGAAGCAGCCCCTGCTGGGGTGGTGGAGGTGGGCAGTAAAGGGAGAGAGGCTCAGTGAGTGTTATGGTGGAGCTGAGACATGTGGTGCTAAAGCGGATTTTGCCCACAAATACTATGGGACCGCACTGTGAGACCTAACAAGTGGATGGATGGTCTGACAGATGTGGAGAGGGATGGGACGCCTTTGGTGTGTCTGCACTGCCAGTCTGTCACAGGTCTGAGTGCAGGGCATGAAGGCATCTGCTCTGCTCTTTGCATCACATCTTTAAAAAACAAAATAGAAACCAACTGCCCCCCACAGAAAGGGAAAACTAAAATGCTGTTTCCCATCAGCTGTTGGCTGCCTGGGCTTTGTGCTGTGGCAAGGGTGAGCACTTGTGAGATAACTTGCTTTCTCTGCTGCAGTTCCAGAGAACGCACCAGAGGATTGTTAACATCAGGCAGATACCTCTTCAGTACGGCTTTGTGGCGTAGTCTGGACAAAAGGGTAAATCAGGCAGTCATTTCTGCAGTGTTATTTCCTACACAACGCTCTGGAGAAAGTTCAGTATCACTTAGTTAACTTTTGCAGAGCCATTTCCTGAAGGTTCTGTCAGAGAAAAGCAAGATTATGTGTTTCCAGTTGCAGTAGAGTTATTTTCCACTATAAAATGCGCTGCAATTTATTTTTATGCAATTCTCATTGGTTTGCAAAAGACTTTGGAGGGGGAGCTTGTGTGTTTGGAAGATCTGGAAAGTTTTTTATGTCATACCTCACTTGCTGTGACAAATTGAGGAAAATGTGTTTTTTAATGTGGTGTTGCTGCAGTCTGGCCAGAGCTGGGAACAGGGAGGGAATGTAGCACGTGCTCCCACAGTGCCGCGGTCGGTGGGCTGCCTGACCCAGGGTCCTGCCTCTGGCAAAGCCTGGTTTTAGGGAGGACTGAGAAGACTGCAGCTAACAGCCAAGCTGTGACCTGCTAAGGGAGAAAAACTCTCTGTTCTTAGTGGCAGCCCAGTTGTGATGGTGAGTTGCATGGGTATTCCTGTGGCTTTTCAAGCCTGTGATATTTTGTTACCCTCTGGTGTCCTTGGACTTGTCCCTTTACATCTCTCCCATGACCCCTCTTCTCACATGCTTTGGATTCTCCATCATGATTCATTTCAGGATTTCTTCCTCTTTTGCAGGTGAAGTGCTACATATTTTTTTGCTATTGCTGTTTGTGCTTCGAGCAGCAATGCTTTCTGTGAGCCCTAAGAATTCTTTCTCCAATTTCCATGAAATGGTGACACTGCTTGCTATTATTCTCTTCATAGAGATTAATTTATCTGCTCTCAAAAGGTTTGAATTCTCCAAGCCCTGAGCACACCTGTGGCCCTCCCTGTGCAATAACAAACCCTGGGAGCACCTTCTGCATTCATGTTTTCCAAATAATGGCGTTTTGGAGCACGAGGCCTTGGTGTGAAGCCAGGGAGCCCTTGGCCTCAGGAGAGGTGCAGTAGTGAATGGTGAGCCCCTGGCACCATGCCTGGGTCTGTAAGGACCACTCGGAAGAGTGAGAGGGTATTTCTGTTTCTGGCCCAATTGTAGTGTTAGCTTTTCTATTTTCAGTGCAGCCAGGTGGCCACCCACGTGGAGTTTCATTATGGGACTTTTTTTTTTCAAATGTGTTAGAGGCCATTAGGCAGTTTAAGATGCGATCTACTTTGGATTATGCCCAAGTGAACTGGGCTCAGGCAAGAGGGAAGGATCTGTCTGCCTTTTAACATCTCCTTGCAGAGTTTGTTTTTTGATGCAGATTAAGGGGTTCCCTATCCTTAGAACTGGGAGTAGAGCTCCCCTGGCACATACACATCCTCTGCTGGACAGAAACTAAGAGTTATAACAAAAAATCTGATCTCAAGTGCCAAGTGGAGCAGTATAATTCCAGTAATAGTAGTTGAAAGAAGAAATTAGCTTATCCAAATACCTTCTGAATCCAGCAATTTTATAAGGAGTGGGTTCTTAATTGTTTCCCATAGCAAAAGAATTGGGAAATGTTCTCCTTTCCACCTCTCTATAACACAGAAAGGATGAAAATCTATAGAGGAGAAAGTTTCTTTGATTTAACTTTAAACATCTACCTTCCCTTTGAATTACTGTGATGCTTTTAGCTGAGAAACTGCAAATCCGAGGGAGTTCATTGAATAATAAATCACGGTATCCATCAGCAAAGTACATTGTAGTGCTTTGAAGTAGATGAAAAAATACGTTCCCGATCTGAAGGAATCGTGTGCTCAGCTTTGGCGCCTGAGTGATGCTAATGCAGGGTTTGAGCTCGGCTCAAGTGTCCCCCAACATGGAGCTTGTGGGGCAGGTGTGGGCTCAGGAGCAGCTGCTCCACCTTGGCTGTGCCTGGAGCCTCCTTTGCCCAGGACTCCTCAAAGACTGAGACCTGAAGAGCAAAGAAAATGCAGCCACTGAAAGTAGTCCTTGTCTTTTAATCGCACAAAGTCCTGAGATATCAGACAGGGAAGAGCAAGCTTATTTGAAGCACTTCCTAAACTTTTGTTGGCTATAACTTTTTCTCCTTTTGAGACTTCCTGTGGTCAGAGTTACACTAATACAGAAATCTGACTTTGTAAGGGGAAGAAGCTGAAAAATAGCACCAATAAAAGCTGTAAAGCTCTCAAAGATTTTTAAAATAGTGCTTCTGTAAAAGATGTGACAGTATATGCTGGGGTAGAGTGTAATAAAGATGTTTTTACTAGGGTTCTTTACAACTCAGTCATAAGCTATACAGCTGTCTCAAACTCTCTTGATAAAGCCTTTCTAGCTGTGTACATCATTATAATTGTATTGCCTCATGCATATATGGGTAATGTGCACATTTGTGTTTATAACTGCCCATATGTCTGTAAATTCACATAGTGGAATTTAAGTGTGAATACATGCTTGTGACTTTCTGCTGTACATAAGGAGTGTGAAGGCTGGCACGTAATGGAAAGCAGCAATAGATTTAATTGTTCCCTCCACGACTCTGGCATTTTTTGGGCAGAGACTTGAGGTTCAGCATCATGTCCTTTGAAATCCTTGCTGGCATCCCACTGCTGTCCCAGTGGCAAAAACTAATAGAGGAGTTGTGGCAAAAAAGTGTGAATGTTTGTTCTGATATAGATGACCCTGATCTTAACACTGAGGGTATGTAGCTTTCTACAGCACATAGACTGGAAGGAAAGCATCTACCCTGTCATACAGTATCTGACCCACTGGCTTCCTCCTACTGGCATGAAACTGGCTGTGGAGCACTTTTGGAAACTCCTGCATCACACCATTGTCTCTTTTGATCTGCTGCCTCGGCCTCTTGCTAGCCAGAGGTAATACAGCTGTCTGCCATCAAGTGATGGTTTGTGATTAAATGAGGGTAGAGGAAGCCATCTCTAGTGTTCTCAGGCCATTTGCAGAGAAACAAGTTTATAGAGGAAAGTAGCTTTGCTTAGGACTTGAAATACAGAGTAAATTAACTTGAAAGTCTCTTCTGGCTTTTCATTGTCAAGTGAAAGATAGTTTCAGGCTCAATTGATGTGCCTTGTTTTGCAACAAATGCATTATATATAGCTTGACTTTTATTTTTCTTGATCTAGGTGGAAGTGGTTTCTTTTAAATGCAGCCTTTCCTTCTTGAAGGTCAATTAAACCAGGTTGGAGGTCAGATAAAATGAAAGGGGCAGAACATTTCCTTCTTGGTGTATCTATTTCTGTAACGTTATCAGTGTATGTGGTTTTATTTCTAGCATTTTTTTCCTGGGACTTCCTCTAGGACTGAACAAATTGAATCAGTTGGATGCAGTACAGCTTCCAAGTTGGGGTTAGAAATCCATTAAATTGCTCGGTGCTTTGTTGGCAATGTAAAAGTGCTTGGAATGGAAGTGCATTATGATTGGACATTGATTACTCAAAAGGAAGGAGGGTGGATGCTTGTGTGCACCACACACGTCTAGCCCAGGGTGGCCACCTTAGGGTTTTTTTAGCTTAAAACCTGCAGGTTTTGCCCTTAAAATGCTGTTCTTATTACAAAGGAGAACTATTTTTAAACTGGGAAGGTAGAGCTGTCTGCCATGTGTTTCTCACACCTCTGGGGGATTAGAGCTGGCGCACAACAGGCAGCGTTGCCAGCCATGGACTGCCCCAGGGGTGACTAGTCCTTTGGATGGTGCTTTGAGGTTAGATACATCATTCCTTTCCACATGCGGGGTCTTTGGATTTGGCCAAACTCTGTTTCAGCCCATGGCATTGGAAAGTGCTGGCAATGTCCTTGCTCTGGTAGATTTTTAAACTGAGTAAGTTTATGATGGGCATAGTAAGGAGTCCAAGGTTGTAATTCCACTTGGACTGCTGCTGGGATCAGAGAGGGATTTATTCCCACTGTGGAAGGCAGCAGAGTTGTCTGGGTGTTCTGTGAGACGGGAGTTATTGCTGCCAGGTGGGAACAGGGGAGCAGGGCTGGGGAAGGGATGACCACTGCCTGGCAGCTGCAGCCAAATTGGCTGCTTTGGCTCTGCTCTGTTGGCTTGCACGTCTTTGCAGCACATCTAATGAGGCAGAGCTTCAAGTCAAGGTATCTGCTGAGGTTTTTCTTGGGTGATGGCATAGCAGATGCAGTGGGTGGCTTATGAGGAGCAGCCACCAGTGAAACAGAGGTGTAGTGTGGCCAGCCATATGGAGAACAGGACAAGTGTTTTTTTCTGGAAAGTGTCTCTAGGAATGCTTATGTGCCATCATCATGGGAGCAGGGAGGTGATACAGCCCCTCTCTGTAGAGGTGAAAAGCATGTTCGAGTGCAGGAGAGGAGCAGGAGCAAGCTGGTGAGCTCCCGTGCCTGAGCAGGGGAAAAAAATAAATCTGTGTGCTGTTTTTCTAAGACTTTCCTCCCAACTTTTTGCCTGACTAGCTTCAACCAGTGCACGAATATTCCTCTGTACTACTTCCAAGCAAGCATGTTTTCTGGGGGGAGATCAGTCCTTCCTGATTAACTATTAATGAGAAGAAGCAGGAGTGAGTGAAGCGCTGAGCAAACACCTTGGGAGTGGATTCGTGCCCTCTGCCCACCATTAATGATTGACTGCGCCGGGCAGGGCTGTGCCTTGCTGTGCCTCTGGACCAGGCATGGCCAAGGCTCGCTTGCTGTGGGCTCTGCAAAGGGGTGATTCCAGGTGTGGGGTGAAAATTCGTCCTCAGGGCTTGGTGATGTCCCATCCCAGCATGCAGGGTATGCACGGGTGGTGCTGCTGGTTAATTTCGCCAAAGTCTTGTGCCTGGTCTTGTATTTACTGAATTAGTATTTCTGATAAACAGTGGTGTTGGAGCAGTGCAAAAATGTTGTTTTGGCTAGTTAAGCACTCTGAGCCTACCAGAAATGCTTGCAGACATGATTGAAACCATTTGGATCCCCAAAGAGAGCAGAGCACGCTGCAATTCTGTGTTCTAGGAGAAAACTTATCTGAAAATATGGATTATTGAATTATTGACCTTGGAAGTTTTCTAAAATCATGGAAACTTCTGAACAGTGTTCAAGAAATTTCTGGAGTCTCTCTCTTCTCTCGACTTGTGACCCACAGCTGGATTGTGCAAAGTCATGTGCTGGGAGGGTTCAGTTGCCAGCAGTCAAACATTGCTGTGGGTCTTCCCAAACATCTGAAAAAGCCAAAGGTTTAACATGGTTTATCTGCTGGGACTACTTGTGAAAAATTGCACAACTTTCAGATGAAAATATTTGCTTTGCAGAAGGGGCCATTTTTGAAACTGTAAATAGCTCTTACTGCTCATCAGTGTAGGTCTTGTTATTAGTTAAAGGAGGCTTAGCAGGTCTAAGGTAGACATGTATAGTAAATTATATAGTTGTTAATCCTCACAATAAATTGGTTTAATATGTTGAATACACAGTGGGAAACCTTAATTGAAAATGTTAGTAAAGAAGTCATGGCCTGTATTGATTTACTGAAGAAACACAGCAGTGATGGAAGCAGGAGCAATTTGTTTTGTGAGTATTTTGTTTATGAGCTGGGCTGTCCAGCCCTTGCTTCAGTGGTTTAAGACACAATGTGCTTTTGCCTTATGCATGCAAAATCACCAAGAAAGAAATTTGCCATCAAATTAGAAAAAGTTGAGTTTGCTCATATGCAGTGGAGCAAACAAATTGCAGGGTTTTGGTTTTAGGGTTTGTCTTTCTCATGACAGTAGTTAGCACTTTAATTAAAGCAATAAACCCAGAACAAACCCTATGGGTGTCTGGGCAGATGAAGGGTGGAGTTTTATTTGTGGGTTAAAAAAGCTTTCCACATCCTGCTTTTCCTTTCACCTTCTTACCTGTCATAGGTGGCAAAGCAGGATTGCTTTATGTGAAATTAAATACAGCTACTTTTATTTAGATGCCCATGCCCCCTTTGAAATGTGTTTTTGCTTTGATGCAGTCCTTGGAGCTGGTGGCTCTGTGTTTTGGAGAGGATTGGTCTCCTTCAGGCAGAGCAGCTTAATAGGAGAGGCAAATAAAGTGAAAAATTGCTGCAATTAAATACTGCCTGCTCTAACCCTTGCAGGATCTCCTGTTCCCTGCATACAATGCTGCCTTTGACTGGGCTGCCTTGTTAGGAGCAGAGGAACGTGCAACCCTGACGGGAAGGTTTGCAGCCTCGGTGACTGAGGGCTGAGTGGCTGCTCAAGGTATTCTTTTCAGAAGCAGAGAAAGCGTTGTTGGATACCTTGTCACTCATGCTTCCTTTGCCCTGCCATCTTGTGTTGGTTTGAGTCCCAAACTCACTGCTGGGGAGGGCTGCTGGTGTCCCCAGGAAAGGGAAGGGCTGTCAATGCCCCCACCCATGGGCGTGCTGGGTGTGTTGCAGGTACAGGGGCTCACAGTCCTCTCTCTGCCATTGAGACCATAGGGTGCCTTTCAAGTTCCTTCGCTTCTTGAAATCTCACTTCACTTGTTTTTGGAACATGGAACAGTTGAAATACTGAGAAAAATTTTGTTGAGTGGGTTGGGGTCAAGCCCTGGAGAAGTGAGTATCCTCATATCTCTTCTGATGCTGCAGAGGGCATAGCAAGAGGTCCATAAGCACCTGAGTTACCCAAGTGCTTTGTATGTATGTTGAGAAGTATTTACATATGTGTGATGATGTATATTAAGTTGAAACTGATTTTTCTGTCTTAAAATAGGGGTGTTCAGAGATGATCTTTTAGGAAAAATAAAAAAAGCAGGCAAGAACTCCAGTTTTGCTAAGGTTATTAAAATAGGAGGAAGTGAGATCCTAGGTTTTGTCAGAGGACATTTGTGTAAATCAAACAGGGCCTAAAATAATGTGACACTGCCCTGTTGAATGAGAAATAAAGCTGTAAAAGTTACTTCTTGTAGGAGACATGGAAGCACCAGCAGCAGTGTCGTGTTACCCAATGCTCCTGCAAAGGAATCCTCTGCCCTTCCTCAGACACCGAGAGTGTGGTGCTCTCTCATGCTGCCTGTTCGAGCCTGGGAGTCAACAATGACAGATATTTATATTTACAGCCTTGTGTGAGAAGACCAGCTGTGGTGGGTGCTCACCAGGCTTGCACATGCCGGCACCTTTATGTGCCAGAAGTGTGATCTGTGTGTGCAGGAAGAGTTGTGAGCACAGAGTGGCAGAGCAGGAAGAAGGGCCAGGGCTGAAAATGTGCCCCTGAAAGTTACTTGAAGGTAAGATAATTCCCTAATTCCTTGAACCATATCAACCACATGCTAAATTAAATTGTAGTTTGGCATAATCCTTCTCAGTGATGTGGTTTTAATTAGCGTTCTTTGCATTAATGGCCATATGCATCTGCTGGAATCAGCGTGGTACCAATTCCTTGGTGATCATGCTGCAGGAATTTCCTTCAGACAGTGTCGTTGGTCATGACTGAGAGTGATTCATGGCGCAGTTTTCTTGGTGTCTGGATGACCTCTCAAAGTTTGTCTTTACTGTCAAATTAGCTCATATTATGGCTTGAGGGTTGCCCTTAAGTTGACTCCCTTCTCCATATAAAGCCCCTTAGATGAGCAGGCTGTTAACCCAAGCTAATATGATGCTGCTGTTGCTGATTTGAACAAGGACTTAAGTAAAGCCTGAGTGAGCACATTTGCTGAGCTGCTAACAGAACCTCTCAGTGGTGGGACACAGCTTCACCCTCATGGGTGCTGTGTCCTCCCTGTGTCCTGCAGAGTCTCCTCCTCTCCAAAGCACTTGGAGCAGTGATCTGGGACATTCACCTCTCTGGTACCCTGTTTTGTTGCTCTTACCTCCTTTTAGCAGGTAACTGATGCTTGGTGTGGGGTATTTCTGTGCCCCATTTCAGAGTCTCCTCTCGTGTAAGCTGGATGCTTTGCACAGCAGGCAGCACACTGTGAAAGAAATCACAAGGGCCTCAGTTTGAGATGGAGTGGCTGGAAAGCTGCCTGGTGGAAAAGGGCCTGGGAGTGCTGGTTGGCAGTGGCTGAACATGAGTCAGTGTGTGCCCAGGTGGCCAAGAAGGCCAGTGGCACCTGGCCTGTGTCAGCAATAGTGTGTCCAGCAGGAACAGGGCAGTGACTGTGCCCCTGTGCTGGGCACTGGTGGGGCTGCACCTCGGATCCTGGGCTTGGTTTGGGCCCCTTGCTGCAAGACACACACTGAGTTGCTGGAGCATGTCCAGAGAATGGCAGTAGAGCTGGGGAAGGATCTGGAGCACAAGTGCGATGAGGAGCAGCTGAGTAAGCTGGAGTTGCTTAGCCTGGAGAAAAGGAGGCTGAGATCCCTGACAGGAGGGTGTAGCTGGGTGGGGACCGGTCTCTTATCCCAGATATGAAACAATAGGATGAGAGGCGATTGCCTGGAGGTTTAGGTTGGGTATTGGGAGCATTGTTTTCACTTAGAAGGTGGTCAGGCATTGCAACAGGCTGCCCAGCGAAGTGGTGGAATCACCATCCCTAGAAACGTTCAAAAAAACGTGGATATGGCACCTGGGGACATGGTTTACTGGTAATGTGGCAGTGCTGCGTGAATAGATTCGATGGTCTTGGACGCCTTTTCCAACCTCAGCAGTCTATGATTCCAAGTATTGCTTAGCAGTGAATGGGAGCTCATACTTGAGGCTGAACTGCAAGACACAGTGTGAGTGCAGAGCCCTTTAGTGCATCCTGCAGCAAAGATGTATTCCTGCTCTTTGTCCTTCCTAGGGAAGGAACAGTCGGCCTGTTATGCTGAGTTTGGGAGCAGTCAGATGGAGGTGTGGGTGAGGAAGGAGCCAAGGGTTGTAAGAATCTGTGAGTTTATATCAGTTTAGCAGGTGGATTCAAAGAAAACCCAGAAATGGCAGTGGTGGGTTGGGTGAGGGATTTCTCCAAGTCCAGGCTTTGACTTTTGGCAGTGCATTAGCCACTTCAAAGGAACCTGCAAGACATCCTCCAGAAGGTAGTTAAGGGCTGCATGTCTGGTGTGTGAAAGCTCCTCCTAACTCTCATCACTGTGATGGCAACTCAATGTAGTGGCCATTCAAAATTCCCATTTTGGGGAAGGTGTTGCCATGCATTGCAGGTGTGGGTAGCTGGCGCCAGATGCAGGAGCTGTTTGTCTGCTCTTGTCTCGTGGGAGTAGAACTGGGGCTTGTCCTGTGCACAGGAGTAAGAATTGAAGTAAAGCTGTTTTTTTCTGTCCTGGCAGTCCATATAACCACCTGAATCTGTGCAGTTTCTCTGATTGCTTTCTGCTTCAGCATCAAGCCTTGCATGTCACTGCTAGTGAGGACTCTGCTGTCTCTGGGACATTACAAGCTTCTCTTAGAGAAGTTTGAGTGCTTTCTTCCGTGCACAGCTGTACACCTCCAGCATGGGCTGTGTGCTCCCTCTCTTTTCCCCCCTCCATCCCGAAGCTAATTCAGCTGCAGCCATGCTTTTCATACCAAATCAAGTGTGCATGGGGCCTCCGTTCCAGCGCTGTAAAGCCATCCACAAACATGTGGGAAGAGGATGGTGCCTATTCAGTAAGCTGCAGACTAGGCAGCTATCTTTCGACAGATGAGCCAGAGGAATTTCTATTGCAGGGCTCAATTGTTCTGGGCCCTTGGCTTCCTTTTGTGCAGGAGCAATGAAAAGTTGTGTTATGACAATGGTTGACAAAGTGTTTAATGAAAGCTGCAGTTGGCAGTGGCAGAATTTCAAGCCATCCTCCTTTTCTCCAGTGCCTGTCATCAAAAGGTGCGGAGGCACTTTTGACATAATCTTCAGCACTGACAGATAAATGGTTTTGACGTAAGGCTCGGAAACCTTCATCTCTTTGAACAGAACTCGGCCATCATCGTGGTAAGCAGAGACCGGGAACCACATATGTCTCTGTTCCTTTGTCTGGCAAGCCAGCCTGACACCTCTGTTTTCAAAAGAGAGGTGGCTTTTCCCTGCACTGGTCAAGGTCCCAAAACAGAGCCAAAACTTGTCCATGAACTCCCAGTCTACCCTATGCCTTGCCCAAAGAGGCAGGATTGGCATCTCATGGATCAGAGAGCTGTCTGATCCCTCCTCACTGGCAAGCAGGACTCTCCGACAGCGTTATTACTTTTGGGGGTAGCTTTGAAGGCAGATGACATACCTGGTTATTTAAGCAGGCTTTCCTTTTAGTCTCTGCAGTGTTCAGTGATCCACAGTGCCACTTTCACAATGCCAGCTGAAGGCAAACACTGCTTTCTTATTTAGAGCCTGGAATAGGCAGAAGAGGGCCTTTCCCATATTGATTGAACAGGCTCGCAGTTCCTGATCATGGGCTTCTGACTGACAAGAGGGGAAAACCCTACATTGTTGGATTAACCAATACAAGGAAGATTTGAAGTATGTAACAGATAAATAATATGTAGAGCACTTCTAATGCTATTAAGTTAGAATAAAACTTTAAAACCCTCACAAACTTTCCCAGTTCAGTAGAAGCTAATCTGAATGTTAGGGGCCACTCCAGTTGGTGCTCTGCTTTATCTTCTCTGCCAGCTGCAGAAGCTTCTGACCTTTGTAGAATGCTTCCCTGAACTCACAGCCCAGGCTCTTGTCCCACATTTGTTGGTTGAATTCTGTTTTCTTTCCACAGTTGCCTTGGAGGGATCAAAATATCCTCCCATGAGTAATTTAGTAGAAAGATGTGCCCATGCAGAGGAGCAGGCAGGGTGCTGGGTGGTCTGTGTGGGTATGCCCACGTTTGGGCTCAGCTTAACCCCATGTGTAGGTGCCAGGCAACGGGCAGAACACTCAGCAAAGACATGGGCTCTTGAGATTGGCATAAAACACTGTAGATAATGCTTTACCACTTTGAAGAGATGCCCAGGATGTGAGATAGCTCAGATAGCTTAAGGGGGATGCTGATTTGGGAAAGGACAGCGTTTTGGCTTTTGATGTTGATGGCTCTTTCTTTGAAGAAGACAATTTGGAATACTGATGGCAGAAACATTTGTTCAGTGATCCACTGGACCACTGTATGGCATCATCCCAAGGGGCTCCTCAAGGAGGAATGTGTTCTGTGCTACGGGAGAGCAGTAAATGTGACAGCTTTCAGTGATGGGACAGCTGTGCCCTCAAGCTTGGCATCTCCACTGAGCTTGGAGAGACAAACTGGTGGGAATGTTACAGCCCTGCAGTGCTTCATGCACTGCTGTATGTTTGGGACCCACGCTTAGGGGTGGGGGAGCATCTTGTGCACCCATGACCCCAAATTTTGAGTTCCCTTCTTTATTTGCATTCTGGAGCCCAACCAAGACGGAGGCCTCATTTCATCAGCATCGGGCAAACCAAGACAATACCTACCACAATTTTATTTACAGTCTAAATAGACAAGACAGACAAAGGGTGGCTGTGGAAACAAAAGCTCCGGAGAGGTGATGTGACATGACCCGGTCACACAGCAGGAGATTGAGAGCCAGGAATAGACGGAGGTTTCCTGACTCCCAATGATCTATCTATTGGAGCACGTTAATTCTTTCTCTCGCTTAAATGCTGTGACTTGCATGCCAAATACTGCCTAGTGAGGGGATCTGAGTTCTGGGAAACTCATCCTTTGATTGCTAATGCTTCAGGCTAGAAATTCTTGGGTATTTTAATATCAGTTGAAATACAACTAGTGTTGGAAATTCAGTAAACTTTATCTGCGTAATTTCAAGTCTCCTGCTCGTTTTGTACTGACTATTTCTAGCTTTTATTTCCCCACTGATTTTTGAACAGCGTATTGTATGTTTGGTGAGGATAACTGGTGGTCAGCATGGGTATTGTGGGGAGAACTGAAGACTTAGGTGTACAAGAAGTTGGGGTTCACCTGCATTTCTGCAGAAACATTGAAAACCTTGTTGCTGGAGCAACAAAATACAACCCTGCTATCTGAAGAGCCAGCTACTTGTGCAGGGACTTTGATGTTCAAATTTCTTGAATGGCAGCAACAATAATGAGAAAGTTGCTTTGGATGATGTTTAACTGTGGCTGTGAAATCCTTTAATTTACAGAGACCTTTGTTTTTTCACTTGTGAACTTCTGAGGATCATGGCAGTGCCACTCATTTGAGCGCTGGCTAAGCCAGGGATCTGGTCCCTTTGACAAGTGTAGGGATGATCAGTTTGGTGCTTTTGATTCTCAGGGTTTTTCTTCATAAAAGAGCCCCTTAGTCTATTGCAGAGGAATGTATTGGGGAGAAATATATTGCCTTAAGAAATGTGAAGATTGGCTGCAATAGAAGGCATAGAAATACATGAAAAGAGATTAATTCATGCATGGTCATGTCCACAGTTGTGTTTCCCCCTTAGAGTTTGTCACTAGTATTTCTGTGTTGGCTTTATTGTGTTGAGCCTATAGGATGTTACTTGTTGTATTTTCTTTTTTTGCGTGTAGATCAGGCAAGGACAAGCTCCGACCTGATCTTGCTGTGTGGTTAAAAAAAAAAAGTAGTAATGTAATCTGTGGGCAAATTGCACTTTAATTCATAATTGTGCTATGAATATGGACTTGGCTTTCAAATGCACTCAGAGTTTAAACTGCAGTTTGACTTTTATTTAGATAAATGCCTTTGAGTTCATAGTGAAATGGATATCTTCTGTAGGCTGGTATTGATTTAAAGGTCTCTTGAGTGTTTTAAAAGACAGTAGGGGCTTACAGGACAGCATATTTTAAAACGAGATGCTTGGTTAGGTTTTACACTCCAGTATAGCTTCAGTTCTAGATTCTGCTAAGAGCCAGCCTTTGGTGTTGATTTGTAGAGCCTTCTTCCCCATCAGGTATTGGCAAAAAATTGAACATTTGGGGCAAGATGCAAAGAGCTGACTGCTTTGAAATGGGGAGGTGTGAGCATGAGAGCTGTCAAATCCTTTGTGCAGGGAAACACTTCGAGGACTTCCCATAAATGCATTATAAGGGGGCACGCGATCAATATCTGCTTTTTAGCTTGAAAGGGGTGTTGATCACTTCCTGCTAATAGTGAAAAGGTGGTAACCTTTGTAGTCTTTCAAGTCTTGGTGTTTGTAAGGTTGCTGTGGGCCCAGGTTTCTCTGCATTCCCACAGAGTGCAGTGGGTTGGCACCAGTGGTTCAGCTGGGTGGTTTCCATCAATGCTGTTCTGCCTTTTTTTGTGTGTTCCTCAGTTCCTGGGTCAGGTAGCATGGGTTCAGTAGGTGGCTCAGTGACTTGGGTCCTATTTACCTGTTTGGGTTCCAGACCCGCTTGTGTTCTGTGGGCACAGTTTTAAAGCAAGGAGAAACACAAACCAGGGAAGATTGGCTGGTTTTCTAGTCAGACTGGCTTGGTGGTTTGAATAAACAGCACGATGTTTGAGGGTTTATCTCAAATCAAGCCATCAATCTTTTGGGTTGTGTTCAGAGGTGCAGTAAGAGGGTGTAACTTCCCTGCAGAGGAGACAGGAGGGATGAATTTTACCAAGGTAATATCCTAGAGCAGGGTGTGGAGCAGAGTAAAATTAAAGGTCCTCCTCACCTCACAATTTCCTTACAACTTACTGTGGTGCTTTTCTGCTACCACTCATCAATTTGCCTCCGCCCTCTTTAGATTACACTCTCACAGAAACATGCCAGCACTGCATACATCAAGTTAATTAACCACTTGTTTCTTGCTGCATCATTAGTCATTATGTCTTAATTGATCCATGGTTAGTCCCTAACTGCAGGTTTGACCTGTCCTGTGCATATCTTGGGGAGCAGACTCTGCTGTTGCACCCTCTGATGCTAAAGCAGAGCATGGCAAAGCTCTTGCTTGTGGTTTTTGGAGCTGGTACTTTATTTGCAGTATTTTGGCTGTTTGCTGTCCCTAGCAATCCTTGCAGTGGGTTCCTTCCCAAAGCATGTTGAGCTCTTGTTTCCAATCAAGGATGTCCTGTAAGGTGGCTCTGCTCTACCACCAGTCTCTTTCAGATAATAGAGCACAACCCATTTACCATCATCCATCAGTGAAGTGCTGGAATATTATTTAGATTTGGGCTCTTGGGTAGTTGGAAAGTGTTGGTGGATGTTGAGGACCGAAGCATGTACTGCTGCATGCCTGAAAGCTCTATTTGCTGATTAGAAAAACATTTAGTGATATTATACTAATAATATAATCTTGTTAGAAAATGCAGAATATATTTTATGTGTACACACAGTAAGTGTATGTACCCCTATGTGCCTATTTTGTATGTAACACACAGTAGTATGAAAACATACTGTGAATATAGCTATAAAATATTTAGCTGAAGCTTCGTTGATTGTTTCAGTTCAGACTTTAATTTGTCAGGAAATATCCTATTCATCTGTGATTAGTTTTGTGGTTGTGAATAACCAATAGTAGAATAATAAATGTAATTGTGTAATACGAAGACAAATTAAAACCACACTAGGCTAATGCAAAGGAGGAAAGAGCTTAGGAAGAGCTAGATAACGTTTTTGTCATGGAATTAAACTCGTGTATTCAGCAGGAAAGTACTGCTCTGCTGTTTAAGTTCTCTTTTTTTTAAAAAAAAAAAACCCCAACCCTCTCAGTACAATCTGGAATAATTAGTACAACTGTGTTTTGCTGAGCAGGGGAACTGCAGTTTGCTGATCCCACTGTCTTTTATTTTAACAGAAACCTGAGCTACAACAAGTTGACGGAGATTGATCCTTCTGCCTTTGCAGAGCTGTCGAACCTGCAGGAAGTGTAAGTATTCCTTTAAATGTTTAATTGTATTTTGTCAGGGCAGCTTGTGGGCCAAAAGGAAATTTTATCTCGTTTCCTAAGACAGCACCTTCCTTTAGCTAACTTGATTGAGGTCTGACTTGGTGTGGAGGGTGTTTTTTATCCTCCGTATTGTACCTGTGCTGTTTTGTTTTTTAAAACTGATCAATTAGCAGAACACAAGATCCCAATTAACACAGCAGAGCTGTTATTGGAAATCATTGGAGTTTGCCTCCCTCAGTCTTGTGCAATGCTCTGAGGGAGCAGTTCAGCCAACACACCTGAACATACACACAAAGCTCCTTGCTGAAAGGATAACCCTGAAGCAAGGCAGAACAGCCTGGAGTGTGATACTTGATGCCAACCTAGCCCAGATCTCCCAGGAAACAAAGGTGCAGTGTAGTGGATAACAAAGCACTTAACTGTGTCTCCTCCTTTCTCAGACACTTGTGCTCCTTTTGGAACCAGAACAAATTCTGTTTGAAGTCTGCTAGGAGAGGATAAAACAGCAGAGCTGTCTTCTGCTGTGGTGGGGAAAAGAGGGAGCTGGTGAAGGTCTGAGAGGCTGTGCCAGGCTCCCCTTGCTGGCAAAACAAACCTTTTTTCGGGGATCACAGGATTTCCAAACTCCTGATCTGTGTAGAGGCTCCACAGTTACACTTGCGGGGGGACTGTGCTTGTCAGCTTTTCACAGGGATTCCTGGAGCTCCGATTTGGGGTTTGGGAAAATGAAAGTGACTGAAATTGCAGGCGGTGGGTTGAGGTAATGAGCTCGTGTTTGACTGGTGAATCGCTGGCATACTTGAGGTTTGGGCTCTGTTTGAAGAGCTACTGATGCCTCATGGGAAACTGAGAAAACATTTCCTTTCAAAAACAATACTCTGCTCTGTGTATATCGTGCATTTTCTGTCTGTTTTCATTAAATGTTGGCTTGGGGGCTCAAGAAGGGGCCAGATCCTGTGATTCTTAAATAGGCAGAAGGGGGAATTCTGCCTGACTGGTGCTGGATTGGACTATGGGGATTAATGGAGCATCTCTTCCCTGGCCTGATTGCTCTGGGCTCCCCTGCTTACACTAATAGTAGGGACTTGTTAGGAATCATGACTAGGTTAGGAATATGCATCAGCAGTGACTGCAGTGCTCTGAAATCAGTTCCTCATGATCATCCTCAGAGAGAAAGTGATACAGGTCAGCAGAACGCTGCCTAAAGGATCTGTTTTCTCAACTTCTCTTTAAACTGTGGAAAGCTTTAAATTACTCTGGGCTTAAAGAAGAGAATTGCAGCCCTGATCCCATGAGACTTTAGAATTATGCTAACATGATTGTGGCTTAGCAATAGCTTTTATTTGTGGAAGTGCCTGAAGGCATGTGACTTCAGGGAGAATGGGGTGGGAAATGCGTATGGCTGCTGATTCCTCAGGTAGGGAACTCCCCTGTGCAAAGGGTGCTGCACGTGTGGAGAGGAGGACAAGCCCTGCGCTGAACTGTTCGACACTATAAAAAGGTGTCAGGGGTTGGGGGAGGTCATGCAGCCCACAAAGTCATGGTGCAGATAAGAGCTGCTTGCTGTGTGAAAGGCAGGGTTAGGGAGCAGGGGGAGAGCAAAGGAGTGAGTAGGAGGGAGAGGGAGCAGTCAGAAATGGGAGACTGGAAGGGAGGCAGAGGTCTGGAGCAGAGCCTGGAAGGCAGGCTCTGGAAAGTGTGAGGGAGAAGCTCTATTAAAAGCCCTATCTACCAATCTTGGTTGCTTTTGAATAGCAGCTAAACCACAGACCACTGAAATAAACTTCATTTCACAAGGAGAACCACATCTGTATTGCCAGAGCATCTCCTTTCTGAGTTTTTTTTTTTTTAAGCGCTTTACAAACATTCATGAAATAAGCATCGTGCCGTGGCATGTCTTGAGAACAAGTCAGTGTTTTGCTGTGCATGCTGTGCTGGGCAAACCAAGGCACCCTCAGGGAAAGAGATTGCCCCAAATAATAGATGCATTGATAAGACCTGAAACCTCCCATGATGCTCCAAACATGGTGTCTGTGGTTCCTGAGCACTACTTTTGGGCTTGAAATTCTGTGTCTCTCTATGTGGGTAATTAGCGTGATAGATTTTGAAAACATCTTGGTTTTAGGAAAAATGTCTGCAAACTAAAAGATCTAAACTTCACAGCTTATCTTGAATGCTCTGTTGTGCTTTACTGAGATTGTGATAAAGTAATAGCAGAATTTACCCTACACTTTTCCCTGGGTTTAGGCAGTTGCTTGTGTGGTTTTTGGTGGCCTTTTTGTGGTTTGAGAAGCTTTTCTTTCCTTAAAAGCTTTAAGTCTGTGTGGGATGCGATTTAGTGTCTCAAAGTGACGTGAAACCTTATGTTCCCACATGCTCTGAAATAAGTGTGGAGGCTCAGGGGGTGGGATGTTACTTTCCTTCAAGGACACCTGTGCTTTCTCTCATCCCCTTTGGTGGCTTCCTCTGATCTATCCCTGCTCTCATGCCTTGGTTGAAAGGGTGGGATGAAGGGTGCTGCTGTGGGACAGGCCCTGTGGTCCTTTCTGGGGTTTCCTCAGGTCATCTGGATCCTGGGATCCAGGAAAGTGATGGTTGCATGGCTCTCAGGTTTTCCAACCTCATTTGCAACAGAGAAGGTAGTAAGTGTGCTAAAGTTCCTCTCCAAACAACTCACCTTTTATTTTCTAAAGTGCCTTTCACTGAAAGCTCTGGAGAGCTGTGCTATTTTTGAGCAGGCTCCATTTCAGCTTGACACCAGCCTGGCAACTGGACTGTAAATATTTTATACGGGTGGCCCCCCCTCCTCCTCTGCCTCAGCATCCAGAGGCAGCGGGTTTGTGTCATCAGAGGCGAGGGCTGGGCAAGGGAAAGGAGACTGAAAGTTTATATCTGTTAAGCCTGGCTGTTCTGGTTTGAAGTTTTCCTTTTTTTTTTTTTTAATTCCTTTACATGGGAGAAGGGGAAGATGAGTGGGAAATCCCAGGCAAACACCAAGCTTGGCTGTCTCCTCTCTGTCAGCGACTGCTGCCTGTGAGCCAAGAGAGAAAATGAGGTGGGAGAAGCACTTCTGACTGCCCCTGACATGACAGGAGGCTGATATATGAGTATCACACTTATGTCAGAGAAGGGTTTGACCAGTTGTTAGACGCCGCTTGGTGTTGGAGCTGCTTAACCGGACTTGACCCAGGCTAGTGGAGGGTGGGCCCAACTATCCTTCTTCTCCCATGGCTTTCCAAAAGATGCTCAGTTAGATGTTAGTGAAAACATGGCACAAATAAGCATTTTAATGCTCTTTCCAACTTGTTTTGTACCTTTGGAAGCTCCAGACCTTGCTGTAATATGAGCAACAGTGAGCTTTTAGTTGCAGAGTGGAGATCCTTGCTCGATGGCAATGCATCTGGCTGGCTTTTTTCCCCTTGCGTTTTAGGGCATGGGTGTAATGTCAGAGGCAGAGCTGAGGCTGAGGAAAGCTTTTATCCCCGCAGTGCCTGGAACTCCTCATGAAATCAAATATCTTGCCTTCTCTCAGAGGAGCCAGAAGGGAAGCTCTGGGGTGGACGTACCACTACCCTCTCCCACCTGCCAAAAATAGTTCTAAAGGAAAGAAGAGAGGAAAAAAACCCCAAAACAATATAATTTAGGATTTCTCCAACTTGTGCCTGTGACTTAGCACACCCTATCTTCTGCAGCTATGGCATGCTCTGCTTCTTGCACCCAAATTGTCATCTTTCCAAGAGTCCCTGCAGAAGGGGAGCAGCTTGAAGGCTGGCAGTGGTGGATGGATGGGGTCGGAGGTGGGTGGGGGTCCCGGGGAGCCCATGTGTGCCACCCAGCCCAGCTCAGCCTGGCCAGAGCCTGGCTTTAATGGCTTCAGCATGTGGCGGTGAGGGGGGAGCGGGCAACGTGGCTGAGAAATTAGGTAATTTTCAAGCAGCCAGACAAGCGACTGTTACAGTAATTAATTGACTAATTCACCATACAAACAAGGGCTCTTTAAACCAAGGAAGAGCCGGTCACATGGCGAGGATCTGTTTTCAGTCAGAGGAACACTTCAGGCATTAGGCCATTGAAGGGGGTGTCTTTGTGCTGGTGTCTGCGGGAGCGGGCGGTCTGTGGTTCTGTGAACCGGGGGCTGCGCTGTGCTCCCCAGCTGGGTGGAGCAGGTCCCTGTCTTGGGTGGCATTCCTGTGCCCAGCACCAGTGTTCCGTGTGTGTGTGTGTGCTGCTGGCTTCGTGGGGATCCCAGTGGGATTTCCAGAGCTTGTCCTGGTGTGGAGAGGATGCCTGAGGGTGGTGCTGTCTTATGCCCCCAGACCCTGCCCTGGCATGGAGGGGCAAGTGGGGTTTGCTGCTTGGGGAGGGGGTTAATGCCATGTCCTGAGGCAGTGCCACCTATGGTCATAGGTGCAAAGAGTCTCCTGCCTGAGGCTTGGCTCTGTGAGGACTATGGAAACTTGGGCAGATGGAGTGTGGTGGCATTTTAAGGGAGTATGTAGAAGCAGGGGGGAAAAAGCCTTGCTCTTAAAAAGATACTGCTGTGCTACCAGTGATGGTGGCTGTCATGCCTTAAAGAATAAGGTGGGGCCATCTGAGACCCAGACTCCTTGAGGTGGAGGCTTCTGCCCAAATGTTAGTGTTCTGAAGAAGGGGTGTGGGGCTGGATAGGGGAGTGCCACGGCCACCCCTTGCTCCCGTGTGCTTGGTCACAGGCTGCTTGCTTTAGCCATTTATTTCTGTTTGTTGCAGGCAACTGGACAACAACGAGCTGACCACCATCCCCTCCCTGGGATCCGCCGCTTCCAGCGTCCGCTCCCTCCACCTGTAAGTCACTGCAGCCTCCTTGGGCTTCGGGCTCTCCGTGGGGTGGGTTCAGCTGCCTCTGAGAGCTTGGTGTGTGTCACGCTCATTGCTGCTGACTCTAGATTTCATTAATGGGCTTCTTGGCACCTTAAAGAAGAAACCTCATCTGGATTTGCATGAGGTTGGGCTCAGTTGATGTGCTTATGGTCAGTGGTAACTTATGTCAGTACACTCCACATGTTGGTTGCATATTGAGTAGAATTTTTTTCCTTCATCTGCCCTTGGGTTTCAACCATTATGTCATGCTTTTGCTATTAAAGCAGTATATAAGTCTACCTTTTCTTTATTGTTCTTTTTTTCCCTGGCCCTGTTCTCATAATTTCTTCTTTTCTCTTAAAGCCAGAGACTATTCACAACTTAATCTTTCAGGGATCTCATTCCAGATCTATTTTTATGGTCTCTTTCAACTCCTTTTTTAAATTTTCTTTTGAGGGAGCAGAGATTGTAAAACTAGATACAGCAGGTGGTTTGAAATTCCTGACTATGGTGGTTTAGATGATGACAGAAGCGTTAGACACCTGAGATCTCTTGTGTACCTTCCACAAGGATCTCGGGTTGATGGTGCTGCTGAAGAGAATAAAAACATAATATCAGACTATTTAATACCTTTGGTGTTTGGATTTCTAAAATTATTTTTGCATGTGTCTGCTTGTAGTGCACACTGAGAAGGAATTTTGCTGAGGTATGCATGATACCTCCTGAGTTCCTGGGAAGGGGAAGTGTTTGTAGCTAATGGGGACTCCAGCAAAATGCTGGAGCAGTTCAGGTGATGGCTTCCAGCCTGCAGTGTACACCTGCAGGCAGGCATCCATATTTGCCATGGCTTTGCTACTTCTTGTCGTGGGAAATACCTGTGACCACACCACCAGGTGATTGGCCTTTCATGCTCAAAAGGCTCTGACTTGCTCTGAGACAGCCTTGATCTGTTGACTACACGTGCATCCCTGTCACTTAAATCAAGGGCAGAACTGAGTGAAATGAACTGGCAGTGTTCCTGCTCTTCCATTAGTGTTAAAATACTCAGACCAAATCCCTCACTGCCTTAACACAGGGTAAGGATCTTTGCTTCAGATTGGTGTCCATATCTCACTGCTGGCACGGAGCAAGTTTAGCTTTTGTTTGAGCTGTGGTTCTTGGGAATACTGTGTTCCTGACAGAGCTTACCAAGAGCCAAAATGCTCCTCTGCTACCATCAGTGCTGAATCCCCCAGGCATCTCTGTTGGATGCATAAGTAGCCACTTCACCTCCTGGATGCAGGGGTGGATTGTGTCTCAGTCGTTATTGGACCTGTCAAATGTCCCATGGAGTTGGTGTGAAACCATCTTATTTGATTTCTGCCACTTGGCCCAACCACATATGTGGTCTGGGTGCGTGGTCTGGGGCTGCAGGGCAGGGTGTGACTCCCCTGACACCAGAAGGCATCTGCCTGCCCCTTGAACTGAGCTCACCAGGCTGCTGCATAGCCCTCTGTGTTACACATGCAGATTCAAAAAAGAGCTCCAGAAATCTGATATATGGGTGGAAAACTTGCACAGAGTTTGCCATCCAGGGTAGAGGTTTAGGCCCCCCAGATCGGCTTTTCTTTCTCATGAAGTCTATAAATGATCTGAGTTTCACAAGCCCCTGTTGTTATTTTTGCTATTAATTTAGCTGTTGGCAAAGGACCAAATTGCTGGAGCTTTAGCTTTTTTTATTCCTAAAATGAAACAAGCAGTTTGGAAGGGAGGAATAATGTCTGGTGGAAGGCAGTAGATTTACAGTTCCTCTGAAATTTCAGAGTGGTGCAGAAGGAAGGGGAAGGTACAAAGCCAAGTGATAAAAGGACGGTATTCTAAACAGACCTGCTTAGTATCACTTTCCAGAAATCTGTATTGCTCTTCTCAGCTGCTGCACATAAATAACTCTAATAGTGGGATTTGTAATGCTGCTGTCATACCTCTGCAAGGAGGATCTCTTTGTTTAGCTTGTTTCAAAGAATGCAACTTTTTCTCCCCCTTGCATTTCCTTTTAAATTTTATCAGAGATAAAAATAACCTGAAAGATGTTTCCGAAGTACCCGCTTTAATCAATATTGCTGACTAACTCACATTGGAATGATTTGCTGAGGAAGTGAAGATTTCTTCATCCTTGGGAATCTTTAAATCAATTGGATAGCTTCCTCAAAGATGGTCCTTTAGTTCAGCTCTAGGTTAGCAGGCTTGATATGCAAGTTGGTGGGTAAAGTTATTAGCCTTGTGTGATGTAAGGAATCAGATTATATGATCATACTGGTTTCTTCTGGCCTTCAAATCCGTGAAGTAATAATTGGGGAGGCTGCCAAACCAAACCCAGGGTGAAGACTCATAATGAAGACTTGTGTACTGAGAAACTGGTTTATGTTTAAGTGTATAGTGTTACAGTGTATTCTTACTGCTAAAGAAAAATAAATACGTTTCCTTTTTTTTTCAGTGTTTAGAAATGTGTGAAGTGTGTTTACCTCACAGACCTCTGAAGTAGGTTTTGTATATTGCATGTGGTTAAGTATTTCCAAAGGGCTGTTAATGCATTATAAAAGCAAGGGTTGTATATTTGTCACTCAAAACAGTCCTTTCGAATGAGTTACTTCATCTCCTGCTCTTCCTGACCACGGGAAGAGACTTTTTTGCCTTTTGGGGCTGGGAGAAAGAAGTCTGCCATGCTGCCAAACTCGTGTTTTCCATAAAGGTTTTTCTTAATGACCTTTGCTTTGTATTCCCTGGTTTTGGGTTTTCCATACCTGTCTCCATCACCCAAAATTTGCTTGACCTCACATGTGTGTGGGCCATGGGCCAGTTAAGTGCGTATGTGGGAATCTGTTGAAGAGAGAATTCTCAAAGCTCTCTGTAAGTTTTTTGGATGTTCTAGGCTGCAGATGGACACAGACATAACATATGTATCAAGAATGCTTTGCCCTAATATACTGCCATGAATTTTAGTTCAATTTAATTATTCCTCGAAGAGTCAGTTTGTTTGCCTTGCACATTGAAAATACTGCCAAAGTCGTTCATCTCAACGAGAGCAAACATAAGGGACTTGATAAGGCTTTTAATAGAACAGAAGGGAAAAATAATCTATGTACGGGTTACCAAATAAAGACAGACATTAAATGCAAACATCTGTTAGTGCAAACAAAAGCCAGGAAATTCAGCTGGGAGGGGGAGAGACTGAATCTGGATTCGTTCCGAAATTACATCGGAATAGCTGAGAGGAGAACCTTGCCTGAAATTCCCACAGCATTTGTAATTTAGCTACAGTTCCTAGACTGGGACATTTGGGAGTTGATGGCAGGATGTTTTTACTGACATGCTCTTGGCTGAGGGTTTCCCATCCCAGTGCAGCAAGAGTGTGTTAACTCTGTAGGCTCTCAAGGAGACTGTTACCTGATCTAGTGGGGAAGGGGAGGATGGAAGGAATCATTTATTTGCAGTCTGTTTATCTCTTACTTGCCTGGAAGGACTCTGAGCCTTGCTAAGCCTCAAGCATGCTGGGTAAGAGGAGGACCCGAGCTGTCATCAACCCTGTTACTATGAATTCTCTCAAACCCCTTTGCAGACATGAGCTCAACTCTTACTCTGGCTGGGCCTGTCCCCATTGCTTCATTTACCTGCGTGTGGGTAAATGCATCCTGGAGGGTTTTTGGGGTGTTTGCTCAGGATGATGGGGTGTGGATCCTTGTCCTCTGCTCTGGTCCCAAGGTGGCCAGCCTGGTTCAGGCAGCATCCTCTGACACAGGCACACCAGTACGGGCTGGTAGGCAGCTGCAGAGCTCAGCTGCTAGCCAGACCTCTGGAACACGCGTGGTAAACAGAGCATACTGTGCCACATCCTTAGCTGACTAGGAATTAAGGAAGTTAACAGATTAAACACTTAAAAATAACTTTCGTTTCTTGCACTGTAAGTCTTTTAAGCCCCCAGCCATTTAGGAACAAAGGGGATGGTGACCCACGGCAGTCAGCTGTGTGTCAGCAACAGTCAAAGCTGCTTGAGATGCTTTGGCCCTGTCATCTTGCTCTGAGTAAGCACAGATAACAAGGAAGTCAGAACAGGGATTTTTGGAGCAAAAGAGTGTGAAATAGGATTAGCTGATTCACAAGAAGATGCAGTGACACTGCCGTGTATTTACTGGGGAAAGCGAAATCAATAGGACTGCTCGTCTGCCAAACTGAGCAGAAAAGTCTCTTGAAGAAAATCAATCTTCTTTACAGACTCATTAATGTAAAGATCAATTCACATTAAGCTGTAATTAAACAGAGGGCCAGTAGGAGAAAGGTAAGTGATCTACTGTGCCACGGGCAAAATGTATCATGTAAATTTTGAAAAACTAAATACATGGAGAATTGGAAGCTGGGAGTGGCAGGGAACATATGAGGGCTTCTTGAAAGGACTAGGGAGCTCAGATGCTGGTTGGGGCAGTGTGATCCTCATGGAAAGGAGGGTTCTCTATGGTGTTCCATCTGGATGTAAGGAGTAAGACATCAAAGACTGCAGCCAGTAATTCCTGCATTGAAGTTGTTTCCATTTGACTTGCGTGGTTTCTTGGAGAGCTTTTTCTTCAAGCATTGGAGATTTTACTATAATTCTGGTTAAATTAGTCACATGATTAGTAATGTGACCCTTGTTTCTTGTCTTGGATTTTCTTTGTATCTCATTAGACCATTGTACTGGATTAGAGTTGACTGGTCTTTGAGATTCCTGACATGGCAGAATAAGGATCGTGCTGTTGATCTCCCTCCTGGAGCTGTTGCCTCATCCTTTCACAGTGAAGGCTTGGGAAAGCAGCTGTTGTTTTAGTGCTGTTTGCACTATTTCACTCATGTTGCTGAATGGGGTTTGCAGAGGCTCTTTCTGAAGATCCGTATGGTCCATTAGAGCTGCTGTTTTCCTTCCACCCAAGGCAAATGTGTCTTGCTGCATGAGCTGAAAGAATGCAAGCAGTCACTGCTCTGCTGATACAAGTGGGTCTTGCAAATATGACTTTGCTTCTGCAGGCTCTACCAGGATCTGGTGATATTGAGATGTGTGACTTCAGTTTGTCTTTGCTTTTCAAGTTAAGATGGCAAAGTCTTGCTTGAGCATCAGAACTGCAGCTGCAGTTCTGCCTGTGGCAGCCTTTTGGGGTGATCCCTGTCAGAGGAAGGAGCTCAAAACTGCTGCATCCGTGATGTTCATAGAGCACAGCTCAAGCCTGAGCTGGTCCCTACTTGAGGTGTGAGCTCACTCTGTGTTCCTGGCTAGACCAGAATGAAAACTTCTGTGTAGGTGGTGTTGATAGTTGGGAAGTTTGGCTTAAATGAGTAACTGAGGTTGGAGCTGACAGGATAGTATAGTCGTAGCCTTGGAGGCCATTTGTGGCCTGGGATCCTGCTGTGCTAATTGCTGTACAAACACAACAACTGCCTTAACCCCCAAGAGATTTAATCTGCAAGTCATCTTTGCTGGAGTTAGAAAGGGATGATCTAACAATTAGAAATAAGGAGACTACTCTGCTAATTCCATCTGGGTCGCAGCAAGAGGTTTTGTGCTCATAAGCACAAAATGCAGATGACTCAGACGCAGCCGTGCACGGGGTCTGGTTGAAGTCAGCAGGCTCTGCTTGTGTGCAGGACGTGCCTTGGGCAGCTCAGAAAACCACACCGCCTGATTACTGGCACAAAGAAAACTTTCTCTGGGAACGAAGGCAAAGTGATATGTGGTAGGTGTAGATACGTAAGTGGGAGCAGATTCCCCCCCAGCCCCTGCTTGCATCACTTAGGGGGTGTAGTGTCTGCAGGGGCCAATCCTCTGGTGTTTACTCAGGCAATTCCCCTTGGAGCTGGAGAGAGAGTCGCTTTCTGAGGGCTTGGTCCACAGTACAGGCTACACAACTGAGTTTCTATTTTTGAATGTGAATGCATTGATGTGAAAAGGGGGATTAGAAAGAATGCTGGCAGTCAGGCTGTTGAGCAAAGATACTCTGAAACCCACCTCTCGTGTTTGTTTTGCTCAGAGTTCATAGTAAGACTCTGGTGTGTAAAGTCTGCAAGTTCTTGAGGCCAAAGACTGCAGGAGCCTTTCCCAGTGGAGGAAATTCTCATTAATCATGTGCTCCCAAGCACCAGAAGAGATGCTGTTTTGACTTCTCTTTTGGGCTGTTGGAACTGTTCTAATCATTTGCATGTCCTCTTTGAGCTTTTAGATATAATATGAGCACATGGAAATGGCAAAGGATCTGAGGCTATTCCAGGGAAGTGAGTAATCATTTCTTCTAGAAAAGCAACAGCAGTACAGCACATAATTATCAGACTCAACAAAAGACCATCAGAAAGTAATCTGGGCACTGTAAAAAATTGGCTAGAGGAAAAAGATAGTGAAAGTTGGGGGCAGCTCACGGAATACCAGTTACCCCTTGAGTCTACTTTATTTAGTAATGTGGATAAGCATTTTGTGCAGCTGTGGCAGCTTCTTTTGTGAGTAGAGAATTCCTTTGAGTTGGGCCAGGGTTGCTTTGGTATCTGTGTGCTGCTTAGCATGTGCTGGCTTAGTGTTTGGAGGACACAAGTGGTCTTGTGGGACAGAGCACAAGGTTAGAAGTTGAAATACTGAAACAGGATCTTTTTGTGTGGGACCCACATATTCATTACACCCCGAGAACAAGTAAATTGCCATTTAGGGGGATCAGCGTCCTCTGAGCTGCAGAGGATCTACCTCAGGGCAGATGTGACTCGGGAATGTAAAGCATCTCCTGGTGCATTTTCAGAGGGCAGGTGCACGTTATGTACAATGCACAAGATGGTTTCCATGTTCTGTCCCTCTACAGATCAAGCCCAGATTAGTTGTTGGGGTCATTTGCAACCATGATCTTTTGTTAAGGTCAGTATGAAAAATAGCCTCATATTTGAGCCTTAGAATAGACCAAACTTGCTACTATTAATATCTGTGGTAGAGTGACTGTGTCGTTTAATGGCATATGGCAAATAAAGCACGTCTACAAAAGCAATTCCTTTGTTAGTCCTCACAGACTGAGCAGATTTCAAATATAAATAACTTGCTGAGTTGAAAGTTTCTTTAGCATGTTGGAGTTTCCTGCCTAAAAACTGAAGTAAAATGGATATTTAGTTTGCTCAGAAGTGAGTAAAAGCAAAGCTGAAGCTGCAATAAAAGCAAGTTAACTTACTTCTGGGTAGAAATTTTCTCTCTGAAAGCTTCGGAGATTGAGCTTTGTAACTGAATTTTAACTGAAGTAGCTAAAATTGCACAGAATCAGGAAGCTATTGGTATGTTTCTGTGCTTTCTTCCCTATTGAGATTGCCCAGCAAGAATGACAGCTGGCAGTGAGGACTGTCTTGCTTGTTAGACCACTGGTGCTTGCTCAGAGCATCAAATGGATGCACAGCAAGGAGGAAGAACGGGGTGGGGATAGAATTGTGATTTTTATTTTTTCGTAGGGTGGCACTTTCAAAATAGCTCCATTTTGTTACCCCTCAAGGACCCTGGAAAGCTTGGGAACAGGCAGTGTCTTTTAGTTCCTTTGCATATAACAAGGCTAAAACTGTTTCAGCAGAGGTGTTAGAGAATTAATCTTGCCCACATTTTACAAACTGGGCTTTGAACCACATCAGTTTCACCATTTACTTTACCCTCTCTACTACACATAGTGCTTCCATCATGGCTTCTGTGGCACCATTAGAAATAGTGTAGGGTAAAAAACATTGGTGTAAAAAGTGTTCATTAAAATGTGATCCTGCTGTGTGCAGGTTGGAAAAAAATTAGCAAAAAAGAAAGTCTATAGAAAGCTCACTTTTACATGAATAAAAGCTGGCTATGTGGTGGATTTTCTGGTATTTGTAACCAGTGTTAAATTCCCCAGTTAATTGCAGAGGTGAACAATAGAGATCGTGTCAGAAGTTATTATCTTACTCTTGCAAAACCAGCCCTGCTGGGAGTGTGCAGCGTGGAAAATGTGATTGCTGGTTGAGGTAGACAAGAGAGTGATCTGTCATACCTTTAATGAAGTGATCACTGAAGAGGCCATCCTCCCTTCACAGTGTGTGCGTAACTCTTGCTTGTTAACAGGAATTCCACGTGAATATTGATTGGGAATAAGTGGTTGGGTGAGTACATGTTCTGCCTGTCAAACCATTTAATGTTCAATTGCACGTCAGGGAAAATAGCAAAGGCAGCTGGAAAATGAAACAGGAGCACAGGGTGAAAAGACAATGGTGTTAGTGGTCAGATATGGGCACACAAAAATGAGTTGGGGAGAGGGGTAGCAAAAGAAAGAATCTATAAATGACTCATTTTTAGACTTAAAATACCATCTCCCATCCATACACTGTCAGTCTCATACTGTGTGGAAGCAGTTGCTGAACAGGGTGGTGATTAGCATGAGCAGTCGGGTCAAGGCATTGGACTTTGGTTTCCCTCAGGTGCCTTGGAACGCCTTTTGGTGGTCTTACTGAAGACATTTTTGCCCTCCAGGTTGTTTTCTTGAGAAAGCTGTTGTCTTTATCAAAATAAGAGGAACTGAAGAAGTAAATGGTCTTACTGAAGCTTGAAGAACTTAATATCTTGGTGGTGAATGCTTACTAGTGACTTTGCAAGCTCTGCTCCAGGGAAGCCTCAATAGACAGTGTTTTATACCAGCCTGGCGTAGCACAATAGCAATTCTACTCCAGAGCTGATATTTTCTGTTCCCTGGATCTTCTGACACCTTGTTCTGGAGTTCCCCGAAGCCACCCTTCCTTCCTATTTGACACGCTTTATTAATAACAGGGTGTCTAGACTTGTTAAGAGCAGCTATTTCCTTTGCCAGCTTGACCATTGCTTTTGCACATGGGAGCTATGGCTTCTCGCAGGCTGAGCAGTGTGAGCAGAGCTCGGTGGAGTCTGCCCAGAGGCAATCCCAGTTCCGGTGACCTTGCTGACAGGACAGATAAGCCCTTTCAACAGAGCACAAGTGTGTGTCATGTTGGAACAGACTAACCCGCCAGCCTATCTCCATCTCTCAAGTGTTAACAGGAGTTTGACTGGCCAGTCAAAAAATGTGTTTCTTCAACTGCTGCCTTCTTCAAGGGTCAAGTCTTTTAGCAGCTTCTGCTTCACGTTCAGTGAGACTGAGTTTGGTGCTCTGGAGAGTAGATGTATTCAAGTGTGTTCTCCTTTTTTTCCTTCCCCTTGGCATCTCAGAGCTCTGGTGTGGTTAAATCCACCACAAAGGTGGTCAAAGGTAGGAAGAGCCCCTGTTTCACATCAGGGGTTAGAGGCTTACAGGCACAGACAGTGCTTGCTATCAAGAAGTCTGCTTGCAATTCCAATTTGGATTAATACTGCAGCATCGTGGGCAGAGCCATTACATTTGAGTTGCGCTTAAATTGCTTCTCTGCCTGTGTGTTTTCCCCTCTTCGCTCCTTTGGGGAGACAAAAACAAAACAAAACCTCCCACAAAACACATGCACTCGCTAGGCTGTGGTGGATCTTCTTTACTTTGATCGTTTATGACACAGAGAGAAACTAAAATCAGTATCAGGATTTAAGGATAAAAGTGCCTCTATGCCTTGTGCTTTTGGACCTTCTTGGCTTTCAAATGAAAATGCCATCCTTGTTGATTAGAAGCACAAAACTTGCCTGCAATGAAAATGAAAGGAGGCTTGCTGTCTCTGCTTGGGAATGGGGCAGGATTGCTGCTCCACATCTGGGCTGGGTCTGATTTTTAGTGTCTGTTCTTCCTTATCACAAACCTGTCTCATCTTTGAGGCTGTTGATAAGGGGGAGGTTGTCTTGGCAGCAGCCCTAACCATGAGTGCTGTGAAAGTGTGGGGCTGTGGAGAGCAGGAACTCATCAGAGCAGCAAACTGGTGGGGGTGCAGCTGGCCTCTTTCTTGGCTTCAAGGAGAGGCTTATGCATTTAATTTGTGGTAGAAAATTGAGTTTGGCTGGCATCTATCAGCAGCAGAAGAAAGCCCTTGAGGTAAAAGTGCAAGAGGAAAAGCCAGTGGTGCAGTAAGAGAGTAGCAGACTGAAGATATAAGATGTAGAATATGGAAACATTGGCCTGACTGTCATCTGTCAGCAACTGAATGACCCCTTTCAAATACTGATGTAGCCCTTCCTTCAAAGAGGCTCTGCTGAGCACACGACCCCATTCAGGCAGCTGGTGCAGAGCCATGTGGTTTCCTGCATTCTTGTACGAAAACTGCCATTTACCTTATATGACTCTCTTCCTTCTAGTCCCATAGGACAATTCTCCTCCTTACGCAGAGTTGAGCACTCAGAAGAGCCTCTTCTCTCCTTTGCAGTCCCTCTCAGAGCTTGCTCTGGACTGAGGTCAGGGAATGTGAGAAGTGACAGGAGCAGTGGCTTGGACTGAGAGCTGGAGAAGCAGGTGAAAGACTAGCACAGCTTTGAGTGCTTGCACACTGGCTGTTTCCTAACCAGCACTGATTGTGCTCAGTGGCTTAGAGCTCCTCGCCTTCCCTCGTGCCAGAGAGTGGGCAAACTACATTGCAGCTTGGGCAGCCCCTGCTGAAGATACCTGGCCCCAGCCCTCACAGATGCATCCTCTGTTGAGGGATGCACTCAGTGGCTCTGAAGGTGATCACTGGGATGGTTTGAGGTAGAGCTGCACACAGGGCCATGAGGTTGTGCTCTGATATTGAGTTCATAAAAGTTCAGGGAAGCTCCTTGCAGAGAAGCTGTGGCAAACAATGAGAGATGCTTAGCACAGCCTGTTTGATGGATCTGTGCTGTTTGTGAATACAGCATTTTAAAAGCTGCTGCAGAACATAATCTTGATGAAACATCCAGTGCAACCAGAAGAGAGCTGGTCCTCTTAGAACCACCCAGTTGCTGATGGAGGGGGCCTGTGCCCATAACAGAGACTGTCTTGTCTTCAGGAATCTTAATTTGCTTTGATGTCATAGCAGGTTGTGTAATCTGCTGAAGAGATAAGACAGCCTCTGTTTTAAAGATGACTAACTTGTAATCCTACCTGTCCCACAGATTTTGCTCTCCTAGTAAAATGAAATGCTGAAGGCTTAGGAACTTGTGCATTGCAAAAAACAGCCAAAATCACTTGGTGGCAAGTCAAAGTCCAGTGAGAATAAATGCAGATCAAAATGAGAGAGCTTGTAACAATGACATGACTTACTTCAATGGGTCTAACGCGCAGCATAAGGTCATCTAAGAGTCAGAAAGTTTACATAAACAGTGCTAGTGCAGAATTATTCAACGAGAATACTTATCTCACTGGATGTGGTGGTTTTGTGGTTACATTAGAAGACAAGCTTTCCTTCATGCAGTTCATACTGAACGAAACAAAACCCCTTAATGACCATCAGGTCCAGGCCCTTGCTTATGTCCAACTGCCATGAAAGTCAGATTCTAAAGAGTATGCTTGCTCTCCACCTCTTATCCATGTGGCTGCCTTATGAGTGAGCTCTGAGTGTGTGCCTGGCAGGAGGATAACATCTGCCCAGGGTCATGTACCCAGGGCTCAGGGATGCTCCGAGGCCACACTTGAACTGCACCAGGGTCAGCGGTTGCAGTCTGTCAATGTGAGAGGCAGATGAGCTTGGTCCTGTGAGTGACCACAGAGCAGCCTTTAATAGACAGTGTAAACAGAACCCTTGGGTCACACTGGTCTCACATGAATAGTCCTGTTGACTGCAGTGGAACTATTTGCGTGAGTAATAGTTTGCTTGTGGGAATAGGGAGTTCATAGCACAGCCCTTTGCAGGTGGCGGCTGCTCCGGGGCCCAAAGGGGTGAATTAGCAAATCTCATCTCCCAGGCCTGGGAGCAGGACTTTCTGCCTCCAAACATCCCTGACCTGGAACAGAGATGCAGTCACTTCACTGTGAAAGGTTGTGGTTTTTTCCCCACCCCCTCCTCCTTCCAAAAAAGAAAAAAAAACAAACAACAAACACCCACATAAGAAAACTCACATTGTTTTTTGAAGCCCCTTGTCTTGTCCCAGCTGCATGGGGATAGTTTGCTTCATGCTTCTCCATCCTAAACCACAGAACAGGGTGAGAAGATGACCTGAGAAGTAACAGCTCCCTGACATATACCTGTTTTGAAGCTGATGAACAGCAAATGAAGAAATGTCTGCTATAGTTGAATATAGTTTGAATAGCTCCCTCAGTTTGTTCTTGTATTACTCTTATACGTAATTTGAAGAGAAAAATAGTGTAAAATGGTTGTGGATTCTGCTTGCTGCATCTTACAAAGGCCTCTTTTGAAGGAATACTAGGGCGAGGGAAGATCCTTACATACAGTCTCAGAGCATGTAAACCTTTAGGGGAAAGTTTGGCTAGCCATAAAAAATTGTGCAAGTGGTGTTTTTTTTATTGTTTTGGTTTCTTTTTTTCCATGGCTGACCCTAAAATGCAGTGGCTGCCTGGCCTGCCACTGCTCTGTTCTTTTTGTGCGTGCAGCCAGCACCTGAACAAACAGAGCTGTATCTGCAACAGCCTGGGAATCTGCCAGGGTTCCTCAGGGAAGGAGTGATTCAGAGCATCTGAGAAAAGTGGGGGCTGCTTCCATGCATCCTTGCTTCCTGCCCAGACAATAACCCATGCAGCCTTGCCCCGATAGCACAGTGGGGCTTTTCCTATAAGCAAATACAGCGTGTGTTGTGTTGGATAAAAATACACATTCTAGTAATGGTCCAAAATCTTGTGCCTCGTGGATTATCCTGGAAGGGCTGATGTGACAGTGCAAAGTGTCAGAGAGCTAGTGGGGCTTTCCAGAGCAGCTGGGAAGTGTGAGGGCTCGTGTACTTTAGGAAGTTCAGTTTTTCTGGGGTGGTCTCTTGTGAAGAAATAGAGGATGGTGTGCCACGCGCTTCCAGCATGTCACCTGCACATGTTTATTTGATCTCCTGTTGGAGACAGAGCTTCACTACTCCAAGGCAGATATTTCACAAGTTATGGTACAGAAGAAAAATTTTTCAGAATTAAAAAGTATTTGGAAGTGAAAAAAATGAGTAAAATATTAAAATCATGTAGGAAGTTCTGCATTGATAAAATGTTTGAACTTTGAGTCAAAGCTGATGTGCAGGTCCCGATGATATTCTTCTCCTTTCTTCTATCTATGCATTAATAAAAATCACTTAGGAGATCTGCAGTTATTGATTGTAATAAGGTGACCAGAAAAAGCAGATGCATTCATGTTGCTGCTGTTGTAAACACAAATTCGTCTCCTATCAGTTACCCTCCTTACTTGGCAGGAAAATTGTTCAGGCATTGCACTCTGCTCTGAAACCTTGATTCTATTTGTTATTTTATATGTGTAGTGAGTGATGGGCTAAAATCAGATGGCAGATCTAAGGTGAAAGTTTAGGAACCCATCTCTTGGATCTTCTTCAATATTTCTAAGAGGATCGATACTGGATCTCCATCTTCTCTGAGCTGAGGAAAAGGAGGGCAGATAGTTCCAGGCATCGTTTAGTCACAGTGTATGTGATCCCTCTCCTGTTACAATGCCTTTGATCTCCCTCTCTTTGCGTTGCCTGTCTGACACCAAACCTTGCCTGTCCTTCAATAGCAAACCCCATAACTCCTTCTGGCTCCTGCATTTAGTTTCTTCAATGCTTTCCCAGTATGGAAATGTTAACCAAACCCTGAACTTTTAAAACCTCTCTCTTTCTAGTCTTGTGATCTCCTTCATTTGCTAATTTCGAAAATGTGCTGCCGTATTAATAGAGCCCTCCCCGAGGTGTGGAGCCTCTCTTTTGAAGCTCGGTTTTATTTTTGATGCCTATAACAGGTGCTGCTTTAATAGGTTTGCTGTATTACAGCCTTCCTTTTTTTTCTGGAGAGCCCAGCCAGACCTGTAAGCTGACACTACATGAAGGCCAGGCATGTGACTTCTCCCTGCCTTTAGCCTCGCTTCACACTGCGCCTTTGCGCCGCAGACTCCCAGCAGCTCAGGCAGTTTTAATTCAAGCTTTGTCAAAACCAGGAGGTTTTGTGCCGATTGTATTTAAATCGGTCCGAGCAAAGCCCCTCGTACGTTCCCGTCTGAGGGTCTGCTTGCTTTGATTTTCCGCTGTCAGCTTTCGCGCGGGCAGCTGCCGGGGCAGTGGATGCGGCTCAGACAACAAAGGAGCGTGTTTGCACTGCTCTCTGCATCGATTTCACACGAGGAGTTTGAAGCCACGGTCTGCATTAAACTGATTAACGTTCTCCAAAGGACAGGCTCGCTGCAAAGAGCAAGGTGAATTCTTCTCCTATTAGGTCTAGTGGAAAATGTTTCACAGCCTGTTTATCAAATAAATATTCACAAACGAGGAAACCCAGTGGGATTAAAGTGTAACTTTACCTCTAAATTACAAGCTGAGATTCCTGGAAATGCTGCAAGCCTTTGACTTTGCGCCACCTGTTCATTTTCCTGCCACCCCCTTCGGCTCCCTCCCGACTCAGAGCAAACCCAAACACGCTTTGGCTTCACTGGAACTTTCTGCTCGTTTTTCTCAGCCCGGAGGAGCACGGAGTGTGTGTTCGCTTCCTGACGTCCTCCCGGGCTTGGTTCAGCAGAGAGCTGGCTGAGGTTAATCCAGATCTCCCGTAATCCTGAGGGGTCTGTTCACGAGCAGTGCAAAGTGCAAGGGCTAAGAGCCTGCGCTGCCTCGGGGTGTTGAACTGGGGGGCTGGAGGGTGGCTCCCCTGCTCCGCTCTCTCCGTCTGCAGCTGGTGCTGACCCGAGGGCGAAGCGGTTCCTGAACAAGTGCCATATATACAGAGCTCAGACTTGGAAAGCAATCCATTGCTGACTCCGAGTTACCTTCGCTTGGCACAGCGATGTTACTGTTCGAGGTCTGTGTTAGCTGCAGATGAGGTGTCTCTGGGAATGACGTTGAGTATGAACTGGGAAGTTCAACTGTTCTAGCCAGATCCTCCCATATTCATAAACAAACCCAAATGGATTTGGATGGGTTCCTTAGTTCCTATGATTTGTTTTTCACTTGAGCTGCTTTGACTCCAGAATTTTAGTCCTCAGCAAAGGCACCGTCCTAGCTGGGTAGCTCTTTGCCATGGGCACTGGTAAACCAGAGGTAGAGAGGGGTTAAGGAACTTGCCCAAGGCAGATGAGTTGGTGCCAGAGCTGGGAATAGAAACTAAGGGACTTGGCTCCTGCTCCAGGCTCTAATTGCACAATTTCACATTGAAGCCCTGTCATCGTATACTCTTGAGGTAACACTGGCTGAAGTGAGGCAGGGAAAGCTGTTTCCAGGCTGTGATACCTGAGTGGGGAGAGGAAAAGACACCTGGAGGCAAATTGGTTGTGCAAGCACCAATTATTTGTGCTTTAACGCCTGGTTTCGGCAATTGGTACTAAAATCTGATCTGTCACCTTTGAAGCCAACCAAGTGTAAACTAAGGAGCTAGTTGGGAAAAATCCAGCCCTTTTCCAGTCAGTGATAAAGGGGAGAGGCAAAGTCATAACATCACTGGTCTTTTTTTTTCCTTTTTTTTTCTGTAAAACACCCTTGTGATGAGCTGGGGAACAAAGGCAGGAGAGCTGAAGGGATCCAAGTAATAACAGGAAGGGTTAAATCACATTTGGGCTCTTACCAAAAGAATGAAAAATAAATTGTAATCAAGCTAGTAAAAGGTTTGGGCAGTGTTGCCTTCGTATCACATGCTGTGTATAGGAAAAGTCAGCCGGGCTGGCTTTGTTTGAAGTGCAGTGCTTTGAGAGGGTGCAGTGCTTTGCAGCAAACTGTCTGACATTCCCCAGCTGGGACTGGCCCGGGATGGTGTTTGGAGTTGAGAGTTACATTTGGAGTCAGCCCATGTTTGAAGGAGATGGGGAGAGGGAGAGAAAGGAGCCTGTTTTTTTCCTGTGTAAAATAACACATCCATCTCATCTGCCAGCTGCAGCACATGAAAGCAAGAGGCAAGTGGACAGAAGTCACCTGGAAACTGCAAACATGGCTCAAACAAAATTCCTGTCCCTTTCTTCCTTTCTTAAAGTCTGTCTTCTGGGACGGGCTGGGAGATCTGGCAGGCGGGCAGATTTGGATATATGTTGAGCAACCAAAGCACAGAAATATTAATACTCCAAAAAAATAACATTGGCTTCTGGAGAGCATTTCATGTCCAAATTCACTCTGTGCTCTCAGTCCCTTGCAGACTTAACTGCCCTGTGCAGAGATTGTCAGGTGATTTATAGATTCTCCATGTTCGTTTGTACAAGCCTTCATTTCCTGTTAATTTACGGCCAGATTCAGCTCAGCCATCACAGGCTAGATGAGATCAGAGCTGAACTCACAGCCCCAGCTTCAGGGGAGCTCCAGAAAACTTGCTTTCAGTTTGCAGGGGTTTGCTTCAGTTGTGTCTGTGCTGAGCTGCTTTCCTGAGTGAGGCTCACACGCACATTTAATGGACTCTCTTCTTTTGAGGAGGAAGAAAGATTGAAATTTTTGAACTTAATGATTCTGCTGATTAATTGAAAGACTGTTCCTTGGGGAAAAGAATTTCCCTTTGCCCATGTGTTTATTAGTTAATGGATGTCACAAAATTCTGCGTATGATGATTTTTCCTCACTCACTATAGTATAAATTCACTGGGTGCGTGAATGTGAAAATTCAGTGTTTGTTCCTAGATGTAAATGAATATTGGTCATTTGAATAGCAGCCATGTCATTGCCTTTTGTATGGTTTTTGGTTGTAGAGACCCGTGTGCCTGTAACCCACGGAATAACCAGTTTGGAGACATAAATTACAACTTTAATTTTTCTTGACACCTTGTGTCATTGTATTGGCAGCACACTGCTATAGTGATGTAAGATTTGTCCTTAATGCTTTGTGAGCGTGCATTGAATTAAGTATCATTAAAACTCTCCAGTCAAAGCAGCATTTCTGTGCCTGTTTCCCCAGTGTTAAGTGAGGGTCACGTGCTGGCTGTTTAAAGAGTGAGTCTCCAAAAAGCAAATTGTTCTGGGGTTGCAGATTTTACCCTCTTCCTGTTGCAGACGCCAGCAAACGTGGTGGTGAAACAATCTGGTTTTAATAATAGAGAGTTAAGCAGCAGATCACAGTGTGGGGAGCAGGTCCCTTGCTATGTGCTATTGGCATTTTCTATTGAAGGGGGAAGGTTTTCTTTGGGAGAGGTTTGTCTGAACCCCTGGGAGAGCCTGAGGGGAGGGTAAGGCTGGAGAAGGCTCCTAGGCATCTGTCAGCCTCAGTGCCTGCCAGGCTGTGCTCGGTCACCCCTCAGTTTTCTGTTTCAAGGAGCTGATGCTTTGTCAGGAGAGCTGGGACGTGCATTCAGGAGTGCTTTCACTGCTGCTGTGTCCTCCTCTGGTTACCCAGTAGGTAGCTGGATGGATTAAGGCTCAGGGCTTGTCTGAACTCTGCTATCTCCTATTATTCAGCAAGTTCCCAAGTGTCTAGTGAGTGTCTCTGCTTGGAGTGCCTCTCTCACAGCCTTGCCAGTAATATCAGTGACTGGTCTAAGTTCACATCAGGCATGTGCTCTACTTCTTGTGACTAATGCACAATGTTTTTTTGTTTTTTTTTTAAATTGATTGCTGTTCTTTCTACTGATTCAGGCCAGAAAGGAGTCAGAGGCAAGGACTCGGGGAGGGCGGTGTGTGGATTTTTTTTTTTAGACCTTATTGAGCACAGATGAGGTTTAAAGGTATTTAAGTGGTGGCTGTGGAGACCCTCAGGACAGCTCATAGTACCTTCTCCAAATTGAAATCTTGACTCCTTCAGGCTGTACTGCAGCGATCACGGGTGACCATCAGTGCAGGGTCTGCTCCTGCGGTCGGGGCTGGGGCACCTCTGGCACTGCACAGTCATCCTGATTGTACAGCAGGACAGAAGTAGCAAAAGATGAGGAAACGCCTGCGAGAACATTTGCAAGCTCTCTTACAGTGTTTCTGTGTGCTACAAATCGTTGTAGCCTAGCGCAAAGCTGGGAATTTTCAGAAGAATCCTGAGGAATGAAGAAAACAATGTTTTGTAACTTTTGTTGAGATCGTATGTACTTATCTGTTTCCTTCTCTGAAAGTCCCATCCTCTGTGAATAACATTGGCAGCATTCCTTGCCTGCTGGATTAAAATCTAGCCATGAGTGTTACAAATCCATTTTGGAAGTGCAGGCTTGTAGGAGAACGAGCCCAGATTATTGGAAATAAAACCGATGAGCGGAGTCAATAGTTCTGTGGAAGGGAAGAGTAGTGTGCCATAGCAGAAGGAGTGTGTGGAAGCCTGCACATAGATACCTGTGAGCTGTTCTGTAGCCAGAGGAGCAGCGTGGTCATCAGGGAATGTCTCTCTGCGGTGAGAAACTCTGAGTGTGCAATCTCAGGGCCAGCCTGAGGACATGCTGCAGCCTCGGGTGTTCTTTCTATCTTTCTAAGGGAACTAAATAGTCTCTGTTTCTCCTCCTGACTGTTTCAGGCATCACAACAGGATCCGCAGCATTGAAGCAAGTCGACTGCAGCCCTACGTTACCCTGGAAACGTTGGACCTGAGTTTCAATGACATCACGGAAATCCGAAACGGCTGCTTTCCACAAGGACTTCACATAAAGGAGCTGTGAGTTTTCCTTGTTGGGAACAGCTTTTGTTGAGTGACCACAGCAGAGAAAAGGGCCTCAGACCTTTAAAAGAAGGGAGAAGTAGTGAGCATAAGAAGTATGGGATTATTTGTCAGGATTTTAAGTGCAAAGGAGAATTAAAAGGCAGCATATTGTCCCTACTGCCATGTTATTATGTTTTGAATGCTCTCTTTTTGGTTTCTGATGAACCTGTAAAGAATGCAGATTATTATTAATTGTGTTGCAGAGAAAAGGTATCCTGCATTCTTCAGGTATGGGTGTCTTTATAGCTGCAAACCACCTGCAAGCCAGCAGAACTGTCTGCAGCATGTCTCTTCCCCAGTGGGAAGTGTATATGCTGTTTCCCAAGTCAGCCCATGTGCATGTGGAAGAGTGGAGGGAGAACAACTATTTCATCATTAAAGTGGCTGCTGAAAGAAGAGAAACGTCTCCTTGGTTGTTAAAAGAAAGCTGGGGGTTAAGCAGAGTAACACCCTCCCTATAGAGGTGTTTGCCTATTCAGAGAAACATCAAATAATCTGTATTTTAGGTACCTTTGAAGCAGTGCAGACAAATGACCTACCTGCATTAGAATTTACACCTAAGTTTCTGTCGCTGGTTGTAAGAAGATTTAAAAGAATAGTGCTGTGACTTATATTTGCCTGTTATCCTGGGAAAGCAGCCTCTCTGGCTAAGACTGGGGTCCAAGTAAGAAAGAGCCCTGGGACAGATACTGAGGGGAAAAATGGGGAATGAATAGAATCATTTTGCATTGGAATATTCTCCAGTTTTTGGCTTACACTCCTGATTGCCTTGCTGAAGTAGGAGGGTATCAGGGAGCTCTTGGGAAGTGCCCAGCAATTCTCCACATTCATCAGAGGCTCTGTGCTCTTCGTGCAGACAAGAAATCCAACTGGTTTGAAGCCATCGCTGTAATTTCACCAGCCTGTCTGGAGACCAACTAAATACTGATAAAAGGAGATTTCTGACAGAACTGTTCATTTTTCTGCTGTGATTTGTTGCAGCTACCTGGGGAGCAACAGAATCAGCACCCTGGAGCCTGGTGCTTTTGATAGTCTGTCACGGTCCCTGCTAACACTTCGTCTGAGCAAAAACAGGATCACTCAGCTTCCTGTCAAGGCGTTCAGGCTGCCCAGGCTAATACAGCTGTGAGTACAAGTGTCCACTTTAATTAAGCTCAGCCACACTTTATGAGACAAAAATGTCCCTGAGGATACACACGCTAAATGTCACCCTTCCTCATCTACTATCTATAAAATACAGAATATAGCATGCAGCACCTGGGGAAATACGCTGGGAGAGAGTCCTTTTTGTATTGCAACTGTTGGCTTTTCAGACCACTTTCTGCATCAGCTGGAAGAAAGGGGTGCTGCAGCAGACATCAGCATCTTGTGCACTTGGCAGAGTAAGACAAATCTATTCCCTTTCAAGCTGCTGGTGTCTGTGGTGCAAGAGAGGTTTGGAAGACAAACTATTGGGAGCGACAGAGCTCAGATACCATGTTAGTTTTTTAAGACCACACAGGTATCTTTATGTGGCAATAAAAATGCAATCAGAGAAGGCTGTTAAACTGTGCAGTGATATTTGGGCAGAGAAAATAGCACTCAAGGTGAATTAACACACACATCGTTGTTGTCCTGCTCGCATGGGGACACGCAGACATCTGCAGCTATAAATATGGTTTATGGGTTAAAACGTAGCACTAATTGTTTAGCTTTTCCCTTCTGCTGCTGTTGGAGAAACGGGCCCAGCCTGAGGCTTGTTGCAGTCTTTTCATCAAATTTGATAGGCAAAAGGTCAACCTCTGTCTGTTAACATAAAGTCCACAAAAGCTGTTGGAGCTCACACCTCTAAATGGCAGAGACAAATCCTTAAGCCGTGGTGTGCCCGAGGAATGTGTGTCTATTTGTGCTTGCGTATGTGCAGGATTTATAGGGAATTTGGGGTTGAACAGTGTGACACAATAGCAGATGTAGCTTAAAAGTTTGTTGCCTCTCTGCTGGAAGTTACTGTCCATTGAGTGAGAACTTGTAATCCCCCGTGTTTGACTGCATCATGTGCAAAACTAAATGAAAACAACTCAGCCTGTTTAGGAACACAGTTTGCACTGAAAGTCGGAGTAATTGGCACTCTTAATGACAGCCTCACAGCTGGTTGTTTAACCCTGTGGATAAACATGAATGAATTGCAAGTTATACAGATTGATGTGTTGTAGAATTTGTGTACTTTTTCTGGCAAAGCCATTTTACTAATAGCCCAGGAAGTGCAGTACAACAAGGGACTTTAGGCCTGCAAAATCTTAATTGCTTACTTGACTTTAACTACACTCAACTTGAGTGCAAGTTCAACATTGGTTTTTTCAGGCATTTGAAAAGCAAGCTAAAAGTTTCTGTGGCTTCCTCATCTTTTCCAAAACAAGTTCTGATGTTGTAACCTCCACCATTTTCCTCAGCAAAATCACTGAATAGGGAACTCCCCTTAGGTTGGTCTTGTATGTGTGGGAAGATATCCATTTTAAGAGGTCTCACTTCAGCTTTGGTGCATTGTGTTGAAGTTTTCCAGTGACTTTATGGAATGAGATTTTCACCTGGTGTGTCTGGGTGAAGCAATCCGTAAGACTGATATAGGTTGGTAAAGTGTGCTGTGATGATATTCATACTGCTATTCAGAAAAAGAGTGCTCCCAAAATTTAGGAGTCCTTCTCCACTGAGGGAAAAGAAAGAGAGAAATGTAATGCACCAAGCTGGAGATCTTTGTATATACAAAATACTAAGATTGCCTTGTTATTTGGAACAACTTCTTTGACTCTTTATTAGTTTTTTATAGTAGGAAAAACATGTCAAATTTGTCAGGGGAACTGAAAGCTGTCCTTTCAAACTTGACCATCAAGTTTCCTCTTGAGCCCACAGTTCTTGGGCCACCTGCATTTTTTCAGAGCACGTTTTTGCTGGGCAGTTCCAAGTCCTATAAAACAATGGGCTGTAAGGGAAATAATGCTGATGTTTGACTAGTTCAAATGGAGTCTGCGCTGGAGACAAGATGAAGTGTGAAAATTCATGAAAAGGATCAGTGGTTTAAAAGAAACACAGAGAAAGGAGGGATGAAGAGGAATTGCTGCACTGAGTTATTCCTCTGTGGGGAAAGTCTGTCCCAGGGTGAGTTTATTTAGGCAATCACACCCAGCTGACTTCCCTGGGTAGCTCTGGGCTTGAAAGTTTCCGGTGCCTTTCTGCTGTCTCTTGGGAACCATTGACAGAGGAGTTGTTGGCATTGCTGTCCCATTGTGTGCTGCACAGATGGCTTCGTGAGAAAGGGCTGGGGTTTAATAAACTTGTATGGCCTTGGTGATTTTAGGGAGCTGAACCGGAATCGCATCCGCCTGATTGAAGGCCTGACATTCCAGGGACTGGACAGCTTGGAAGTCCTGAAACTCCAGCGCAACAACATAAGCAAACTGACTGATGGAGCTTTCTGGGGTCTAGCCAAGATGCAAGTTCTGTAAGTTTGAGACAGGGGCTCTTTTGCCTTAAACAGAACAGGGCTTTACCTGCTTCCACATCCTCATCTGCATTTTAGTGAGGACTCCCAGCAGGGACCAGTCCTCGTGCTTTTTCCTCTGTCCTGCATGCCCAGAGCTCTGCCATGCTGCAGCAGTTTCTGTTTAGTTGACCCACAGATCACTAGAGCTCATTGCTTTACCAGGTGTTCAGTAAAAAGAGTCCTGTTTTTTTCTGGCAGTATTCCTTTGAAAGTTTGATGATTTGAAAGTTCACTGTGATCTCAATTGGTATTTGAGTAAAAAAGCTTGTTTGGCTTCTCCAGATTTGTTTTGACTGATACATGGAAACTCTGTGTTGCAGACACGATTATTCCACCTCTTGGGATACCTAGAAACCAAACTGCCCTATCCTGGTGATGTTTTCTTTCCGTACCAGGGAACAAATTGATTAGTCATTGCAGAGAAATGCCTGAAGCTTCCAACATGCTTGGCTTTCAGGTGTGTTTGCAAGGTCACACGGCAGCACGTTTCTGGATGCTGCTCTCATACATCTGAGACTCTGCAAATATGAACTTGAACGGGATGCTGTGAGCCTGGTTTACTTGCAGTGGAGCTTATCTCTGCAGTCACAGCTCCTTCTGGGCATTTCTTCTGTGTTCTTGAATTTCTATCCTTCACTTGACAAGGAATGCTCACACATGCATGTATTCACATGGGTATGTAGAAAGGGGTGTAGGAATGGCTAACACTCCAGTTCTTGCTGGAAATTCTTCAGCATTTGGCCAGTGCTGCTCATCTCTCAATTCCTTCTGATTTTTCTCCACAGCCACCTGGAATATAACAGCCTGACAGAAGTAAACAGCGGCTCTCTCTATGGCCTTTCCTCTCTGCACCAGCTTCACCTCAGTAACAACTCCATATCCCGCATCAACCCCGATGGCTGGAGCTTCTGCCAGAAGCTGCATGAGCTGTAAGTTGGTTTCTGTTGTGTTGTGTAATGTTGGCATGAAAGGGGAGCAAGGAATTTTCTCACCATCACAGGGCTTACAGCTCCCACTGTGTCAATTTGTAGAAATGCAGAAACTGCAGCCTCTTAAGTGATGCTCTTGTTATTTATGATGTTATGACCTTCAGAGCACCTGATTAAAATACGTTTGCACAAGAAACAAAGACTAGAACCCACTAAAAGTACACAGTGCCAAAAGACCTGGAGACTTTGTGAGCTGTGGCTTGCCAATGCTTTTAGCTAGAGAGTTACAAGACATGTAACTTGCTGTATACTGGCTGTACAGCCTGAAGGAAGCTTTGTTTTATCCTTTGTATTTACAAAGAACAATCATGTTTTTAACCAGCAGAGATTTGGCCCTTTAAAGGCAGTTCTTCTTGTTTCTCCTGTTTACACTTTACCCTTCCTGTAGGGTTCAGTTGTTGAAAAGTAAATACATTGGCTTTGCTCTCCCGAGGTTTCCAGCTGTGAATACAGCATGCTTGATAAATGAAAGAAAGCCTTGCTGCTGAGGACAGCCCCACAAGGGTGTCTTTTGGGTCTGTGGCACCGCTTAGTGCCTTTCTGAAGAGACACACATGGACACTTGCAGTGTTTACAGAAGTAGCTGTCATCCCCTCGGTGGGACTGGGGTAGGATTCACTTTTTTCTCTGGAGAACTTGACACATGTGGTTAGTGGAACTGTAATTCATTCTGCTCGGTGCTCAGAATTATTAAACATTGTTAGGGATTCTCCTGTCCACCAAAAAGCAGGGTAAAGCAGCTTCCTGCTGCCAGAGACCTCACTCTGCACTCACATTAGAGGCTGGTATCTGCCCACCCAGCTGTGAGCACCCGGGCTTTTGGGCTGTGGATTCAGAGGTAGCTGGACATGACACATGTAATTCCTTTGAGTTTAGAATTAACATGTTAGCTCTGTGATCTGAACCCAGATTATTCATTTAGATGTGGGCTGTTTTTGGGGGTGCAAGGAAATACTTTATTTTTGGTTTTAGTTAAATACATGTGTGATTGTTTAATTACCTAACTTTTCGAGTAGCTGTGAAACTTCCCCTGCCTGAAGGGCTCCTTTGCTTCGCACAGGACTCATGTCAGAACTCTTTTAGGGAGAGCTATGCTTGTCTTTTCTACCTGACACTGTCCTGCAAACGCCCAAGCTTTAGACTGGAGGTTGCATGTCATGCTGAGTCCTTTATTTGTCAGGTATGGATTGGGATCTCATCCAACAGGCAGTGCTAATGGTGAGCTCTCCTGGCTTAGGGGCCATCCTCTGCAGTAACTGCAGGAACCCAGTGCAGGACTCACTTGTGGTTGTGCAGGATGGGGGAGATTTGGAAATGTGGGGTGGTGGGAGCCACTGGGGCGTGCTCGGCCTGACAAACAGGATTGTGCTGGAGACAACAGTGGCTGAGATGTGAAAGGCGATTATGTGGGTGTTAGCACACATCCCTGCAAAATATTACAAGCTCTTGCAAGTGTTGCCTTTAGGGTAAGGCTGCTGCAGGGAGCCATCAGATCTCCTAATTGAAACTCCCACAGCCGCAGAGTATTTGTAGGAGAGGTCTGCTCTGGAATTGAAGGGTGAAGAAAGGAATCTGTGGATACATCCAGACTGACTCGTGCACTTTGTTAAATGTGAATGTTTCACTCTAGATTGAAAGACCCTTGCTCATATCCACTATTGCTAAATCTACCGGGTTTCAGTTACCAGAAACACTGCCTGTGGTTGTACAGGCAATGAATTTCAATTCTAAGGAAGGAGTTGGTCATCTGGAGGAGGAGTTGTCTCTCATTCAGTTGCTGGGACAAAACGTCACCCCAAGGCTCTGGTCTGATGTAAAAGCTAACATGGAAAGAAAGCTCTTGCCTTGTTGTGAGCATGAGAAAGGGCTGATTGTACTCGCCAGTCAGGTGCTAGAGCATCAGCATCATGGAAAAACCCACAGTGGGAGCATAGGATTTCACCAGAGGTAAATGATGACTTGGCTGCTGGGTTTTTCCCTTCACTTTTTACCTGTGGTTTGATCAGTGGGAATGAAGTGTGTTAGATGTACCTGGTCCAGAGCTGGCTGGCAGCAGGAGCCCCAGCTGCACAACAGGACACTGCTGTAGTGCAAATTGGCTGTGCCGTGGCAGGAAGCAGAGCCCTGGCATGTGGAGGAAGCCACTGCCAGGTGCAATAGCTCCTGATCCTTCCATGTGGTTGCACCATTGAGAGAGTCTCCAAGTGCTGCTGCTGTCTGTCCATCTTGAGGTGACATTGGAATGAACAGGGAGAACGTGCCTTCACCAGTTGTGGCAGGAGCTCTTCTGTGTAGAATCAAAAGGAACTATTTATTTTCTCAGCCAGGTTTAGGATTGCTTTTGAACACTTCTTTTTTTCCTTTTTTTTTTTTTTAAAGCCAAATTCTTTAATCGCAGGTGAGGACATAATTTTGACCAGATGCCAGTTCTTCATAACTAACACTACAACTTCTTTAGGAATGAAAGTATGTTGTCCCATACCTTCAAACTCATTAATCTTTGCTGAATTTTTTCCAGAGCTTGCCCTCTGCCCACTCACACAGCTAAAAGATAGACAGCACTTTTGCCAAGTAAATGACACTCTCAGGGCTTAGAGTATGTATCTGTTTTAACTTAGGTTTTGGCTTTGCAGTGAGTTTCATGCAAACCCTAGACACATTTTTAAGCAGACTCATTAACAGGCAGTACTAGAAGAGGAATTTGGAGGTTTGGAACTCAGTGAGGCTTTTTTTCTTGTTTTCTGTACAATGAAGGATTTCAGTGCTTGTTTAAAGCTGCATAACTGCTTTTTGAAAAGCTGAGCAGCCCAGACTTTCACATTCTTTGAAGTGACTTGTGCTTCCAGGTCACTAAGGTCTTTCCAAAAATCCAGTGCCTGCTATTGTGAGAGGTCCCTCATTTAACAGTCCAAGCTGGCCTTCCCCAGCAGCAGCACTGCAGCTTTACAAGGTGGTTGCACAGTGTGAGAGGTGGCTGCAGTGGCTGCAGCTCCCCATGGCCTGCCCTCTGTGTCAGATCTCCAAAGCCTCGTCTGCACCTTGCTGGGAGAGAAAAGCAGCTTTCTTCCTGCCAGCTTCCAAACTGCAAGAGGAGTAGTGCTTGAAAAGGTCTCCCAAACCAGAGATAATACAGGCAAGGGGAAGGGATAGATGGAGAACTAGGGTTAAAAACCCAACCCTCCAATATGAGTGTCCTGTAAGGGGGGAGGATTTCAAGCAGACTGTGTGCTGCTTGACAAAGGGGAGCGGGAGGGAAGGCGGCTGGTTTACAGCAGATACCTCCTTCCTGTGCATGAAAGGAAGCTTTCAATTGCCTTGTGGTGAAATGCTCTTGGCTCTGGGCTGGGGTGGAGGCACCCACACCCAGGCGCCTGGGGCTCACTGTGCACAAGTGCAGAACGATAAGACTCCTCCTGAGCACGGAAGCCTGGACCCTGCCAAGAGTGCATGTGAACTTCAAAATCCACGTGTTCGACGTCACTCTCCACCTCTGAGGGCACGGGGAAGGAGGGACTGCTTTTTCCTGTGAGCCTCGGAGAGAGTCCAGATGGAAGTGGGGGTTAAACACAGCCCTCTGAGTGTCATTTGTACCTGTGGGGACTGAGGGGATGGTGCTCCCAGACCCTCACCCAGCTGTGCAGGAGCAGGAGCAGCTCAGCCCTGCTGTAGCTGACTCTGTGTGTGTTTGTTGGGTCCTTGCTCCCATCATTTCCAGGGGAGTCTCTGTAGCCTGCACAGGCTTTCCCATAGCTGGGTACCAAGTGCCTCCTGCTCCCTTAAAGTCATCTGGGCTTCCCCACAGGCATCTTGTGGGATATTTGCAGGCTGCAATCTTATTTCCTAATCCAGCTGTTCTGTATCCACCCAGTACCTCACCTCTTTTAAGGTGGTTGTGGGAGGCAGGCACTGGTTGGCACAGAGGAGTTTGGAAAATACTGGGTGGATTGACAACAACTGTTGTGGTTTTTTTTTCCCTCAGAATACTCTCCTACAACAACCTCACCAGGCTGGATGAGGGAAGCTTGGCAGACCTTGGGGGGCTGCACGTGCTGCGGCTGAGCCACAATTCCATCAACCATATTGCAGAAGGTGCTTTCAAGGGACTCAAAAACCTGCGTGTCCTGTAAGTTGCTCCCAGCTTTTGTCAGCTAAGACCCATCTTCCCTCCACAGTGTGTGTTCTGCCAGACAGTTCTGCTTTGCAGGTGCTTTGGGTGCCCGTGTCCTCAGTGTCAAACTCCCTTACGCACTGCTCTGTTTGTCTGTTGTGTTTGAACCATCCCTGAACTTCAGGGAACTTGTATTTTTCAATCAAGAGTAGTTAGGAGAACTGCAGTCAGACTGCTCAGTGTTGGAGGGTGTTTTCAGAGTAGAGACCTCTGGAGTAAAATTACAGGACCATAGGTCAGGATCCTGAATCTTCCCCAGCTGACCAAAAATCCCTGAGGTCTCATTCCTGCAGCTAATAGAGGAATTTCTCTTGCTGTCATGTTGACTTGAATTGAAATTCTTAGAAAACGTTAGTTTCTGTTGGGTCATTCTGCACTCAGGACAGCACTGGAAATTTGAATATCCTCCTAAATGTTCTATCAAGCACAGTTGTTAGTTTTTCTTTTTAAAATTTGAATATTAAATATAAAATAAGGCTAATTTGGTGTTAAGAAAAAAACCAGCAACAAAACAAAGAAACGTAGAGGTTGGGCTTGGGATCTCATTATGACAGAAATGCATCAACACGCAAAGCTTCACTCAGTCTTGGGTCCAATCATAGGAATAAGAAGCTGCTGCAGGTACCATAAGAGTAATCAGAAGTCTTTAATGCAGATTTGGGTTTGCTTGGGTCATGAAATGTTCTGTGCTTTGATTTTCGTGGTAAACTCTGAAAACCAAAAAAGTTGCCGTTCTGTCAGAGTAAGAGTTGCACGTGCCATACTATTGAACTGCAAAGTGATCCATCCACTGGTAGCTGTGGCCATTTAACACAGTTTTATTTTAAAGTCACTGACAGCATAATACCTGGAAATGTGACACTGGAAATGAGCTGGCTAATCCAAACCACGGCTTCTGAGGTTGTAGGACTTAGTAGAGCACGTTAGATCAGTGTGAACCTCCTCTGGGATCCAGCTCTGACATTGTACCATTGTGCACTGTTAACCCAAGAGCTGTGTTGGACTGAAGTGCATCTGGGCTTGTCTTAGGAACATCAGAAGATGGGGAATGCTGTTCTAAATGTCCATTCCTGCAGCTGTGTTGCCTCTGTCTCCTTACGGGTACCCCCAGGGCTGCTGCTGCTCTCCTCTCTGGGACCTGCAGACTCAACCACCTTCCAAGTTCTCACAGCCCATATTACAGCACCAGCCTCGCTCCCAGGCTGCTTGGGTTCAGCACACTGATTTAGTTCTTCCCTCAAAAGAAAAAAACACACTTTGATACTTTTATTCCTCTTCAGAAGCCCATTGTGGCCTGAGTCATTAAAAGGAAATGGGAACAGAGAGATCTCCCTTCTTTACAGTACTTTTTTGCATCTTACTCTCTCCTTTATTGAAGTTCATAGCGAAGGAAGTGACTGGAAAGTGAGTTTGGGTTTTGTTTGCTTTTCTTAAACTTAAGCCAAAGCCTTTCAGCCACTGGGCATTCAGAAAGGACCTGTCTGAGGCAGCTGTCAAGACCGGAACTAAAGGTTTCCAAAGAAAAATGCAGGGGAAGGGGAGCTGGTAGTTCTCTTTGCTCTGCAGTGAATGTGGAGCCTCTTTTATGTCCAGGGCAGAGGGGGGAGGCGGAGAGGGAGTGTGTGAGTGAGCTCTAATTTAATAAAGAGAAAGGCCTATTGGGTCCTGCACCTGGTGAAAAAGAGCCGAGCATGCTTTAATTATGGGCTATTGTTGGGGAGCCTTTGGTGGGTGTGAAACTGCTGAAATGTGGAGCTATTCAAATAGAGGTCAGGCCCGGAGACCTCGGAGCACAATGATTAACAAGGCTGCGAGCATTGAAGCTCAGCCAGCCAGAAAGAATAGGAAATTGGCAACAGGGGCTGGGAGACGACTTGGAATACAAAGAGAGCTGGGCCAAAATACCCCACGCTTTTTTTCTGCCTCTATTTTCACTCATTCGTTAAAAAGGTTTCTATTCCTCCTTTCTAACACTAAACCTTTCAGTTGCCTTTGGATGAACAAGCAATACCGTTTTCTTTCCCTTTTTCAAGAAAACACAATGTGTGGCAGTCAATTAATAAAAGTGTGTGTCAGAGCTCCTACAGGCTGTTCCCACTTGTCTGTCCCTGCCATGGGAAAGAGTTTGCTGCTCCAAGGACCAGTAGCCCGTGGTGAAACTCAAGAGGAGAAATGTCTCAGAAGGGATTTTCCCTTCAAAAACAAACAGAACAGCGGACACTGGCTTGGCAGCCACGGGGAGAACATAGAAACTCAGCTCCAGGAGGATGTATTTGCTCCTGTCCCACTCGCACAGTGCTGGAAATGCCAGCACATCAAAGCGTCTCCCCCAGACATGTCTCTTGTGCCACCACAGCATTATGTGCGCCCACACCCCGTGGGGATGCTGAGTTTTTATCCATCCCTTTGGCACAGAGCGACCCACAGCTCACCCTGCCATCCACAGTGCTCTGGCTGAGGCCAGGGGTCCCCATGGACACGGGATCCAGGTCTCAGGCTGAAGCCAGCTGAGAAACAGGAATTGTGGCTTTTGGCCTTCACATCTTTACTTCTTGCACCAAAGCCGAGAAAGGAGCAAAGGCTGCAGCCAGCTGAGGTGCAGAGAGCAAAAACCTCAGCTCCCTCTTGGCTGAGGAAAACCATGCCCTTCCTAAAACTGCTCTTCTATTTTAAATTTCTTTCCCCTGCTTGTGAGTTACTGTGCATTTGTGCTGCAGAGCCCAGAAGCTACACTGTGATGCCTGTGTCTGAAGTGTTGCAAAATGCAGGGGGGGGGTTGTGTTTTGTTTTTTGATCTTAATATTTTTTATCTAGAAATGTTTTGATAATCATCTTCAAAAGGTGCAAAAGGAGTACCTGAGGGTTCGGGGGTTATCTGGATGGTGAAGTTTGCTTTGGTGTTGGGTTTTGCCAGGTTTTAGATCAGAGTGATGTAACAAAACCAACAAAGCCTATTTAGTTTTTCTTTCTTCTTACTTAACATTGGAAATGATGAATTTTTGTCTGTGTTGCTGGGTATTCATTACTAGCTGGAATTAAAGCTAGGAGGGAAGGATTTTTAAACAGACTGTTTAAACAGCTTTTGTGGATCTCTCTGTTTGTTCTGTGTGCTTGTTTTTCTTCTGACCTCTTTGACTCTTGTAATTGATGGTGAATTTGAAAGCCAAAAGAAGCTAACTCTTAAAAAGGAATTTATTTTTTTTTAAATAGTGGTTATACAGAGGGGCTGTTGTAGGGACGCTGATGCTTTCCTTTGTAGAGTTTTCAAGTTCATTGCTAGAAAAAATGCAGCTTTGTAGAAAATAAACCAAATCATCTTGCTAAGATGCAGCTCTAGAGAAATACATGTATACACTGGAAGAGCCAAAGTGTAGCATCTAAGGACAGCTGTTTCTTTCAGTTTAGTTGTGGCACTTTATTTTCGTTTTCCTCCTTCTGTTTGATGCACAGAACTAGAACAGGACTGAAACTACTTGTTAAAAAGTAGCTGTCTGCTCTTCTTGCTGTCTCAAGAGGGTTTCAGCTAGGAATTAGCCAGGAATATTTTTGAAATGCACCATCCCAGAATGGGTCAGTGCAGGAGAAGTGATTAGTGATGCTTTGCTGCAGAACTCTTGCATTTTCTGATAGCCATCATGGGAAGCTCTCATGTGGCATTCTCCAACTTTCTTCCATTCGTTTGTGACTATGAGTGTGGGACTGAGATGCTGATTCCAAGCTCTCTCTTGTCCTCTCTCCAGGGAACTGGACCACAACGACATCTCAGGCACAATAGAAGATACCAACGGAGCCTTTACAGGCCTGGAAAACCTAAGCAAGCTGTAAGTATCCCTGGTTTGAGTTCTGCAAACCAGTTTTGTTGTGTGCCTGTGTGGGGGTGCGTCTGCCGCCTCCGATGCAGCCTTTCCTCCCTTTGGAACAAGATAATCCACAGAAAATCTGAGGGGTAACAGTTTTGCAGGCTCACTGCAAGAGTGCAGATGACATTTCTAAGGAGGTATGAGGCAATTATTTCCTTCTGAAGCGGTGTAGTTCAGAGACACAGGAGAGAGAAGTTGAAGTTGTTTAATTTAGAAAATTCAGCACAACTGTTCCTCACTTCTAAAAGCAAACAAGCAACAAAAAGGACCCCTTGCAATCTTCAGTGAAGCACTGATTGATGCAGCAAATAACAATAAACAGAAGAGAAAAATCGCCCCGCTTCCTGTTACAACAGAGGGTTGAAACAGGATTCGTTTCTGTGGGATACTCTGTCTGAGAGTGATCTTTTGGGCTTGCTTCCATGTGCAGCGACAATAAAAGGCACCATGGGGCACAGGCTCTTGAAGAGATAAAAAGAAACCCAAGGCAAGCATGCGCCTTGCAAATGTTTATGGCTTGCTCGGCCTTCGCAGGGATTTTCACATTGCTCAGTGCAAGTTCCTATTCCATTTGAAATGGGCCAAATAAATCAGCCCTGTCCGAGGAGCCTCTGATGGCTTGTGACAAATCAGGAGTCTCTAATCATTGCCTCTTGCCTTTGTTGAAGTTCTCAGCACCCCCCCATCCCGCTGTCTCTGACGCTGAGATGGCACGGCCAGAGGTGCAGTAAAAGTACCTCGACGGATAGCAGATGGCTGGAACGAACCCTGGCAGGCGGGACATTGTCATGCTCTCGTTAGACTCTCCTCAGGGAGTGGCAGGATTTGTGGGGATGTAATGCTCAGAGAAGAAAAACTCGAAATCACAGGCAGAGGTGGCATTTGGTCACTGCTGAGGGGGGTCACTGGGTCCAGGGAGAGGGAAACCAAGTTGTAGCTGCCAGTACAGTGAGGCAGAATACAGAGGAGGATTTAAGGACGGCGGAGCCAGGCAGGGAGGCAGAAGTAGCGTGTGGGGGAGAGAGAGGCCAGTAGGAATTGCCGTGCACGTGGAGTCGGGAAATCTTCCCACGAGTAGCTACAAAAAAGGCAGAGGAGCAGATGTGGTGAGTAGAAGAGTCCTTGGCTGCTTGACTTTGAAGAAACCAATGAAACCATGTGAGCAGCTAGAAGGGTGATGGGAGCAGAGACTTATTCCAGTGGGATTTGCAGGCTGTAGGGATTGTGAGTTGGTAGTGCAGCTACAAGGGAGCAGAAAGTGGAGGAAAGGAAGTGGAGAGCTGTCCTGGTGGGACATCCACTGCGGGGGAGCAAAGCAGTGGTCCCAAGTGACTGGGATTTGTTAGAACTTCTGGGTGCAGCAGATAACGGGAGAGAGGTGACAAAGCCAGAGGAGGCAGCGCTGAAGGACAGAGTTCAGCAAAAGGACTGACTGTGCAACCAGGAACAGTGAGCCCTGGTGAGCTGTGGGGGTCAGGCAGAGGCCAAGAGGAACAGCAAGGAGCAGGAGGAGGAAGGAGGGGAGCAGGGGCAGCCTGTGTGGTTGTGTGTTGGGAGCTCTGGGCAGAGGGGCTGTCGCTCCCCTGTGAAATAGCCATGGCCTGATGTTTTATCATCTGGCACAAGGAACGCTTTCAAAAAAGGGCTGCTTTGGGCTGCCAGTAGCAAAGGATGTGGCACAGGCTTGTGCGAGACCAAGGAAGTTGGGTTTGCATCTTTCTTTGTGTTGCTGACTGATGTCTTCCATTGCACACAGACTTGGGCCGGCTCTGAGTGCGGCTGAATGCAGGGAAGGTTTGTGGGGGGGATTGCAGGACGTTTCCTAGCTTGGAAAAGTGTGTGGATCGGGTTGGTCTGGAGCAGACAGGAGCGGTTTGATTGCCTAACAGCAAACCTGCTGTGGGACAGACAGCTTGCTGGGATCAGTCATTGCCAAGGAGAGTGTAAGGCTAGAAAACCCCTCAGAATATGAGATTATTATTTCTGAGGTGTTTTGAGGATACCTGGGAGTGGTCATGTCTAAAAGGATCTCCTCAGAACTGTTATAGCTCGTCAGCACATAAATCCTGAGCTGGTGATTTCTAAGGCTGAAGTGAGTATCAGGACTTTCTTCCTAAGTAAAGATCAGCCTTTACAGCAAACATTTCACTGTGTGATTTAGGACCTGTGTTTAAACCATCAGCCGGCTTTAAATGCATTAGCATACAAAAAATAAATGGGCACTTCAGAGGAGACCTTCCAATGAATTAATAATCACCTCAGCTCTGTGGAGATTGCCTTAAAAGCCGCTCCCTTTGATGTGGCACAGATTAGCCTCTGAAAGGATTTAGCACAGAGAGGGTTGTTCGCTGACATGAAGGTGTTAAACAGAGATGGGGAGGCCAGTCAGTGTAGTCTTCTCTGAATTATAGATGAAGCTCTCCAGGATAGAGAGCACAGCGCTAAATTAAAATGTTGCTTCAAGAAAGGGAGTTGAGAAGCACCGAAGCATAAAAAGCATTGATGGAATCACTGGGGAACGGGGAGGTTCCTAATTATTCAAGCTGCTAAATGCAACCGGTTTTTTGATGGCTCACTCAGCCACTGGGATCTTCCTGCAGGTGCAAAACTGGCTGGAGGAGAAAATGCTGCTTTCTGATGAATCGCGTGCCTGGCATGTAATTACACTTGTGCAGTCGCAGGGAGAGCTGTGCCCGGCTCTGCCGGGGCAGGAGCGTCCAGGGCTGGCACTGGGCTGGCTCATTGTGAGCTGCTGGGTCTCAAGCGGTTTCAGATTTGGAGAAGCACTCGGTTGAAATTTGCAAGGTGTAAGGAGTGTCATGAGTTCACTGAGCCCTGTGTAGTGTATTTGTAACCTGTGTTATGTATTTCTCATGTACAGCCATAAAGTTGTGTGTGCCTCCACAAGGGGTGTACACACGGTGCATTCCCATCCCCAGACCTGCTGCTTATATCACCAGTATCTCCCATTTGCAGAGTCCAAAATCTGCTATAAACTATGAACAGAAATTTCCAGGTATCAAACCCAAGCTCAACATAATTTTTTCAACAACACATGCCCATCTAATTTCCATAGCATCGTTAAGGTTGGAAAGGTCATCAAGTCCAGCTGTCAACCCAGCACCACCACATTCACCATTAAACCATATCCTCAAGTGCCAGAGCCACACGTTTTTTGAACACTTCCAGTAATGGTGACTCTGCCACTTCCCTGGGCAGTCTGTTCCAATGCTTTACAACCCTTTCTGTGAAGAAATTTTTCCCAATATCTAAAGCTTCTGTGGCACAACTTGAGGTCAATTTCTCTCATCCTTTTTACCCTTATCCTTATAAACACCCTTATTTAGGAATAGGGCTCCAAAAATCAGTGTGTATGGATGCAGCCATATGACCAGAGTTCACATATAGTAAATTATTTACTGTATTAATCATTCTAATGGATTTTTCAAAGCCTTCATTAATGCAACATCCCTTTTACCAATGATGGGACACATGACTGCACACATCCTTTGGTGCTGGAGGTATTTCACCCAGAACAAAAGGCCACATGCACTCGGCTGCAGTGGACAGGTCCTGTGATAACCCTGGGTTTGGTGCTCTAACAAGGAGCTCAGTAAAGCTCACTGTAGATGTTTAGAATGATACTGTTGATAAAGGAGGCTGCAGATAGGTTGCACCCTATATTGAAGGAAGCCTCAAAATCTGAGGCAGCACTAGGTGTGCCAGCTTTTTGCCTGAGGTGTGGGTGGTGACTTGCACTGGACACCACGTGAAGCAGGTGGTGATAAAAGATGCACCTGGAGGATAAACCTTAGAGTGAGCCTGGGGAAGGAAAGCAGTTCCTAATTAATGACAGTGGTTGATGTTTTATTAAAACAGGTGAGGAGACTGTCCATTTGGCATGAGCCCTGCCCCTGGCTGATCACCACTGGTCAATATTTATAGAGAACTGATACTCTGGAAGTGGCAGCTGGGCTGGGATCTCTCCAGCTGGCTGTTGCCCACTGATAGTCCCTCTCGTGCTGCTGCTGATTCAGTGGAATGCTCTCTGGTCACAGATGCAAGCAAGCACAGTCCTCAGCTCTAGACATTACCTTTTCTGCCTTTTGCCCCGTGAAACTACCACTTGGCTATGATTTTCTGCATTATATTACTTTGCTGTTTTATTTGTAATGAGCCAGGGAAGGACTCAGCAGTCCCTGCAGTCAGCTGCTATGTGAACGTGCAGTCAAGCCTGGTGTGCAAATGGCCATTCAGGCCAAGCAGCATTGAATAAATTGCCACTCTTCTCCTGTCTGGGAAGAAGGCAGAAATGAAAAGTGTCTCAGGGAGAGACCACTATCTTGTTAAACTGTCGTTGCACTTAATCCTGTCCTCAGCCAGCCTGCAGAGAAAAGAGGGGACCTTCAGTTACTCAGCAAGCTGGTTTCTAAGCACGGGAGCAAACCTGCCTTTTTACGTGATACGGCACATTCCCTTCTGCCCTGTCATCACTATTAAATTCAAATACAGATAAAAGGATTTAATTTCAGGAGCAGGAAAGTGAGTGTGCTTCAGCCCTCTTAATCTCTGTGCAGTTCAGATTTCCCGGGACTTACACTGAGCGCGTATATCAGATAAGGCCACACTAATTGTGTTCCTTCTTTTTGTGCCTCCCTCTCCCCGTTTTCTTTCTGTTGATCTGGCACTGGATGTTTGGCAACTACAGAACTCTGTTTGGAAACAAGATCAAGTCGGTGGCCAAGAAAGCGTTCTCAGGGTTGGAGGCCCTGGAGCACCTGTGAGTAACCCACCATGCCTCAGAGTTTGGGAAGGGGGGTCTGCCAAAAGTAGCTGCTTGAGAGATCTGCTAGCAATTTAATAGTGTCTTTGTAAACTGAGAAGCCAGTCCATTTGTGGGGGCCACCTGCTTCCTTCTCATTATAAGTCCGCCTCAACTTTGGCCTTTTTTTGTGCCAGGAACAAAGTTATAGAACATATGGCAAATCTGCATGCTCTTTAATTTTTTGATTTGTTCTTGGATAAATATCGCCTTGACTTGCACATTGCTGCTTTGCAGGCTGTTAGCAATGAAAATAGGCTGGTTCAGATGTAGCACTCTCTCCTCCTCCCGTGCCCCAACTTCCTCCTGAGTCCAGGCTCTGGCAGGGACACATGTTGCAGATGATTGCTTACGATGCAGGCACTGAACATCCCCATTCAGCACAACTGCCTTGGAGCCATTTGCAAGAAGCACATTTTGGCTGCCTCTGTGACTTTTTTCTGTGTTCCAAGGCTGATGACTCCAGCAGAGATTCATGAATGACCTCCTTTTTGGATTAAGACAAGTTAAAGTATATGTGGCTGTGCTCTACATGTTTTATTGGCTGTTGAGTCTATGAAATGTTATGGCCATTGAGAGCACACTGAAGGGTTAGAGCTGCCTGGCTGGGTGTACATTCCCAAATAAAGGTGCCCTTAATCATCTACTGAGATTTTCCTCTTCAAGTGTTTGTCTGCCCTACATGTCACTTAGTAAAACTTCAGCCCTAAATCTGACACTGTGCTTTTTCAGAGACCAAATGAATCTTTTAATTAGCAGTAGTTGTGAGGGAAGCTTTTAACAATCCCTTCTTTTGGAAACATTGTGGTATTTTTTCAAACACAGCAGTATCCTTTCCAAATCCTCAGATGTTGCTCAGTGCAAGTATTTTCCTCCTTATGTTTGCTCGAGGTCCAGCCTGGGGTATGACATTCCTGACTATCTTTGGCTGTCAGGGGGTCCGAGGAATTTCTGAGCTTTGGATGATGAAGGTAGCTGAGACTGAGAAAGTGTAGTGAGGAGATGGGGTGGGGAAAGACTTAGTGATTTATTCCTGTAATTTGTGTTGGTTGACTGTTGTTCAAGAATACTTAATCAATATTAAGGTGTTTTGAGGAACATTTCTGTGAGCTGCAAGCGCATATGGCCTTAAGAAGGAGCTACCAAATCAGCTGCTACTGCAGTCATTGTTTACACATGGAGGGGCTCTGGCCCAGCCATAGCACCCCTTTGGTTCACGTTGCCCGTGGTTGTGTCTGCAGGAACCTCGGGGACAACGCCATCCGCTCCATCCAAGCCGACGCCTTCGCCAAGATGAAGAGCCTGCGGCAGCTGTAAGTGATTGCCCTGCACGCACCATTTGGGAGCCAGGGATCCTCCTTGCCCTGGACGTGAGCAGCAGCACGGGTGTTATCTGCATTTCCACTCATTTATTTCCTCCTCCCCTCCATCCTCCTCTGAGGAGGGGTATTTTTACACGAGTAGCTGTCACGGGAGCATCTTGAATTTAATAGTGAGTGAAATTAGATCATCGGAACAGGTTCTTCCAGCAGGTTTGCATCTGTGCAATTATTCATCCCTGCTCAGGAAGTCCAGCCCTGGTCCTGTCAGCCAGCTATCCCTCTCATGCCGCCACGGATTTAATTCCCAGTGGCCTATCCACTCCCTTGCCGTGCCTGTGTTTAGGGTTCACACACAGGATTGATATTTCAGTGATAAGCACCATTTGAACTGTGTCCACTTGTCACCCAGCCTTCTGGTGTAAAAATACGGATGTGTTATCAGAGCTGCTGCTTGTGCTCCAGGCTGGGACTCTGCACTGTTATCAGACACCGTTTCCAGTCTTGCCTGGTTTCCTTTTCTTCTCTTCTCCATAAATATTTAATCCACTGCCAGTGCATTACTACACTCTGGAGTAGTGCAGTGTCTGTGGAACACAAAATCACTTACTTGGTATTTGGTCAGGTACAGGTTCTTCATCCTGACATTGGAAATGGGAATCAGATGGTCAGTGTTAGCAATGACATTTAATACCAGTGACTGGGAATGAGCAAGATAAACGTTGCATGTCTGTTGTGTGTTTAATCACCTTATCTTTTGCACTGGCTGTCGTAACAGAATTGAGGTGAAAGATTCATCTTATTAGGGAAGAATTAGCAAGATCGCAGATACTGTGAAGGAATGTTTATACCATGGAGAAGTTCAGGTAGAGGAGATACACATGGAGAATGCATCTTGCTGAAAGGTCTCTCACCTGTCCCGGCTAGCTGGCAGGGTTTATCCCATCGTGTGTTAGGGGCTACACATCTTTCTAGGACAGCAAAGTTGCACAGGTTTGGAAAATCCAATCCCTGTATTCACTAAGTCACTCCCTCTCCAGTCCATTTCTTTTTTTCTCTGTCTGGATTTCTTGAGGTTCTTGAGTAGAAATATCAGTGGAGATTCACATATTACAATGCAGTGCTGGAGTTGGGATTCTGCTGTGCTCTTGGTATCCTGCTCTTGCTCAATTTGCAATATTGCAGGACAGGACCTCTGCCTGTGGCATTTTCCTGGTCTCTGAGGTATCCTCACATTCGATGAAAGGTTTTCTAAGATCATGGACCAAACCAGACCAAAGTCTGAATTTCCCATTGGTGTAAAGTTGCAGTTCTTCACTGGTCTCAGAGCTATGCTGAGCCATATCAATCCTGAGGCTCCCCTTTTCTTTGCTCCTTTTTCACAGAAGTTTTTCTAACAGAAGGTGCTAAGTTACTGTTAGAATCGTAGAATCCTGCAGTGGTTTGGGTTGGAAGTGACCTTAAAAATCATCTTGTTCTAACCCCCTGCCATGGAGGGGGTTGAAACTCAGGATTTCTCAGCATCTCAGGATGTTGAGAAATGTTTTGGTGTTTTGCTTTCCAGACTAGTCACTGTTTCTATTGAGTTTACACAAATATCATTGGTAATTTCTCTTCCACTGCTTCAGTAAACAGAATTCCAGCTATTCCTCTTATCCCTGGTGATGCTGGTGTGTGAATATGCATCTTATGGAAGGCAGGGCCTCTCTACTTACTGCTCTGGGGTTGTCCATGGAGGCAACTCAAGGCCTTAGAGTGGGAGCTGGGCATCCTCTCACTCAGCAATTAAGTCCTGAATTTGGTCCCACCAAAGATGCTCAGACCACAGAGGCGGAGGAGGAACATGTGTGGAAATGAGAGATGAGAGTGGGCAGGACAGCCTGTACTGTTGCCTTGTGCCTCTGTTGCATCTCTCCAGTGTAGATGATCTGCCTCAGCTTGTCTCCCTTAAGCCAGGGATGACATTGCTTGTTTGTTCCTGGGAATTGCTCTGGAAACTGGTTAATGAATACAAGGTGCTAGAGAGTGTCATTGTTGTACAGGAGGGGGTTGCTCTATGTGGAGACGAAGTGCTGTTTAAATGTGTCATGTATTTAACATCTTTAGTGCCTCAAGGACATCCCTGCAGTCCTTTTTTAACTTCCACCCATGCTGGGGGGGCGGGAGGAATGTGTCTAACATGAAAGGCCTGTGAGCCTTCCAGGCTTCTCTCTGTGTAGGACTCACAGCAGGCTCGTGTTGGTTTTGTTTCCCTGCAGCCACATTAACAGCGACAGCTTCCTCTGCGACTGCCAGCTCAAGTGGTTGCCCCAGTGGTTAGTGGAGAAGGGGCTGCAGTCCTTTGTGGTGGCCACCTGTGCCCATCCTGAGTCACTGAAAAGCAAGAGCATTTTTGCCATCCTGCCAGAAAGTTTTGTGTGTGGTAAGTCTTGCCTGTGTGTTTTGAGGTTGTGTGAAGGGTAGGACTCACTTGGGAAACATTTTCTTTTGACTACCAGCGTGTTATTACGAGAGGGTTTCTGTTTTGTTTTGTTATTCAGTGGGATCAAAGGAAGCCCAAGCCTGCATTTTAAAAATTTGTCATTGGCTACAATTTATTTCCCACCAAAACCACACAGCGCATGGCTTGCATCGAGTGTATTCCTTACAGGGCTGAGTATTAAATCAAAAGGGACTAACGCCTGTCCCACTTCCAGATGGGGCTGCAGAGACTTCCTCAGTCCTCTCACTTAGATAGCATCCAGACTGCAGCTGTAATTTTTTCCCCTTTGCAGTGTTCTGAGCTGCTTCTGTGGCTTTGTGTTCTTCACGTATCTTGCCTCCTTCTTGGAAATAACAAAGAGTTAAAAACAAAAAGCAGAGGGGGATCTTTCATGACAGCTGATTTTCTGGGCCAGTAAGGCACACCCAAATACTGCAGTTGACTCTGCACCTGAGCTGTGGTTGCAAAACAGCTTTACTTAATACCCAGCACACACAAACATCTACTACCTCTCTTGTAAAGAAAAAAAATTTAAATGATCAGAGGAGGCCAAATCGATGTTACTCATGCATCCAGCTTTTGGGGAAAAGAAAGGCCTGGTTTGGGAGCCAGACTCTGTGCTTTGGAGCCAACCAGTGTGGATCGTGGGTGGAGCTGCAAATGGGTGTTTGAAGGAAAAATGAGCTTTTGCAAACACTGTTTTACTAAGCTGAATGCATGACTTGCATTGAACACTGAGCAGAAACTTTGTTCCAGCTGTGGTCCTGTGTCCCTCCTGATGCCCCAGTGGCAGGACTCTTCCTAGGTGGCCTCTGTCTGAGCGGGCTGGGAGGCTTGCTGTGCTCATGTGGAAGAAGAGATCCTGAAGGCTCCATCCCCACAGCAACATCACAAAGCAAAGACAGCTTTGCTTCCTGGTGCCTGCCAAGTCCTCCAGGCACTAGTACTGGTTCCAGAGGCCTGGCTGTTTAATTAAACCTTAGTCAAATATTAAATTACACCATTTGTAGAAATCTCATAAATGAATCTGCTTGGACCCTTGCTAAAACCAACAGTCTTCAGGGCACAGAGAGAGTGTGTGAAGCTTTCCACCCCAGACGGGTGACAGAGGCAAATACAGCTGCTTCTGCTTTGACAGCACAGAGTCATAGAATCCTTGAGGTTGAAAAAGACCTTCAAGATCATTAAATCCAACCATTAACCTACTAGTGCGAAGCCCACCACTAAACCTTGTCCCTAAATGCCACATCTACCCTTCTTTTAAATATCTCCAGGGATGGTGAGTCCACCACTTCCCTGGGCAGCCTGTTCTTGTGCTTGACAACCCTTTCAGTGAAGACATTTTTTCCATTAGCCAATATAAACCTACCCTGCCACAACTTCAGGCCATTTCCTCTGGCCCTGTCACTTGTTACCAGGAGAAGAGACCAATTCTCACCTCACCACAACCTTTTGTGGGCATTTTTCCCTAGAAGGGGTATTGGGAGCCCTCCACGCTGACAGAAGGAACCAGAGAACAAGAGTCCCACCTAAACCAGTGGAGTTGTGCATGGCACACATGCATACAGACCCAGCTTTGGTGCTGCAGTGCTTGACAAGAGCAGGTCCCTTTCCTGCTGTACAACAGTGGGTGTAAAAGCAGAGGGGCAATAATAACTTCCCTTTATGCCCTGCTCATTTCTCATTGCATCTCTTGCCTTGCTGCAGTCTTCCTCATGGTCCAGCACTGACCACTCCTGCTCTTTCCCCTCAGATGACTTCCCCAAGCCGCAGATCATCATCCAGCCCGAGACAACAGTGGCCGTCCTTGGGAAGGACATCCGGTTCACCTGCCTGGCCGCCAGCAGCAGCAGCTCCCCCATGATGTTTGCGTGGAAGAAGGACAACGAGATGCTGCACAACGCCGAGATCGAGAACTTCGCGCACGTGCGGGCGAAGGACGGGGAGGTGATGGAGTGCACCACCATCCTGCACCTCCGGCACGTCACCTTCGCGCACGAGGGGCGCTACCAGTGCATCATCACCAACCACTTCGGCTCCACCTACTCCAACAAGGCCCGGCTCACTGTTAACGGTGAGTGGGAAGCTGCTTTCTCCTGCCTTTCCTCAGCCTGAGCTGGTGTGTGGTGCAATTCCTTGGGACCCGCTTCTGGCAGGGAGTTTTTCCCCGAGGGTCCGTTCCTGATGGTGAGGAACTCTTGACCTCTTCACAGCAGCTGCTTCTGTCTCAGTGGATGCTGAGAAATGCCCTGTGAGGAGCATGTGCCAGGTTTGGGATGGCTGCCACCCAGCCAAGCACTTCAGCACATTCTTAACAGCTTTAGCTGCCTCTCTTTGCCTGTTGAGGTAGAGTCTTTGCCTGGTGAAATAGGCCAATGAAAACGAAGTTACAAAAGGATACAAAGAAGGGGGATGTAGTGGTTGGAAGTTCTCTGTAGGAAAGATACTAGTGGTTTTTTTCCCAGGGTAATCACTGAAGAGAATCAATTTTGATCCCAGCTCTAATGATCTGAATGAGGGTCATGGACTCTGCAGACAGGTGTGTTCTGTAGAAACACAGGGTTAGTCCCCAGCAGTGCAGAGATACCCTGCAGGAGCAGCTGGCCATCCCTTGCCTGCGGGCAATCGTCACGTTAGTCCTCACTGGGGAGGAAAACACAACTGCCCAGAAAGATGCTGTTTTTCCCACGGGATTGCTGATCCCTTTTCTTATTTTCCTTCGCATCAGTGCTGCCCTCGTTTATCAAAACTCCCCACGACATCACGAGCCGCACGGGGACGACGGCGCGGCTGGAGTGCGCGGCCGAGGGGCACCCCACGCCGCAGATCGCCTGGCAGAAGGACGGCGGCACCGACTTCCCTGCCGCCCGCGAGCGCCGCATGCACGTCATGCCCGATGACGACGTCTTCTTCATCACGGACGTGAAGATCGAGGACATGGGCGTGTACAGCTGCACGGCGCAGAACTCGGCGGGCTCTGTGCTCGCCAACGCCACCCTGACTGTCCTGGGTGAGTCAGTGCCCCTGCAGGCCACGTGGGCTGGGAGGGGGAGCCGGGAGGGGTGGCTGTTGGAGCTCTCTGCCGGTTGCAGGTACAGAAAAGAGACAGAGTCCGTGCTCTGTCTTGTTTCGTTCTTTTACGCTGTAGTTAACTAATGAAAAATACCCCGTTAATTAAGAGGAGGAGCTGTAAGTTGCATTTCCTCTTGTGCCAAGGGAGCCCCTCCAACCAGCCTGTTTGCTGTTTCCCAAATAGTTCAAAAGGAAACTGTGCTCCATCTGTCTTGTCCTACGAAATAATTCACATGTCAGCTGTTGGCCCTCGTCCTTGGGGGTTTCTTTTTGGGAAGACTAACACCAACTGGTTATGGGAAGCGAGGCTTGGTTGTGGTTGTTAGGTCTGTCTTGGTTTGCAGCTGCCATGCTCCTGGGCACATGGGTGCTCCGTGTTTTGCTATGTCTGCGGGAACATCAGGAACGTTCAGTGCTGTCAAATCCGCTGTTGCACTGCCCCCAGGAACTAATTCCTGTGTTTGTTCTCCTGCAGAGACACCGTCTTTGGTTCACCCCTTGGAAGACCACGTAGTGTCTGTGGGCGAGACCGTGGCTCTCCAGTGCAAAGCCACGGGGAGCCCCCCGCCCCGCATCACCTGGCTGAAAGGTGACCAGCCCCTAGTGGTGACAGAAAGGCACCACTTCACCTCGGGCAACCAGCTGCTGATCGTTCGGAACGTGGTCTTGGAGGATGCTGGGAAATACACCTGCGAGATGTCCAACACCCTGGGGACCGAGCGCGCGCACAGCCACGTGAGCATCCTGCAGTCCCTGGGCTGCAGGAAGGACCGTACCACGGTGGGCATCATCACCATCGCCGTGGTGTGCAGCATCGTGCTCACCTCCCTGGTCTGGGTCTGCATCATCTACCAAACCAGGAAGAAGAGTGAAGAATACAGTGTCACCAACACAGGTAACTCCAGACTCCTGCTGAGGCTTCCCCTGACGTTTTGTGCTGTCAAATGTCCCACTGACACCGAATCGGCCCCTCGGGGAGCCACACAGTCACATGGGGCTTCTGAAGGCAAAAGAGCATTTAGGTAGCTCAGTTTCCACGGCATCTACAGGAGATACCAGTTCTAGATCCCGGCCCCAAATTTCTCTTGAAAATGTGATTTTATATGCCTCTGAAAATCTTACTGGGAACTGACATTTGTCTGCCCCCACTGCTCTAGATGAGACTATTGTGCCTCCTGACGTGCCAAGCTACTTGTCCTCCCAGGGGACCCTCTCGGACCGGCAGGACGTGGCCATCAGGGTGGACACCCAGCAGCCCAATGGGCACATCGACAGCAACGGTGAGAAAGGGCTCAGTGGTTCCTTCTGCAGTGCTGTATCCAAACTTGAAATGGGGAGTTAGAAATCACAGCCCAGGATACTTCTCTGAGTTATCTGAGAGATCTTCATAATGCAATTCTCCAGCTCCTGCATTTATGCAGAGCAGGGATGTCTTGCACTTCACAGAGCTCTCCCCTCCCAGGAATAAGTGTTCCTACAGGCAGCCTCAGAAACTGCTCAGTCAGGCCCTAGGGACTACTTTTTTGCTAATTTTGGATTAGTTTTTTGGCATCAGATTTACCCATAGTTGAGCTCTACTAGAAAATGCATTAGCATTGCCTGTCCCTGCCTTCAGGCTTAGAAATTAAATGTTGGGGTTTTACAGTAAACACAGCACGTTAAGGAGAAGTTAAACATTCTGAACTGAGATTCCCCTGAGATTGTACAGCATTTGTTCTGTTAAATGGTATCTGAAAATTATCCCTTATCTCCATTGCTGTTTTTTCTCCCTTTTACAGTAGAAGTAAGACTAACAAGTCATTTAGTGGGAGCAGATGGCTGTAATCTTTAACCAGCTGGTTTGTTTGTTACAGGTATGTGTCAGACTGATGCTGGAAGGTGTCCAGATGTTGAAGCTCCTGCTGTAGGTTGTAGACAGCCCAAGCTGTGTATCAGCTATAATAAAGACACTTGGAAAACTGAAGACGTGGCTGATGGAATGCTTCTTCCAGATAAGACAGGTACAAAATCCATTAATCTGGGAAGGCATTTCGTGTTTGTACAGATCAGAAAGCCCTCCAAGTCAGACAGAATTAACAGAAGAAATTGTTACCTTCAGAGGAAAAAAAAGCCCAGAATGATTCTCAGGTGCGAGCACAGTAAATTTACCTTCTCCTGCTTGCTTTGATCCTCTCTCAAGCTTAGTTAGTTGGAATTTGAAGAACCATCAGAACAGGCAGACCTAACCGAACCCCTTCCTTGCAGCTGGCTGATGGGAATTTTGATTTGAGATATTCCTAAAATGTGGGAGCGCTTTCAAACTGAAGGTGTTAAATTTTTCATGTTCTTTTGAAGGGGCTGTCGACTTCAAAGCTCAGCCTTTTTATTTATTTATTTTCAACATTTAAAGGCTGTTTTGGGCACTACACCTGCTTCTGCTCATTGCCAGTTTCTTGGATGTTACGCTCGTGCTTTTCTATTTTTAGGATGTGTTTTCTGTTCTCATGCTGTATTGTAACAGCCACAGAAAAAGAGCCAGTGAAACAGATTTTCTCTCTGGGAGAAACTGTAAAGTTTAATAATGGAAAGTTGTTGAGTGCACTAAGGAAATCAACTTTCAACATTTAGCAACTCTTTCCTGCTTGCTGCTGTGATTTCAGCTCATGTGTTGTTCCCACTGACAGTCATAACTTACCTTGAGGTAACAGATGGTGATCCCTGTAAAGCAGCAGCACAGAAATGAGAAAGGTAACTCAGTATTTTAAAGGAGGTACAGGAAAGTTCCTCTTTGCAGTTCTACCCTGACTAGAAAGTCTGAAAAGGAAATAAATGCACAGAGTTGTTCTTTTTTAAAAAGATAAAGTCACAAATTCTTTGAAGTAAAAAGGCCCAGCCAACCAAACCTATTACCTGGAACTGCCTTCAGTGATGGTGGCTACAGAGTGCTGAGAAACAGGTGTGTGAAACCAAGAAGTGTCCCTGTTATTTAGTGAGATTCCCACACTAAACTAATCAGAGCTGCCATTTCCATCTGGAGCAAGTTGTGTGCTGACCACTTCCAGCTGCTCATCTTCATTTGTGTCTGTTGTCCCTTCCTCCCCCAAGGCTACGGGCTGCCCGTGGTGTGCACGGACTGCAGCAGCAGCACGGACAGCATGAACGTCCACATCTACCCCAAGGACTCCGAGTACTACTCCGAGAGCATAAAGACTGTGGAAAACCCCCACCCCACTGCCCTGGGCAGCAAGGAACAGAGTAGGAAGAGGGGTGCAGGCACCAGCCTTCTTCATCCTCAGCCCTGCAACGGGATGGCCAGTGGCAAGAGGGCGGAAACAGACGGGACCCTCTACCCCAGCAACCACGACAGGATACGGCCCGTGAGCGCGGCCAGCCCGCTGCTCGCAGACACACACGGTACGTGGGGTCTCCTCAAATGCACTGCCAGGGTTATAGCGGGGCCCTGCGTGCTCCCATCAGCCTTTTTAACAGGGCCAGGGGTGTGAAGGACAGCAGAGGGGTTGGTTTTGTCATAGAATAGAATTATAGAGGCATTAAGGTTGGCAAAGAGCTCCAAGGTCGTGGAGGATGAGAGTGCTGGCAGGCTGAGCATCAGCTGACCCCGCTGTCCTTTGGGTTTTTGCAGGCTCTTCCCAAGCAGCAGCAAAGCCTTCAGAGCTTAACAACCTTAACTTGGTGAGAGCTTCACCAGCAGGAGGGTCGCTAAAGCAACTGAACGTGCTTCCTGAGATGCCCCCAGCACTGCTGGATTTGCCCAGCGAAGCAGAGGTGGAGCAGGTCCTGCTGCCCAGGGGAGCCCAGCCCAGTGACTCCGCTCACGAGCCGAAGCCACCAAACCGGTTGCCGGACTGAGGGCACAGACTGCCAGTGCAAATTCACAAACACACTATTATTTTTTTTAATTTTTTTTTTTTTTTTGCACAGAGTATATAGGCTACTTACTTCTACCTCGAATCTCGAACTGATGACCTGTCAAAGGCAACCAACTGAGGTATGAGAAACAAGCTTGTATGGGGAACAAACTCCTGTTCGAGCGTCATCTGATTGTACATAGTTTAAAACTTCCCTGAGAAGTATGAAGTGTTCAAAAGTCAACTTGCATATGAAGCACATAAATGCAAGGGATTATTGTGTAAAGAGAAAAGTATTTGATACAATTGTAAATAAGAGTTTTCATATATAAATATATATATATAAAAATATATATATATCTTTTACAGAGGCTATTTTAATCTTTAGTGCATGGAAAACTGAGTGAAATTTTACAATTTTGGCAATATTGTTTTCAGTATCAGGTTGCTGTTAAACTTTGTGAGAGAAATAATTCTGGTGCCTTAAATGCATAAACAGAACTTTAAAAAGCCAGGCTGTCCCAAAGGGATTGTCCTCTTTTCAATGGAAGATCCTTTACACCAAGTACACCTGGGTCGGGGCAGTCCCAGGTAGAGTTGGGTGGAAAAGTGACTGAGAACAGCCCTGTGGAGGGGGACTTGGTGGATGAGAGGCTGGACATGAGCCAGCCCTGCGCATGTGCATGATTCTAAATATCGATTGGGTTACTTAGCACAAATTTCCTTCCTCTTTGAAATTTATTGCACTTAACACATCTAAACAGAGATCTTCAGCTGTTTCAAATGAAGTTTATAAGGAAAAAAAGCAGTGAGAAATTACAGAGCAACCTGATATTTTCCTGTTGGTGGAGGAACTTAAATTCCTTTATTTTTCAAAACTGCATAGAAATTAGCATTTGAACTGTGACTGTGTGAGATGTTAAGAGTGGACCACACAAGAGGCACTAAATAACTCAGCAACAGTGTGGAGCCCCAAAACAACCAGAGGAAAAGGCTGTCATGACTAGGAAGCAGTCGTTACCAAAATAAATACTTGTGCAGTAAACCAGGGGTGGTCTCACATAGTGCACCTTTCAAAAACATCATCACAGAAGGTGTTACCTGCCACGTGTGCTGATCACCACAGCACTCGCTCCCCAAGGATCCAGCTTTACCTGCCTGAGGTGCCTGTAATGATCCAGCCTTGCCCTGCTTAGAAGGAACAACCCGTGCCAGTATAATGCATTTTCACACCCAAAAAATACATGTGTTCTGGAGGGGGTTGGAAACCATAGAGCTGTTTTGACAACAAAACTAGATCGCACTCCTAAGGCGACAGCTGTACCATTAATTCATCTGATACTTTTTTTTCCCCTGCAACACAATATTATACTTGGTAGTTGAACACCACTGGCCCCATCTGCAGCCAGACTGTGTACATGAAAATATCACCTTCACGTGAGTTATGCTGCCTCGTGTAGCAATTCTGGGCTAGTCAGAAATACACTCACAAGGAGAACCACGTATTTATCGTTGAATAGACTGTTAAATGGAAATGTCCCAAATATTTTTATGTGGTCTTCCATTAAGTTCATCCATTAATGGGGAAGGGATAAAGAAATACCCACCTCAGTCAGACAGATCTTTGTCACTTCTGTCTTCACTATGACGCTTCTTATTTATAGAAGGGCTGCTTTCTGTTGGTGTCGGTACCTGTGGATGGAGGACTCCCAGTTCTTTGTGATTTGAGTTCTGCTAACATGAGGTTGCTAACTCTGGTGATGACTACTTTGGGGGAAGGTTTATGAGGGGGGTTTGTTACTTTTTTTTCCTTAGGAGCAACTCAGATGCCAGTTCCACTGAGGCCGAGTCTGGTGGGAAATCCACCTTTGCTAGGACTGGGGGTCAAAACAAGCATCAGAGATAAGGGCAGAAACACTTAATTTTCAGCTCAGATCTATCACTGAGGGACCTGCTGCCACACCTGTGGGGTTCCAGGGACTGCATGCAAGGTGCCCCTTGGTGTTATTAGGAGCTGGTCCTGCCCAGCCTTACCTTAGGGAAGGACCTCACCTGTGCCCAGCAGCTGCTGAGTGTCAGTGCAGAGCAGCAGCTGCCCCTGCAGGAATCCAGGCATAATTCAGCCGCTACCTGTCTGTACCAGTTCCTGACTATTGACACGTTTGCACTTTGAGACAGGTGGTGAGTTATGTCGAGTGCCAAGTTAATTCAAAGCAAAGGAAATGGATGTTAGAAAATGATAAAACGAGCGTAGCTTTCCCTTTGCTGAAGGGAAAAGTGCTCCAGAACCGACTCTTGGAGCCAGGGACACGGGGGAGATGGGAAGGGTTCAATGGACACGTTTTGCTGGCAGAAATGTCATCACCATTGTGGATACAAAGCATAGTTGCCACATTAACATTTGAAAATAATGTTTCTGAATAAAAGTTAACTGCCTAATGTTATGACTTCCACTAAATATGTGAATTTGCTGCTTCTAAGAGGCAATGTGAAAAAGGAAGTATTACTTTTGTGTACAAAGTTATTTATTTATTAGAAAATTTGGTACAATGTTGTACATTGAAAAACATGTAAGATATTGAAGTGTCTAACAAATGGCATTGAAGTGTCTTTAATAAAGGTTCATTTATAATATTACAGCTGTTTTGTTGAGAGTGAGATTTTGGGAGTTTCAGTTGAAAATTAAATAAAATCCTAATCCATTGCTATACTCTTTCCTGTCTGTCTCTGGTGAAAATGCTCTTGAGATTGGACCATGAGATCCTGTGGAACAGCATTAGGGTTATGAGCCAGAGCATGAGGCTCTGGCAGCTGGGCATGTAGATGGGGTGGAATTTGGGGGCTGGATTGAGAGGTACAATAAAGAACTCATAAGAAATAGATTTCCAATATATCAGCTTGCTTTAGGATCTGACAAATCCTCCTTACCTTGGCACTGAGAACAGAAGGGGGAGGGTGAGCTTGTGTATAAGTAAAAACAGGGCCAGGACAGAACCAGACCCAGCTGCAGTTGTGAACACCTCTGGTGTTCCCAAACCCCAACCCCACCCTGGGTGGAAATTCCAGAGGCAGCTTTGGAGATAAGCCTGAATTCCTGCTTTAACTAAAAATCTCAATGTAGTTTCTCTATATTTAAAAAAAATAAAGTATTTCCTCCTCCAAATTACAACTTTGGGTATAAAGCATGTTGTCTGAGACTAAAAATCCCTTAACACAGGTAGGAGTTAAATTTTTTTAAAGCAGAAAAGAACCTTTAGGAGGTTGGTGCCTGGTCTGAGATTCAAGTCTTATCCCACTTTATGCCTGTAATGGGCTAAGATTGATTTTTCAAATTTTGCTAAACTTGAAAAACATTGCTAAAACTCCAAGGCAAAGGGAAACCCCACATTTTTAGATCTATTTTTCCTCCTCGTAGTCCCAAAACTAAAAATGTCCTTTACATCAGGATTAGACAAACTGGTACATGCAGAACAGCCCTGGCCACCTGCTGGGAATTTCACTTGCCTGGTGCCATTCCTGGGTACCTTTGGCCCTCCCATGGTGGTCTGGGATGTGGAGCTTGTCCATCAGCACAGGAGAACAGGAAGCGCTTGAGCTGCATCTCCTCCCACCCTTAAGCTGGTTAAAACAGTTTGGTTAGTTTTTTGGGTTATGTTGGGTTTGTTTTTTTGATTTTTTTTTTAATTAAAAAACTAATCCAGAATGGTGATGACAAAAACTGATTATACAATGTTAAATAAAAACCACCAAAAAATGCACCATTTGGATCCAGCAACTTACTAAAGATGATTATTTACAGCTCAAGTAATTAAATGCATCAACTGCAGTGCTATCCCCCCTCCACCCATGTTTAAAGAGCTTTGATAGCAAATATAAGTTGGATTTTGAGACAGAGTAATAAATCTCCTCCCTCCCCAGCCCCTAAAATTGGCTCTGTTATATATATAGAATGCCATAAAAGAGACAACCTCCAAGTGGCAGGAACAGCTACACAGCCTTGGTAATGGGCAGCATTAACAACCACCCAATACAGGACTTGGCTGAAGCTCCTCATTTTAATTGAAGATTATTTTTAAGAATTATGTCCTTTGTTCTGTATGTTTTACTTGCCTGCCAATTATTTTCTAAGTTTTGGCCTCTAAAAAGTGGTATTACTATGTCATGGGATGACAGTGTGATCAAACGTCCAGCCTGAGTCATCCTGGGCCGTTTGTGCTCGAGTCACTCGTGCTCCCTGGTCATGCACTCACCTGGTTTGGTGTTTGTTCTCCCACGTCCCATAATTGTCCTCATGAGCGGAACAGCCTCCGAGTTAAATGATATCACGCCAGGGGAACGCCATTCCTGGTCCCTCCGTGTTGGGACGGCGAGGAGGGAGCACATACGGAGCAGCTGGAACAGGCTCACCCTGCACAGCTCAGCCCACGTGGGCCAGCTCCCACCTCCTCACCCGCGCTCTGAGGAGCTTCCCAGCACCGTGGCCAAGCCCAGGGCGAGGTGTGAGACGACACCACCTGTCCTGACCCCATCACCCACCGTGCTGGCACAGCCCCTTGGCTCTGCCCACCCAGACAAGCCCACATCAACACTGTCCATGAGCACCACTCAGCCAAGCTGCTGTGCACTTGGAGCTCCCACCTGGATGCTGGTGATAATTTTGAGTCATTCCAGCAAGGTCATCCCTGCCCCATTTTGGCTGCTACAGGTCCTGTCTTCCTATGTGAGAAGCGCAGCAGAGATTTGCTCTGCCTGCCAGCAGCCCCCTGAGAGCCCTCAGGATCCATCCATACATCGGCAGGAGAACTCCCATGTTCTCCCTGCCTTTGCCTTCCCAGGCTCCCTCCTGGGCTTCAGCACTTCCAATCTCCTGCTCCTTCAGCTGCTGAGGGATGAAGACCAAAAGAAGGCAGAGCTCCATGTCTTTGCACAAGCACAGCTGTAAAATAATACAAGCCCGTGCTTTTACTGGAGAAATGTGAGCCTGATTAATAAAGCTGCACTGGCTCCCACACAGGAATGCTTGCTGAGCACCTGTAGGTATAAACAGGAATATAAACTTCCACAAATACAACTCAAATCAGAAACAAATGGATTATTGTCTTTTACAAAGAGCTCTCCCAACCCGGCCTACTTTCGGTGCTGTTGGAGGGCAGCTCGGCTGTAACTCTATCAGCCCCTTCCCCTCCCCACGTTATGAGGCAGGTGCCACTGAATGATGAAAACTTGCTTTATTTCAGCCTCCCAGCTCAGCCCCCGAGCTGGAGGTTTCCAAAACACTTTCCCTGCAGGAGTTCTAATAACGCCTTTCGCAGCCCCCGTAATTAGCTGTTTACCCCCCAAACGCCACTCTTCTGGCACAACTCTCACAGTGACCTCACTCACTTTCCATGCAGGAAAATTTCATGTTTGGGAAATTGGATTATTGGAGGATTTACTTTTCTCTAGCAGTGAGAGTGGCTCTCAGCCTGCGGGACAGCTGCTGTGGCGGGAGGAAGGCTGTGCTCCTCCTGACTCCTCCTCCGGCTTCTCCAGCTCCTCGGTGGCCACCGCTGGGACCGGCCGGGCCGGCTCAGAGCAGCAGCTGGCGAGTCTTCTCGTATGTCCCCAGGAAGATGAAGCCCCCCAGGCTGATGGCTGCCATCCGTGGGACAACACCTGCGAACAAGCTGAAGGCAAAGGAAGGGTGGTCTCAGAGGGTGAGCAGGGAGTGGATGGTGCTCGCTCCACTGCAGGGGCTTCGGAAAACAAAGCCAAGAATAACTCCCTCTTGCTGATTTCTTACATCCCACCCCACTGCTTGCCGAAGGAAATCTGTCTGGACTTCCCTAACACAGGACTCCCAAGCCTTGTGATTTTTAACCCCTCTCCACACTCCTCAGGTGCAGAAGGAAAGGGCAGGAGGTCTTTATGGTGGGAGCTCAGACACATCCCCATGAAGGGTTGGAGACAGATGGGAAGCATCCCACCCTCTGCTGCCCCCATCCAGCCTGGACAGAGGGACCCCCTCGCTCTGCCAGGGGCTCCCCCACTGCAGAGACAGCCCTGGCTCACTCCCAGTAACACACAAGGGCCAGCCCAGAGGGAGCAGGAATATTCAATTTGTGGTGCCTTCAGCCACCAGCATTTTCAGGTGCCTGATCCTAATAGTTCTTGGAAAAATTAACAGGAAACTCATGCAAAGCCAATTGCTCGACCCATCTAAGCTCAAAGTTGGTTTAACAACTTCAGGACAGGCCAGTGTATCCCCACAGAGGATTACAGGCTTCCTTCGTGGCAAGAAGGGATTAAACATTAGGCTTGGCTCCGTTCGGCATCCCCACCCCTGGAGGTATCGCCCTCAGCCTGGACGCTGCCCCAGCTTTTCCAAACACTGCAGGGTCCCTGCCAGGAGCATGTCCACAGCAGGACAAGGTGGGATTCCTGGTGAGTCCTGACTGTTCAGGAGCTCCCTGCTCCCTGCCTGTGCCTGGCTGCTCATGCCGCACAGGGAAACCTCCGGCTGCAGCAACTCTGGCTGTAATGAGCTTTGCTAAGGAGCCCGGAGCACACAGGCAGATGGAAACATTTTATGGCTTTACTAGACAGCAATTGGGTCTATTACCATAATGACAGCTTTAAAACAGCGTAATTTGTACAAGGCATGTATGGACAGAGCAGTGATAGGGTAAATCCTAGGGAGCAGCGTGGCTCCTGAAGCACACACCATCCCTCTCTCCTGCCGAATTAGGCGGCCTCATTACGGGAGCAGTGGCAGACATTCATTTCCAGAACAGCCCACTCGAGACACCTCTATTACACAAACAGGAGCTGATAACTGAGTTATCCAGAAGCTGCATCCCTGGCAACCCCTATTACTAACCATCACTTCCAAGAATCCTGGCCCTGCTTCCTCCAGTTTCCTATTCCCATCTTCCACCCGTGGCCTCTCCAGTCCACACTTCCCCCAGGGGGTTCCTTCTGGGTGAGGGCAGAGCTGAACGGCTGCAGGGAGGTCCCAGATCTGGAGAGCTGACCTCTGCCACAGCTCTCATCCAAACTGGTCCCCACTGGTCTGTGCCTGCCCCCACCAGCAGATGAGATAAATTGGATTTATCTCTGCTGGCCCCATCAGAAACTGCTCTGGTGGGCACAGGTCTGCTGTGTAGTTGTATTTGCTCTCTGCCTGCAGAGATTTCACCTGGCACTCTGCCACTCCTCAGCCCCTAATAGCAGACTAACAGGACCCCTGCAGTTACCTTTTGGATCACAGAATCATTTAGGTTGGAAAAGACCCGTAAGAGCATCAACCATTAACACACCGCCAAGCCCACCACTAAACCATGTCCCCAAGGACTGCACCTACACATTGTCTGAACACTTCCAGGGATGGTGAATCCACCTCTTCCCTGCAGAAGCGGGTAAGGCACTGCAGGGCCTGGACACAGCACAAAGGGACCAGCACTGAAAAAGGCACTGTGTGCTCAGCCACAAAACTTACGTATTACCCTCTGGACCAAACTGATGGCCATGCTGAGACAAACCACTGCGTTTCTCTGGCTACAGCTTTGCACCGAGCTCACTCTGTGGGGAGAAGTGTCATTCACACCTGCCATGCCAAGTTCACTCCAACCAGGAACCTCATGGAGGAACAGGACACCTGGTACGAGCTGCCAGCTCCATCCCCAGCTACACACAGGCTGGGACAAGCCATTCTCACCGGATTTATCGCTCTAACAACCCTCATCTTTCTCACCAATGGGTCGTGAAGCTTCATCCACAGCTTTCAAACACCTTCACCTCCTTGTGTGAAAAGCAGTCGACAAGACGCAAACTCCCTTTCATGTGAATGGTTCACCTACTCCGCTGGCAAGAGCAGAGAGGTGCAGGGATCCTCTCCCCCCATCCCTGTCCTACCTCCTGCCACAGGCCTGGCTCTCCCCAGACAGAAAGGGATGTGAGCTTTCTTGGCGTGAAGCAGAGGCATTTACTAGGTGCAGACCAGGAAGCTGAGCCCTGTGCTCTGGTTTTAATAAGGTGGCAATAAGCAATGCGTCTTTCTGCCCTCAGAATTCCTCCTCTTCAAGTACGAGGTTTATTAGAGGAGCCATAAATCATGTCATGTTGCAACTGGCCAAAAAAGCTCGACATTTTTATTGTTTTTGATTAATAGATTTATAATTGGCAGCAGGCATGGCAGCCTCTGCGTTTATTTTTCCCAAGACTTTCTTCCTTTTCCTCGCAGCTGACGCAGCTTGGCCTCCTTTATACGTTACTTTTTCTCCAGATCACTTATTGTTTTGATTTCAACAGAATTGTGTTCCCTTTGGTCCTACTCCACGGGTACTATCTTTAGGCAGAGTTTAATTTTGGGCTATTTAGAAAAGGGCACTGCTGAAACACCCTGAAAAGAACACAAACGTACATTTCTACTTCCTGCTGTTGGCTGGGGAAAGGGGGAGGTTTCCCCAGCCAAATCCATGCCTTTTCATGCCCTTCAGAGCTCAACTGCCATCAGCAGCAGGCATGGCCTCACTTCTCCCATTCCCTTTCAAAACACGCCTTAGAGTCCACCAAGCCACCAAAACTCATCTACTGTCACATCACCTCAGAGAGGCAAACCTGAGACAACCCCTCTCAGTGCTGCCGGGGGGCACAGCTGGACGCCTTCCTGCAATCGGTGTTCAGGAACTTCCTGCAATTTGTTTTGAATTATTTCCCACATGTGTAGAAAGAGGGCTGGACTTTTATGAGCTGGGCAAGCAGGGATCAGATGTTCAGAGAAAGCTGTCCCCTGCAAAGCTGTGATGTGCACGGTGCTTTGGGAATGGTTTACAAAGGTTAAAACAGTGCCCTGAGCGTAGTGGCCACAGCCAGTGGGTTAAAAACCTCTGAGAAATTACAGGGGAAAAGCCCCAAGTAAAGCTTTCAAAAATCTCTCCCTTTCTCTTTCAGGCCATGGGCAGGTAGGACACAAGCCCCACTGAAGGAAGCACAGGCTGAACTTCATGGGCTGGAGAAGTTGTTTAAGACATATATTCACTATGAGTGGCCAACAACTGATATGAGTCATGTACTCAAAGAGGGCAAGGTGGCATAAATGAGGCAGGTAAAAATCAATCATAATTTATAAGCCTGTGACACCTCAAAATGTTCTACAAATGCCAGAGGAGGAATCTGGTTCCCACACCACCCAAGGTCAGGAGAACAATTCTGTCTCAGGACTGAGCAAAGCGAGGCAGTTAAGAGTGTGGACTGACATCACCCCAGACCTCCACAGCACATGAAATTGCCATGAGGAGAAAAAGACTGTCACTAAGGAACACGTGAGCCCTATGCTGGACTTTCCTGACATCTCAGGAAGGGAGATTCACACACCTCAAGGGGAAACTCTGGTCCTCACTGCCACAAGATGTGCGTGTCTGAATTTAAATGGATACAAAACACAATCATTCACAGAAAAAAGCCCACCACGGGTTATTAACACAAAGCCACCCTCACCTCTGACACCTGGAGCTGTGCTGAGAGATTTGTACCATGGATATACTCCCAAAAATGCCCTTTTTCTGTGCTCTTCCCTGGACATTGTCCCCAGGCAGTGCTAAGGCAGCCACACCAGACCTCTCTGAGGGGCTTGTTCTTAGCTACCTGCTCCCTGTCCAGGTGTACAGCAATCAAAAGTCTTTGCTCTTTGACAGTATTTAAATATAAGTAGACCATCCCATCCTCTCCCACCCCCTGACATACAGAGACACAGCACCTGAGGTGCAGCATATGTCCTTACCCTGGCAGGCCTTGTGTCCTCCAGATGCCACCAAGAGCAGTCAGAACATTCCCGCTGGCATTTCTGGAACCAGCCTGCACCACAGAGAGAGAGAGAGACATTGGACACTGTTGGCAGAGGTTTAGACCTTAATAAAAACACACTCTCAGAGCACCCACAAGTGACTCTGCTGCTCACTGCAAGAGGAGAGCATCCTTGAGATTTAAAAAAAAAAAATCCCCAAAGCCTGAGCGGTGTATTGCATGTGAAAATTGCCTTCAGTGCAAGCTAGGGGACAAACAGCAGGATTACAGATAATTAAATTAGACGTGTGATCTAGTTTGTGAAGATACCTAATACAAAGAAGCTGCTTGAACGGTCTCAGGACCCCTCAAAGGACCCTCATTCCCTTACCAATGTTTACCTGGATGCTCAGGACAGGGGCAGAGTGAAATGAAAACCAGTTTCTTACAGTTTCATCACCCACACTATTGAAAGACAAGGAAGCTGCAGCAGATGCAACCCAGCAATGACAGACACACAGAGCAACACCGTGAGCACAGATGTGTGTGGCCTGGCTGCAGAGGTGCATGTTATCAACAAGCTACACCCCTGTACTGAGAGACAGGAGCAACAGGGTAAAAACCACCCACACCACCTCCAGGATGCCTGTCCCTTGCCAACACAACAGCTCTTTTCAGGGCAGGGAAAGGCTTTAGGAATAGCAGCCTGCTGAGGGCTTTTAGCTTATGTGGCTGTCAGCTCTGCCGTGGGTCAGCAAGATGATGATGGGAACATTAGACCCACTATCAATTTAAAAACTTACTGATCTTATAAGCAATCTTCCTTGTGCCCTGGTTGGCAGATCTAGGCCATCATAATCTCTATGGCTTAAAATTTTAGGACACAAAATCCAGTGCCAAGCCCTCCTCAGAAAAGACACACACACACACTCTGAAGCCCTACAGTTATCAAAACAACAGAGGAATAAATCCCTGATGGGCAGTTTAACCTTGGGTGTCTGCCTCTGCAAGGATTTTCTCTTAAAGACACTGCGTGAGACTCTGGAAGTCAAGCACAAGCCAAAGCCTGTTTCAGACAAGTCCTCTGGGAAAGGACCAGGGGAGCAATTCAGGGAAAGGAACACAACCATTTCATTAGTTCTGCATGCAGTGCCTGTTCACATCTAATCCTGCCTCCGAGGACAAGAGCAGAAATGATTATTAATAGGTGCTGCATTTCACTCTGTAATGACCCTCCAGAAAGCCTGGACCTACCCAGGCCATTCACCTGTGTGTCTGCTGGACTCCTTCGCTCTTACCTTTGCCAGCATAATTCTTGTCTTCGCTACGTCGAGAGGTGTGGTGACTGCAGCTGCAAATCCACCTGAGAAAATTAAAATACCAAACACAAGTGAGACATTGTTGGGTGAATATGAGTGCCACGCTGCCTATAATTCCCAGGGCTGTGGTCAACACTGCTCTGTTATTAATGCCTACAGCACGTTCCCTCACGTCAGAGCCCAGGTACGTCTGTCGAGGGTCTGGACACAGAGTGTTTTGTTACTGTGTGTTGACTTAAGAAGACAGCTCTATACTAGCTAAAAACTGTAAATCCAAACATCCCCAGGGAGATTCCTGTCCTTTTGTTTTGGACTCTACATATATGAACATGTGAAGGCAGTAAGGATAAGTGATTCCACTTCCAGCATCTACAGCAGGCCTGACAGGAAGAATCTGCTTAGTCATTTGAAGAGATGGGAAAATAAACTACTCACACTGTGTTTGGCCTCGAGAATTAAAATCTGACCATTCAAATGATAGACAGACAGAAAGATGCTCTGCCCCTGAAACAGGCAAGCTTCAGGGGCAGAGCTAATCAGCAGGTACAGACAGACGGGATCTGGACTGCTAGAGCTGGGACACTGTTTCAAGGGAAAAAGACAAGCCAGTGTTTGGGATGGAGCTAATCTCCAATAAATGAAGTCAGCTCCACTTTGGATAATGACAATATGAAGCTGCCCAAGGGTCTTAGAAAACTGTTAGAAGTCTGCTGCCACAAGTGCCATCCTCCCCTCAGGGCCATTTTTATTCTCTCTAATCACTCCCGAACTTCACCCTTGGAGCTCATTACTTTCACTTGCTGCAGCCAGCTCAGCTGTGACTTTCCTCCTGAAAGCCAGAAATCCAGCTTATCCATCTGCATGTCTCACCCACAAACGTGTGTGTGACTGGCTCCATACTGTAACCCTGTGGCTACAGCCCGGCCTCTTGTGCTATCCAGGGACCAGCTTTTTCTCCCAGGATTTTATTCCCTTTGCCTTATTTCCCCATCCTAAAATTAACTCTAATCTCTCCTCCTCTGTTCACAATATTTTAAGTAACTAACTCATGCTGAGGAAGAGCCAAAGTGAAGGAAACCTCTAAAATGGAGGAGCAGAAGTAAGTGAAGAATGACAGGGAAAGAAAAGGGGGGAGAAAAGAGAGACTCGTTCTGAAATCTTTCTTCTTCCTCCTGTTGTTTCTTCTCTGGGACTTGTATAATCCTGTATCTGCTCAAGCAGGGAACAAAGTGACTCCAAAGACTGAAGCTTGCACAGTACCCAGGGAATAAGCTAAAAATAATCTATTTTCTGTTCCAAGTTTTGTGGAATGTCAAAAAATTGATCTCTCTTTTCTTAAGATGGGAGAGGGGAAAAAGCATTTCTTCTAAAACGTGTGAAGTAATGAAAAAATCCATTTTCCCTGCTGGCTCGTGTTTTTACCTGCATCTCTCCCTCTCAATCACCTTAGGCTTGGACATACTAAAGCCCTGTTTTATGACAGAGGAGGCTGGGCCAGCTGGCACCCTGCTTGACTTCTTGCAGTTAATTAAGGAATGTCCCATGACAGTTCAGGAGATGCAATAAGGCACATGTGCAGTCCCCTGGATCTCAAACAAGAATAGCAGGAAAGCAGAGTTAGTGCAGAGCCCAAAATGCCTGGTTTAGGAGCAGCTTCCACTCCCCTAAGGTTGGCCCACGTGGTTCCTTCGCTCTGCCCGAGCCTGTCCAGCAGTGGTACCTCACTAAAAAGCAGAAAAAGTCAAAGCAGAAACTGTGAGCAAGTTAAACTAAATTCCAGTCCAGAAATCTTTTTACTGGGAGCCAGTTTTTGAGTGAGTGACCCAAAGGCTTTGAGAGAACAGTCTGGATAGAAACTTTGGTGCTCATGTCAGCGATGTATTTTTAGAAGGGTAAAAATAATCTTCATGGAAAAGAGTGGCTTTGCAAGACTGGATGTAGAAGCCCTTCCTCTGCCCACAGACCAAGATAAAAGGAAACACTGAACCACAGGGCTGTCGGGCCTGCAACAAGCACAAAGTCTCCCAGCATCACCCAGCCACAGTGTGGATGGCAGCACTTTAGTGAGACTGACCTATGTCCCTTATCAGATCCCCGTAACCTTTTTTAGGCGTTTGTTCCTAAGAGTTTCTTACTGGCAGCAGCTTCAGGCTTGGCTGATAGAGTGATTAGAACAAACACAATTTATCCTGACACGATGTTCCCAAATTCTTATCTGAAAAGTTTAATCAAGGCTGACTGGTTTTCATTTTTCCCCAGCTAACATCTGGATCTTTCCTACTCTTCTGTTATTAACATTTCAATGTTTCTTTTTCCATCACTGGGACGTATTTGGTACAGATTTACCAATCAATTCAGAATGACAACAGCAACAATAAAATGCCTCATAAGCACAACAAGGAGCGAGATAGCAGCTAAATTAAAAGCAAGTTTGTATATGCTTGACAAAAACACAAGATTAAAGCTAACATTTGCTGGGAACTGCTTTTTAGTGAAGGCAGTGAGTCTGACAAAATGAATTGGCTCCAGCCTTAACCCTAAATGTCCAAGGTAATTTTAGAATTAGCTCTTCAGTGTTAGTGCACAGGTATCCAGGAACATGCCACAGCACTAGCGAGGTGCTGCTCAGTCCCAGCTATTCTAGCTGGGTAAAGGAAATTAAACCATGACTGTTCCACTCATCAGATTAATAGAATAGATACAAACTAATACAGTCAGAGTCTACTCATTCAAAATAGGAGGGCTGTGCACTGCACTAATACACAACAGGGCCCAACAGATCTTTAAATCACTTCTTATTTATTTAGTCATTCCAGTCCTGCTGTCACTGAATTCTCTGAGAGCTGCCATATAAGGCTGGAGTCTGCTCAACTAGTCAGCAGCCAGGAAAACCATCACAGTATCAGGTGGGCAACAAAGGCCCAGACACGTCCAGCCGCACACTTCTGATCAGTCCAACCTCTCTGCAGAGCTGATGGAGAAAAAGGCACCTTTGCAGACAGTCTGTGTCCAGACTCACTCACCAACTCACTCCTGGACAAGGCTCCTTTCTCCCTTGCCCTAGAAAGATCTGGTGAAGACTTGGGCTCAGCAAATAGGCATAAACATGGATTTTCACATGGGAGAACGCTCTTGGCTCATTAATACTTCTAGCAGAGTGACAAATTCCTCCACAGGGAAAATAAACCTTCCCTCAGCAGTGGGAAATTCATCACCTGTCTCCCAAGAAGTTACAATGGTCACTGTATATTCACACATCAGCCGAGCTCAGGGTGTTAAACAGAAAATCCCTCTGCTACTCACACCTTCCCAGCGACCCGTTCTTGATGGAAGTGCTAGTGACAGACATCTGCAGAGAATGGTTATTTGACAATAAGAATAGAAAGTCTCAATGATCAAAGATACTCCCCTAGGTTCCTGCTGGCATTTTCTCCCCTTTTTTAGCTGTCATACGCAAACAAAAGCATCAGAACAGGGAAATACTTCACCTGAGAACAACACACAACCCTAGGTCCCCTCAGGAAGGTGGCTGCCTGTAGAATTTGCTGCTACAGGAAAACATTTCACAGGTATTCTGACACAATCCTCAAATAAGATCCTCTGGAGGGACAAAGACAAGTTCTCCTTCAGTCTCTGCATCTTTATCATCTGTACTATTTTAACTTCTCCTCACCTCTTCTAAAGGGTCTGGAGAACCCCTCTGGCCACCACAGGGGTTCCTCCTGATTCTGTGTCCCTGTCACCTGGCCAGACCCCACTCTCTCTTCTGCAACACCAGCCCAGTTCAATAGGTCAGGCTTGTTTCAAGACACAAGAACTTGTGCTTGACTAATGTCCTTGTTGGAATTAGCCTGTCTTAGGAAAAGAAAAAAAATCCAGGTCGAGCTGTACTATTGGCCTTCTCCACTATAATCCCCTGTCCTGTCATCTGAAGGTTACCCAGGGCTGACTCAGGATCGAATCCCAAATCCGGGTTGAAAAACGCAGTGGCTCAGGTCCAATGCTAAACCTCACAGCATCCTCTTACACTGACTGATTTCCAAGTTCACAAACAGTCTTTTTCAGAACTCTTCAATCAATAAGTTCTTACCTGAACTTTTATTGCTATTACGTTAAATTTTTTTAAGACGAAGTTTATTCTGGTCCTTTATCCGTGTGGGAACAACACCTGCCAATGGTAGAGCAAAGTGACCCCAGAATCTCTTTGGATTTCAGCAGAAATACCAAGACAAAGCACTGCTCCCTTGGAGATTTAACCAATTCAGGGTTAGCGCATGGTCTGAGCAGACCCTGCAGGGAAATCTTCAGAACTACTCAAAAATTTATTCAGAGCTATAGAGTTAAAGAGGCTTTTAGACACAGTGTGTAATCTTGTCAGAGCTGATTAGATCAAAACAAAAGTGATGGGAAATCCTCCCTGTTAATGTGCAAAAAGCTCTCGTTAGTGCGTTATGACTCACTAGACTTGCACCTCCATCCTGGGTGACTCTGTCACCACAGAGCATTAATTATTAATGTTAAGCCACACTTTTTTTAGATAGGGAGAAAGCAGGCATCTTAACAGAAGCAATTTTCAATCACATAGACATTTAGGTTCTCTGACAAGCTGGAGACCTCCAGGGCAGGACTTTGCTTTCCTGACAGCCAATACCCGATGGCAGGATTTCCTTGCCACTGTCCCACTTCCCTGGAGGACACACAAGACTCACCCTGGGACAGCCTGTCCCTGTACACTGCAGGGCTGGGGTGCAGCGGTGCAGCCAGGCTGCCCAAGCCCAGAGAAGACTCGAGCATGGAGCACAACCACATCATTCCTGCGGTGCCCACAGCACAGGGACACGCTTCCCTTCCCTCCTCTGCCTCCACCCCGTGCCCAGATCTGGGCTGGAGTCCAAACACAAGGCAAGGTTTGGTTCAAACACAACCTCAGGCTTAAAACATCACGCAGATCTACCCTTGGATTCTTCCCCAGCGGCTGCTCAGGTATCACCTTCTCCCACTCCCTGACTGCTCCAAACATCTCTAGGTTAAGGCACAAAGATGATAGTAAAGCTGGACAAGGCCTGAAGGGATTAAATTATTAACAGATGAGCCAGAGCAGATTCCAGATCTCTGGTATCTATGCTCGTGCCTGTTACGTTGCTATATAAAGCCCATGGATCCCATACATCTTACACACGTGGGCTCAACACGGCAGTGTCAGGCCACTCACAGCACTTTGGCTGGAGCTGCTGCCATTTCACAGGCACAGGGCATGGAATTTGGCTGGAGCTGCTGCCATTTCACAGGCACTGGGCATGGAATTCAGTGGATTGTTGCTCTTGGTTCTGTCTTCACCAAATAGCTATAATTTAGCTAGGAACTGACCAATGCACACAGGCACGTGTGTGTGTGTGCCATAAAGGGAAGCTAAAGAGGGCTTTTCTTTCAGTTTGTTTCACCTTATTACCCTGCCCCTCAGGACCTCTAACATATTTTTAGAAAGTATTGAATTCAAGCAAAGAACACAGAAGAAAAGTCTGTCTGTGTGATTTCACCATCCCACTACTTAACATGGTGGCATTTGACAGCATCTCTTTGTGTAAAGGTGGTTTTTTTGGATTATATTCTTCTTTTAAGGTCTATAACATTAACATTTTTAAATCACTTGGATGTACACATCCATCTTGTTTTATTCACGGGGTACTGGTGAGCTTTGATTTTTTTTTGTTTTGGGGTAGAAAGAAAGGGATGAGGAGTTTGGTCTGGTTTTTGTTCTCTTATTTGAAGGTATATGTAGGAAGTTAATAATTTTTAACTGTGGAATCCATTCTTTAGAAAGCAGGAAATTGTTTTTCCACTGTCTCCCCTCACCAAGAAGGCTAAATATTTTTGGTGGAATAGAATGGATGCAGTACCAGAATAGATCAATAAGCAGGGCCTGCTTGTTACATGTCTGCAGAGGGAGGCAATGGAGACAGAAGGCAAGGTTCTGATGCAAAAAGAGCTGAACCTTTTGAGTTTTGAAGCAGGTCTTCAAAGGACATGTGAGAAAAGAAGTTTATAACATTGATGGTGAAAAGGAAAGAATAGGGGAACAAAGCACAGAGAAGGAAAACCAGGCTGGAGGAAGTGAAGCTGGAAAGATAACCCAGAGATTATTTATCATCACCAATTACAACAGGATCTACAAAATAGGACTCCAGCTCTGCAAAGATTTGCCCTTGGGGAATAAAGCCTGTGAAGGCAGGTAGGCTGAACTGTCTCATCTCCCACCACCATGGCCCTGGAAGTCTCTGTGCTGCTCTGGGACTCCTCCACCACCAAGTGCTGGCTCTCCCCAGCGTGTGCTGAAGGGCAGGGAGCAATGCCCGTGCACAGCCGTGCCCCTGGAAGCTCCTCCTGCAATATTTCTGCTCAAAAGGGAGCAGACACTGCTGAACATCCATTAAATAGCAGCAAGTGCAAGCACAGCTGGTCAGAAGCAAGACACACACAGAAGGAACTGGAGGCACTGGGCTAGATTTCCAACCGAGGCACCAAATTGGACTTCAGGAAATTACTCTGGAAGGCCTTGGGTAAATCAGATAACCTTTCCAGCTCTCTGAACATGCCTGAACACAGTTTTTGTATCAATCTGACTGCAAAGAAACCAGCTGAGGTAAATTAATGATCCCCATCACACCTGCAGACACACAGAATGCATTTTAAAGCATTTTCGGTCTGATAGCTTGATCTGTTTCAAAACAAAAATGAACGACCTGCTTTAATTGCTCTGATTTTGTTTGCACTGACTGATGAAAGTGTAGAATCCAGCAGAGGGATTTTAAGCAGAATAAAACTGCCTTCCCATCACATAAACATAGAAATTACAGCTGGACAAGATCACAAGAGGTCATCTAAAATATTCCCTCTGCCCCAAATGGAATCAGCTCCACCTAAACCATCCCCTCACTGCTCACACACCCGGAGTACTGCACTGAAGAGCAGCTACAGCCACAGTCCCTTCCCTCAGCTGTGCAGTCTCAGTGCCCTTCAAAACAAAGCCTCAGCCTCTGCAGGAATTCTGCTGCTATTAATACTTCATTTCCCATAACACAACTTATTTTTAAAAAATTACATACAATGTAATGGCTCTGACTCTAAGTTATCAAAGAACAAGCTTTGCTTTTGATAATCTCTATTTCAAGAAATGCTATAATTTCTCTTTAAGCGGGATTTATTTTTTCCACATATTCTGTTACTGGTTTGGAATCTCAAAATGTATTTTAGCTCCTTGGGGAAAAGCTCTGGCGATCCATCTCTTAACTACCAATCTGTTTTTTCTGTTAAGACAGTTGAGGCTCTCCTCCCTCAAACTTGTCAGCTATACTGATGAGTCATTAATTGATTTTTTTTCCCCTCTTTTTTTTTTGTTTCTGAAACAACTACAGTAGACTAAAATCAAGCAAGAAGCCTACTGAAGAATTCAATTAACTTCTGGCTCGTTTGGTAATAAATAGTGCAGTATTGTACTCTGCCACTCTTTATTCTTGTTCGAGTGTCTGGAGATTGCCCAGATGTTTCGTCCTCTGGGGTTTTTTTTTGCCGTGGAAGGCTTTTGCCTGTGGGCTGAGCAGTGCTCCCCTCTGCTCTCCTGCCTCCACTTAATCTACATGGCTGTCAGAGCTGTCACATGAATGGTGAATCACGGCCTCTCACTGCAATCCCTCCGGCCCCTGGGGAAGCGCTGGGAGCGGACAGCTGCACAAACCCCCACCCCAGCAAAGTTCCTCCTGGACGAGGATTTTCCAAATCAACTTTGAAATAATCACAAAGCCTGACTGACAGGCCCCCGGTTTTTAAATAACAGAAATTTGTCAAAAACAAATTGGTTGTCTTTCAAACAGACACCCTGGTTGAGTCTTTTTTTTAATTCTTCTCTTTCCTTTGCTGACTTCCCTATTTCCAAACAACAACTGGATCCATTCTCTTCTAAACAAACTTGAATTACAAAGGAATGTTGTTCTGCTATACTTAATAGATTTGCACATTTTTCCCTTTCTTCTTTAGTCTTTCCCAGTATAACATATAATCCTTTGCACCTGCAAAAGCTCCACAGACTGCTGACTGCCAAGAATCCACCACGTGACCCTGCTTCCACGACCAGAGATCCTGTGTTTAAAGAGAAAGGAAAATAAAAAGTTATTAAATGTTTGAATCTATCTGATCCCCATGTGAGTTAACTCCAAGGATGGGAACTTAAGTGAAAAGCTATTTTTGTGGCATTTTTCAGTGATGTAATAAGTGATTTTTCCCAAGGAACTTGTGTATTTGAACGAGCAGATGGAGTGAGAGAGATGTCTGGAACAGAGGACTCGAAGCAAATTGCTTTCAGGGAATTCATATGTATGTATTTAAGCCTGTGGCCATGCAACGTTGCAAATATTTTGTGAATTTATTTTCTTTTTGGCAGATAAAACAATGCAAAGCAAAACACTGGGGGGTGGGGGGGGCATGCAAGAACCATGATCAGCTCAGCCCAGATGTACCAGGGCTCCTACTGAAGAGTCCCCAGAACCACAAGACAGAAATCCTGTTTGCTTCCCTACATTTCTTAAGCCAACCCTTCCCATGCTGCTGCCAAAAAACCCCCATCATTAAGAAATTACTCTTATCACTCCTATTATATCCCTGAGCAGGTGTGTCTCTGTATCTCACTTGGCGTCCTTAGGGACCACACACCCTCCTCTCCACGGCTCCCACACACCCTGCTCCCTCCCCTCAGCAGCACTTGGAACACGCACCTTTGGAAGCACCACCAGAAAGGTGCCTCCTAAAAACACCTCAGGAGCCACCTCACCTGGTCTGATGAGCCCAATGGGCACGGGCAGCAAAGGCCAGCTGTGCTGGGATGCTTTTACTGCAGCACTCGTGGGCACTGTGTTCTCTCCTCCCCCACTCCACTCCATCCCCCCCTTCCCATCTCCTGAAACGCTTAGCATTGGAAGCTCTCTGGAGCAGAGGTTTCTGGTTTATGATGTGAGGATCAGCACTGAGCAAAGTGGGATGGGATCCATGGCCCTTCTGAGGTCTACCGCAGAGAAATCAGGAGTTTTATTTTATAGCTGTGGCCTTCTCCTTCTTTTCAAAGTCATATTACTTCTATACTATAAAATTTTCTTAAGAGCAACTGGATAGCTGTGCTAGGCTGGGATATCGCTCTGGGGCTCCTGGTCTTCAGTACAGCCACTTTCCACTGGAGCAGGAGAACTCTTCCCTCGTTTGCTGACTCTCCATTTAACACGCTGTCCTCGTGACTCGCCTATTCCAACTTGGCTGGTGGTTGTATTTCAGTTGAATGTTTTAAAAATCAAACTGTTCGAGCAACAATGGCCAGCCACAATGTTGTTTGGGACCCTGCCATAGCTAAATAGCTGCAGCATTGCTGTACGAAAGCACTAAAGGGATTCCAGCCTCTTTAATGCTAGCCATTCTTTCCCTGGTGTTTTCAGCATGGGATGCTATTCTGCCGTCACCCACAGCAGAAACTCATTTTCATCTCGTAAATAAATAAATAGGGATTCATAATTCTTCAAAACCATAATATGCTTTTCTGGAACAACTTAGAGTCTTTTGGACACACAGCTCTCTCACAACTAAGTCCTGCTGGATGAAGGACACACACTCCCTAGCAGAAACGGCACTACCTTCCAAAGTGTCTGGATGTTGTAATAGCATAAATCCCACCTCCAAACCCCATTTTCAAAACACTTCAGCTGCTTAAAAACCTCAGATCGAAAGTCAGAGTTTAGAAACTTAACTGCTGGAGCTGCTTGATAGAAGGAGAATTACTGTATTTTTTCCTTAAACATTCTCCAAACATCTACACCTCTACAGCTAAATCCAAGAACTTAGAGCAGCGACTTCTGCCATGCAAGAAAAGCACTGGGGAAGAGCTGCTGGAGGACTAAGAGGAAAATCAGCCCATTAATACAGACATTCATGGCTTTGCCAGAAGCCCAGCCTATTCTCAGTCATGATGGGGTTTTATGTTAATGTCATTGTCCAAAGAAGAAGGAAAAGGTCATTCTTATTTCTTGGCATGTAGCTCTGAAATCTCGTTTCTGATAAGGCCTGGCTTCCCAGGGCAGCCCTGCACAAAGAGCCTTTGCCAAGCAAGGCAAACGGTGATGAATTCCCATCCATTACGCCTGCAAATTGACAACAGGTATTTGCAACAATCACGCAATACGGAAAATAGTTTAAAAGGGTGGAGCCAGCAACAGTTCAATTAAATTAGGGAAAAGGAGAATTGAGGCTGGAGAACAGGAAGAAAATTCCCCAAGAGTGAGGTCTACTGAACCGCAGAGCCAGCCTCCCCAGGGAGGAGAGGAAAGCCCTCTCCTTTGAGTCATTCAAAAATAGATTGGAGAAGGCACTCAGGACTGTACTGCGGAGAATAATCCTGTGTTGGCAAGGGCAGGATGAGATGACTTCATACATTTCTTTCCATCTCCAGTTTCGGTGATTCACCCAGAGCTCCAAACCTGAACATGCAGAAGAGCAAGAGAGAAGCAGGGCACGAGGACATCATCCCAGAGGAAGCCAAGAGAAGCAAGTGTCACAGGGCCAAGAGGACCAGCAGGACTCTGGTCCAAATTCTTTCTAACCACATGATGCTATGGGCCAAGATGACGTGCTGAAGGTCACACATGCTTTCTCTCATAGCCCATGGGCCAACTAATTGACAGGGCTTTGTGGTAAGTCGAGCTCGTAAGTTCTTCGAAACACTCTCCTCTGTGCTGCACTGGGAAGGTTTTACTACCATTAAGAAAAGGACAGAAGCTATAAGAGGCTTGTGGATTACTATAAAACCAGGGCCTTGTCACTGGAAAGAAATTCAGGAGCCACATCCCTACCTCCCCAAAACACTGTGAACAGAATGGCTGGTTATTTGCAGTGATGCAGTGCCTGGATCACGCTCTGCCTCCCTAGATGCTGCACACATTCAGAAGAGCATTCCACTCGGGGGGGATAGCGCTGAGAGCTCAGGTCAGGCAGAAGACGGGTCAGAGGCAGGCTCAGAGCCCATGGGCCATGGCTCAGCAGCTCCAAAAAGGACAGAAATGCCCCTGTAGTGCCTGCAGAAGCCCCACAATGACATCCCTCCCTTTGCACGTCCTCTTGCAATGCGAAACCCAGCCCGGGAACTACGAGCAACACAACTGCAGCATTTGGCTCAGCCTGGGCTCCCCACCACCACCACCAGGCTCCTACCTGCTCACACTGCTCCTCCTGCAGAAGGATGCAGGGGATAACCTGACTTTTCCAAGGCAATACCCATTCCCACTAGCATTCCCAGCCTAGGAAAGCAAAATGACAGGGAGCACATTACATGAAAGCAGCCGCCATGCCAAGCCTGTGTCATGTGTATTCTATTAAGCTGAAGGCTGAATAGAAGACTTTGTTTTCCACTTCAAAGGACCCCATCCCAATCTCTCGCTCTTCCCTTATGAATAACAAATTGGAAATAAATCTTCTGGCTGAAGCACATGGAAACTCGTACAGTTGGGGCCCTCTGCAGCTTCCCAGCTCAATCACATGCTAATTTTTTTTGTAAACACTTTTATGTGATATATATGTAAATCTCCCTGTGCATTGCTGCACCATGTAAAGCAATACAGCGGGTGTGGCCTCAGGGGATGGGACACAGCAGGAAGCCTGAATGCAGATTTCCAATTATTCACAGGGATAATGTTCACAGAGAAGGGTCAAGTTTTATATGTGGGCAGAGCCTTACTTTTCTTCCTAGAGATCCCATTTCATACTGTTCTATAGGCCAGTGTCCTATAATTCTCACCACAAATGTTATTTAGCTCTTTTGACACTGAGAACACCTTTTGCTGGGCAGAGGGAGCATTGGAAATGTCACTCTTAGGATAAACCAAAAGCCTTCCATCCTGAAAATAAACAAAAAGGGAAACTATAACTGCTGCCTTTAAATAAAGGGGGAAAGTATATGGTGCCCACAAAAGTGAACTCCTCACACGCTGTGGACACGTGTCCTCCACATGGCCAATAACCTTTGACTGGTGCACACAACTCCGTACCTGTGTGTGCCTGTCACCTCTGTTGTACCTTTATGGTAGAAGTTAGGAGCAGAAATCAGCTGTCAGCTTTGGGCTCCCAATGCAGCCAGGTCTTGGTCTAGATTCAGGACACCTAAGTAGTGGTAATCCAGGGGAAAATGCAACACTCGCACCTCTCAAACCTGATGACCAGCCTAGGAAGCACCACAGAGAATGAGACATCTCTGCCTTGGCCTTGCTATTCTTTAAGGCACTAAGAAGCAAGCAGATCTCACACACCAAACTAGAGGCCTGCAGCTGAGTAAATACTACACTTCACTCCAATGATAAGCATCTCTAGTATTTCTACATATCCCTCTGTTCAAGACAGTGTTCAACTTCAGGGTAACAAGGGGGAGAAAAATCTGTACAAACTAATCACATGGATCTGTGTGCACGTGCAGCCCTACAGACCCAGGGAAGAGAAACAATTTTCATGTTTGCCTTTGCTACAAAGGATTTTACCTGCAACGTGGCATTCTGCATGGCTGACCCTTACAGATGCATGGCACATTAGCTACAGGACAAGCAAAACATTCATAAGCTCATTGCAGTTCCTATACGTAAAGTGAAACGTGGAGCAGAGAGCCAAACGTCCTCCCCAGTGAATTTTTATGTGCATATGTGCAGCATATGTGCAAGTACATGTGTATATTATCTTGCAGGAAACATGCAAGCCCAAACATGGGAAAAATTCAATGATCTAAGATCACTGTTGACATAAATATTGAGACTCCATTTGCACTAATGGAGTTGTGCTCACTTATGCCATACTGAATCTGGTCCTAGAATTAAACCCACCCAAATCCTAGATAAATTGACAGAGAACAAAAGTTGGCCTACATGCAAGAGCATATTTTTCATCTTAAAAGCATTTCATTCCCTTTTTCTGCCCATATAATGCTGCATTGATGTCTGTGACCCATTTGGATGTAAATCAAAATGGATGTGCTAAAAGCCTGGTTAAAGAAAATGTCTTCAAAACAGTGTTCCCATGGCAAGTCAGCACAGCTACACTCAGTTTCCACGGCACAAAGGGCCATAGATGTGTCTGGGGAGGAAAAGGCACTTCTGAAAAATCACTTCAAAGTTCAGTTTTCCTTGAGCATCTGCACTGCTACTACCTGCTAATAACCCCGTGCTTCACGGGCTTGTGTGAATAAATTACATGGAAGAATTACTTGTGTCTTTTAAGGTTCTTCAGCAAGAAGCAAGTGTCCAAATCGAATCGTGAGCCCTTCGCACTGACTACTTCAACATTCTACCAAACATCTCCAGATGTCATCGGAGAGCTCAGCATCTTCTAGAGAACTCCTTGTGGCCTAGGCACGACCAAGAGCATCACAATCTGGCTCTGTATCTCCAGACTGGTTTCCTCCGGCTGTTTGAAATGCTGCATTGATGACCCAGGGCCATCTGACTTTCCCAAACGTGCCTGCAGTGCCGTGAGTGAGGGTTGCATTTGTTTCTTTCCCTTTGGTGCAGATGGTGTGCAGCATTCCTTCGACCGTGCCTCAAGACTGCGTGAATGACACTTATTGTGCCGCTAATAAAGCGAGGGCTGTTTGCTGAACAGCTGTTGGGTGCATTGTTCCTTTGTGAGAAAAATGCAGCCGTTATGCTAATGGCATGCACCCGCTGCACGTCACATCACGCCCCCAGACCCCCGTGGAAATCTGTTTTCCTGATACAGCACCCAGGCAAATGGCAGACACATCAGCGTTATTTAACCATTAGGACTTAATCCCTAAATCAGCCCAACCCTTACTCAAAGAGGGAGCCAGGTATGGTAGAACACTTACTGCACTGCCTGCAAGGAAATGGGTTTAAAGCCGGGCCTGGTTTTCATTTACTCTTGACTTATATGTAGCTGAGCACAGAGAAAAGAAATACTAGACTGCTTCTCCAGGAAAAAAGGGAAATGGTCACCTACCCATAGAGCAGGGAAAGAGCCACTTAAGGCCCACTTTGGCTACATTCCTCTATTTTCTACTTGCCCTGTTAAACAGCAACAGATTTGACTGTAAATTTTAGGAGGGAAATAGCATGTGGTTTATGGTTTCAATGGTGGAGTTATAAACACGTATTACTGCTGAGAAGCCCAGCTGCCCAGGCAGAAGTATTCTGTCAACTTTTCATTCTTATTAACTTTAATAATCAGGTGCAATGAGCTCCAACCAAGATTAGAGTCCTCACTCTCCGCAGTCAGCCACCAAGCAGCCTTTGCACAGCAAGCTTCAAGATATGTCTCAAAATATAACTGCACTGACCACTAAGAGTGAGGCAGAGCCCACCCTCAAACCCATTTGTCCACACCCTGTACTGCCTGTCCCAGGCCCCAGAAGTTGAGTTTTCTGGAGGGGGAAACCAAGAGAACCAAACAAACCAATACATGTATCAATGCCCTCACATAGATCTATACTCCAGTCCACCAGCAGATTTCCCCTCAATACAAGTGCTTTGCACCTGGGGTGACAAATTAACATGAACAGAAAACAAGGGACTTAAAACCAATCTCAAACCTGCTCTGCACCGGGTAGGCACAAACCAGTTCAGAACCAACTCAGGGAACTTCTGTTCTGACCCAGCCAATTCTCACATCCTGTTCAACTTCACGAGGGAATGTCTGGACTCTCCCCATTCTCTTTACTACAATGCCCCACTTTTTTCACAGGGTGGAAATGTGCCCATGTGCACTCATCCTCTTCTCCTGAAGCCACCAAAGCATTCCTTCCTCTCCTTGTTCAGCATTTTATAGCACTACCACTGCAACCCACACGGAGATTTGCACATGAATCTCAGCTCCCTGTCTCCAGCTATTGCCTCTGAAGTCCAACCAAATATCTCTTTTTGTAAGACCTACAGGTTTGAGGAAATTATCTTATTGCTAAAGCCAGTGACAAAAAACTTGTGGGCTCACGAGAGATGCAGAAAATCTGAGAGCTTTAAGTTTTGCTCAGATTGAGACAAAGAGGGAAACCCTGGCCCCAGAGAGCACCAGAAGAGCCAGACCTCACCCTGAGCATGGTCAGTTCAAGTCTTTCTCTTTCTTTGCAGCTCCTGGGCCAGTGGAGCAGCACAGTCTGTGCCAGCCTTCCCAGAGAGGCTGGGCGTGCAGGGGCAGGACTGGCTGACCCTGACGTTGCACAGTCTTAGCAACGTCCAAGTGTCTCATCTTATAATCAGACATGCCTAATGAAAAAGACAAAGGGTTCCCAGGATAGTAGGTTTGTTTTCCTTAAAAAACCCCACCAACTAAACAAACAAAAAACCCCTTGTTTTTCAAGCCTACTCATTTGAGACCTATGTCCTCCTGTCCCTCCCCTTCTTTCCCTCCTCACTGGCTACCACAGCCTTTTCTCCAGACATACAGTACATTTGGTCTATAAAGAGACCATTCTCCATGTACAGCTGCATTTGAGTAACTCTCAGAGGCTCTGAAGCGCAGCCAACATGCAGAAATATAAAACCCAAGAGGGCTGAGTCTTGTTTCACCTGAGATGGGTTTATCTTACACACAGCAATGTTCTTTGAGGGAGCTGACCATTTCCAGTGAGCCATAAGAAACAGGCGTTTTTGACAAGATGCTTCTGAACTCAAACCCAACCAGAGGCTCTTGATTTTCTGTAGAGTTTTAAAACTCTATTTTATTGCGGAAAAAGCTGATGCCCTGTTTTTCTGTAATATCCCCAGAGCAGAAATTAAAGCCATCTTTTTTTTCTCAGGTCCAAAAGAGAAGAATTACGGATTAAAGCATGAAGCAAATGACAAATCACTTATGTGCTGCCGGTAGGAACTCAGATATGATGATTACAAGTGCTGAATAAAGTGCCTGAATAGAACAGAACAGAAAGAAGGGCTGAGCTCCACAGTGCTGCAGTCATTTGGGCAGAGACAGCACAGCCCTGGCAGCAGGGTGAAAGCAGGAGCTGCACCAGACTCCGTGTAACCCACAACAATTTCATGCCAAATACGCAGGCCACGATGTGAAATTCCCACAATGAAGAACATACATATAGGATTTCCAAAGCAAGTTACAGAGGCACCCTGGAAATTCCGGGGCAGCATACAAGGGGACTGTATCTTACAACATTATTCCAAAACCTGAACTAATATGGGAGGCACTGTGCTTGGCTGGCGTTTGGGAAGCACACTACATCTACGCTCTGTTGCCTTTCTTCATGGCCAGCTGGTTTTGAGATGGGATCAGAAGCATTAGCCCCACATAAAAGAACCTAAACCTGATCAAACTGTCACAGTGGTATTCAACCACGGTGCTCCTCTGAGGGCTGGCATAGCAGAAAGTGAATGAGATTTGAAACACCCCTTCTTTCCCTGAACGTTGAGGAAAACTCAGAATTGTTTTAGCTGTAAGGCTTGGACTAAAAGGGTAGAGAAGTGCTACTCTAACTCACCCTGTAGAGAATTACAATGGCTGTCCTGAAATCTGATACACCATAGCAGCTTTCTTCTCCCTTCTGGTTTATATCACTAACCTATACCTCAAATAAAACAGGGAAAAATGGAGAACTGGGAAGAGAAAGGCATGAAGCATACATTACAGCAGTGGATCTACTTACGTCCGAAAAAACAAAGAAGATTTTTGTGTTTTTTCAATTAAAAGCACCATAATTTCTTTACTGTTTCTTCAGTCATTGTCAACTACGAAAGAAGTCTACTAACTGTTCCTAAACTGTAGGTTCACCTGAGTCACTGGCAGTAAGACTTGTATTTGAAGCAGTATCTGTTTCTTGCTAATTACTGCAATACCCCCTTTGCCAGCACGCACAGCAACCGCAACCTTATAGTTCAGTAACCTATACAATGCTCTCTCTTCTAACTTACTTCAGTGCATGATATGCAAGTTTACTCTCACATAAGACAGCTGGTCCACATTCACAGACGAGGGAAAACCGTGCATGTACATTACGTGGCTAAAGCATGCTGGAAGCATAAGGACTAACTAGAGCAGTTTGGAGCAAAGCAGACAGAGAAAATGAGATATAAAAACACCCAATTTGCAACTAGGACAAGCCTTTCTTAGGCTTCTTTAAGCCTAACACCCTGCTGCTGGCTGCAGCCAGCACATATCTGAAGGAAAAGGAAACTCTTCTCTTCCACGTGCCTCACTAACTGCCCTTCCAGAGTGGAAAGACGTTGTTCCTCATTTTTACAGCGATTAGCTTGTTCAGGGAATTATAAGAGTGAGTTTACCTTCCATCAGCTTGTGCAACTTTGTACTAATGGTTTTAAAAATGACACAGCCACAAGCACTTGTTCTGTTCTCTGTGAGAGGGCCCACACGCATCATACACAACTGCTCCTGCAGTGACTTTCTCAAGTAATCCCATTAATACAGTGCAGAATGGTCCCCCAGGCCCCATCTCAATAACTCTTTTCTGTTCAGGCTTTGTGCCATTTTTCTCCCGTCCTCTGCATTCCTAGTCCTTTGTAATGACTGTCTCTTCACGCTCCCTTCGTGCACCCGTGAGAAGCCCTACCCTGAGCCACACTCTCACTGATGCTACTGGCCACATCCACCCTGTCGATGGGACCATAATGAATTTTGTCATTTGTTGTACTGGCAATTTTTTAAGTGCTTCATTCAGATAAACAAAACATATTCTGCTTTCACTGCCTGCCTTTGACCATGACAAGCCCTGAGCTCTCTCCCTGTGCTGAGCCAAAGCGACTGGAGCACGCCAGACCGATTTTTGCAGTTTTCTACTCTTGGTTCCCCACCAGAAGAATACATTGCAACAGGTCTGTGGAACAAACTGGCACCGTTTTGTTTCTTTTCAGATCTGCACGGACCTCTTTAGATTAAACATGATGCCTCATCCTAAGTGACTCATTCCTGCATCTTGCTAAATTCAAACCGTCTTCTTTAAAGCCTGTCATGTAAACAATACATTTTATTGTCACAGCTACGTGGATATTAATTAGAACAACTTTACATTCTGAAACCAGCTACACGATGTTGCCGGTTTATGTGGTTTTGGCAAGAACACTGCACTTTTTCTCTTTAAGCACTGCCACCTCTCGCTCCCAAACACGGCTGCTGCACTAACTATGAGCAGGTCGGGCCAGTGTTGCTGCTGAAGAGTTTACAGAAAGCCATTCCTAGACACTGGCAGGAAAACACATTCCTAATAAGGCAGCTCGAGCTGCCCTGTGCAATGGGATGATACCCAGACACCACAGCCAGCCAAGTTCACCAAGTACCTACAGAATCAGTCCTGGGAAGGCTCTCGATGTATTTCACACCCCTCCTGTCTGCGGACTCACCTTTCTGTTGGATTTCCTGAAGCCTCTACGTGCAAACACTCACACCGTGGGCTTGTTTCCCCCAGCCCAAGCTACAGACACACAGTGAGAGGGCAAGCTATTGTCCCAGCCCACCACACACGCACCTAGTCTGTGTTGAGCTTGCTCTGAAGTCCAGCACCCCTAGCAAGAAGTTTTTCTCTCCAGCTCATCTCTTATAAATATTATATTTTGCTACAATGCCTTTAACGATCTGCAATAATTCTCTGTGCTTCCAACTCAGGATCTTGAAGCACCTGAAAAAACCTCTCCTCCATCTTCTGCGGTGAGTTCAAGGAAAAACAGAGGGAGGAAGAAATTCCATGTCTTCAAATCCAACCCTCCGCTCAAAAATCTAGACTCTGACCATGATAAACAAAGCAACCAGCTGGTGGGAGAACAGCACATCATTCCAAACAACTGCACTATTAAAACATCATCCCTTGACACTTTCTTGAAACAGCCTTTAAATAAAGTCGAAACAGCCAATCAAAACAGCATCTCAGCGATGCACTGAAAGCCTTTCCATGTGTACAAAACTCAGGCTCAAAAAGCCTTCTCTGTATCATTCACCATTTCTTCTTACCTTGAAGAGCAAAACACTAAAAAATTATGAAAATTTAAAAAAAAAACAAACAAACAATCAAAAATCACACAAACCAAGATGGTTCCCCCACTCTTTTTAAACAGTAAAAAAGTTCAAGTGGAAGGTAAGATTTCTGGCATGTTGGTAGTAAAATGCAGCCTGCATGCTACAGATCAGTGGTTAGGTTTTCCCTGCTATTTTTCAGGTATTCAGGCAAATGAGCTTCACATGCACAGGTATGGCACGTACTTACTGATTCTTGGACATGCCCATAACTGGGATAATCAAGTTACATAAGTTACCATGGAAAGCCTTTGCAAAATGTTGAACTTGTATTTCCATCACTAAAGAGGACTTACCTTTAAGGACTCCCAGAGGGGAAACTGTACCAGAGAGAAAGGAATCTGGAGAGGTGGGAAAAGAAAAAAAAAAAAATGAAAAAACAACAACATAATGTTACAAAAGCAAATTGGGTTGGCATGTTCCTCAACTGGCTAAATTAGGAACAGTTATTGTTCCCCCAGTGAACTGCAGCTTATTACACTTACAAATCTTTACGGACACTTTATGTATGCTGCCATTAAATGACTGGTTTCACTAAAGCAGTTTTACTTTGTTTATCACGTTCCCTGCTGAGAGGTTAATGTATTGTTACCAGGGTGGCCTCGAAGAGCAATAAGCAGCGTGATCTAGTGCAGGGACATTCTTGGTTTGACACTCAGCCAAGAAAGCCATAAGGATGGTTCAAGAAACACGTTCCCAAGGCCAGGAACACAGCTTGGTGAAAAAACATCGTCAGCAATGCACACTCTCACAGATGCTGAGCTGAAAACAGTTGTGCACAACCCAGGCTTTGCAGTTGGGCATCAGCTGCAGAAACTGCCCTGAACGTCTCCTGGTGATTCCCCATGAACAAGCTCCCTGGAGAATTAAAAGCAAGTTGTGAAGAGCTACCATGACCCAACTAAAACTCAAGGGAGAAACTTGATGGTGCTCTTCTCATTGCCCATAACGTGAGGCTCTTCTGTCCAGCAACAGCCTGTATCTGTGCCTTGGCTCATTCCTGCTGTCATGTGTCCCCAGCAGTGCCTATGCATTTCCAGGTCCTTCACAGACCTTGCCCTGACAAACAGCTCTTGACCAAGTCTCTTAACACACAGAGAAAAAGGAAACGTACATCTCCATCAGCTCTGGGGGCTGTGCAGGGCTAAAGTATAATGGGTCAGTTCTCATCACGAACAGAGTGATTCTTTGCAACAAGAGACATCACATTACAAGGTTATGCCTTCTCTTGTAGTTTCTGCCTCCTCAGAACTCTCCAGTAAATTCTTTCTTGCCCTTCACCACTCTGAGACGTCCTGTCCAATACTCACCTCTGGTACCAGCCCTGCCTTTGCTATCTCCAGGCTGAGTATCTACCTCCAGACATCCTGAAGAAAGGGGTCCCTAGGGAAAACACTACCTTGTCCTAGAATTGCCCTTCAGCCGTATCTGCAGGTTTGCTTTGCCCCGTCCTAAAGCTCCTGCAGTTATCTCCTTTTTGATAGCTGATCAACTCCAGGTTCAAATCTTCTTCCAAGTATTTATTTTATTCTATTTTATCTTTCTTTTACCCCAAGCACAACGCACGTTGAGTTAGTTTTCCCACTTGTTTAGCCTGATTTTGCAGTTTGTGACTCAAATTATTTGTCTCAGAAAGTACTAATGCACCTATTGCCATGAAAAGGAGTTGATACTCAAAATGGATCATGCTTAACTCACGCAGATATCTTTGCTCTGAGTAATGTCAGGTCAAAAACATTCACTAGAGATACGAATAGCTTATTAAACCCAAATTCAAGCTACACAAAATGTGAAATGGTACATCTATTCAACATCACAAGAGTTAAAGAGTATTGTCTGCTTCACTGTGTTGCAACTAATGATTAATAAATGAGTCTATTAAGTTAATCTGCCAGGCAAAACTAAACTTGACAGACACCTGCCACAGAAAATTTGTTATCTATTCAGGCAGGAAATGGCAGTGAGAAGAAATCAATGTCACTGCTGTACATTGAGCTGACAAACTGAAATCTCAGAGGAAGTTTGTCATCTTGGACAATGAGCAATATCCCTGGTGGCATCTCAGAGCCCCACGATAAAGGTCAGGCATGGCTCTTATTTATCAGAGTCCTGAGAGTCTAGTGTAGTAATTAAATTTCATTTTTAATACTGGGTGAAAAAGTCCAGCTATTTGACAGTAATGTGTGGTAATATATTTATGAGAAGATGTATATACACCCATGTGCTACTGCATCACTGAGTTGGAGTTATATGGCGTGGTTTCTTTGCCGTGTAAAATGAAAAGCAACATAATCTTCTATTATCTAGGCCAAAAAAATAGGGGGAAAAAAAGAAACAATAGCCAATACATTTGCTTCAAGTCTGTTAAAAGAGAGAAAAGGAAATGCTCTGAATCCAGCTGTACACCAAACAAAACAAGCTTTCAAATACGGTCTCCAAGTTTTGCTTTTTAATGCTCGCAAATGAGTGGCAAAATTACGCAGCTGTTAATAACAAGGGCAGCTTTTGACATAACCCCCTTCTTATCTCCTAGCTAGAAGCATTTCAATCCGAGAGGAAATTTGTTCATGACTGCTGTTTGATTTTCAGCGTTAGTGGTGTTTGCTTTCCATGTCCTGCTCAGCAGGGTCAGAGCTGGATGTGGGTTATGGGTTTCACTTTTCCCCACATGCCCCACGAGATGTGCAGCACCCAAAACACCTGGGAAGATGCTGGATGTGTGTCAGTGGGACCTGCACAGCCACTGGGCTCCTCCTCTGCACGATGGCTGCAGGACAAGGGCCTAAACATTGTTAAGTCACACTTAATAGAGTTTTAAAACTTGCAAAACCCAAACCAACCAGGAAGCAGCACGAACAACAAGCAGAGCAGCAGCACCTTTGCTGCGCTACGATGGTCCTAGTGAGATGCCCTGCATTCTTTAGAGTCGCACATTGGAGACTGTTTGACAACATCCTGACTTGAAAACAAAACCCACCCAACCAATTTCATGGGTGCTAGAATGAAAGGGAGCCTGGCTTCCTGCAGATTTGGGTTCTGCCATCAGATTCTCTGAGGCCAAATAATTTCCAAGCCGCGGTCGGCAATCTTCCCAGGACAGGGACCTCCATCACATTTCTTCTCAAGATCTATTCCGCAGCCATTGTTGAAAGTTCCTATTACAAGCCTTCTCTCAAACCTCTCAATTACCTCTGTCCTTCCCTCACACACATCTTTTCAATAAACTTGTAGGAACTTCTATTTATCTTTGCAGCCTCTGCCCTTCCGCCCCATTTCCGTGGTCAAGATGTGGACGGGCTGCTGTCTGTTCATGTGTGCATACACCCTGCTTGCATAAGCCTTGCTTCCCTAAGGGACCAGACTAAACAGCCCACACCCAAAAGCAGGATTAATATATGCAAAGAGAAGGATCTCTGCCTTTAGATGGCTTACTGCCCTTTCCTCCTCTACCACGACAGACGTGACAAGATCTTGCGGTCTGGGGACGCTTCTTAATTTGAACACTTACAGCATTTCATTGCTTTTCATATTTTGCTTCTTAAAAGAAAAGCTCTTCAGCAATGAACAGAATCACACCCTGCTAGGCAGCGATATTTATGCCTGAAATAGGCTAAGACAACAATAAAAATGTGGTCCACACATGTGGGTAACTTGCTGCCAGCAAATATGAAACCCTGGCAAGCTCCACCAACGCCTCATTCGACATTAATATAAAATAGACAGAGAGTACCAGTTCTCATGTCTGGCCTAATGTTATATAACTGTGCTGTTTGCTCAACAAAGTCAACCCTTACACACACACACAAAAAAAGGACAAGTTTAAAGCCTCCAGACAGCTGCAAATCATTATTCTAAAATGCTTTATAGGTTAGTGAAATTATCATTTACTCTGGTCCCTGTAGTCCTTAGCACCTGATGCCTAACTTAGGGTAATGAATTTTGCAGATTCTTATTTCTACAGATCTACTTATTTCCCCTTATACAACAGGATTTCAAAAGATTATTTTTAATAAGTTACTTTTAGAAATAGTTGCATTTCACAGCCAGAGCAACAGATACACACATCTTGCTTCTAAAGAAAAGTAACAACCTGTAAGTACAGAAGACTGATGACAGAGCAAATACTCCTCCTATCAAATACTGTTTGATTAAATTAAAGAAATTTAAGGAGGAACTTAATAATACTCTCTGCAACTACAACACAACATTTGAAGGTAACTCAAAATTCACCCATTTGATACCTGATGCTAAACTGCAAGCTGACATTGTCCCAGGAAAACAGCAGCCAGGGAGCAAGGGCAGAATGCTGAAGGAGTGGCAAAGAAGAGGGGGGAAGAACCAAAAGAAAAAAACCAAAACCTCATCAGCCCCTTCACAACTGGGATTCCCTTCCAAATATGAGAATTCTTTCGCACAAAGAGGAAACAGATGTCCATGGCTGGAATTTGCATGTGGCTTTATTCTCTTCTAGGATACAATAAAACTACTCTTCTTCTCATCCTCCAAGCTAGAAATTAAACAGTGGCATGTCATGCAGAGTCCAGCTGTGCTTTCTACCTCCAACCTTTATTAGCAATATATTTAAAAAGAAGAAGAGAGAGACAGAAACAAAGGGAGAAACTAAAAAAGCATAAGAAATGAAAAACTGTGGTATGTGTTCTCAAAACAATATAAAACCTACAGATGTTCTTACTAATCTGTGGCACATGTTTGTTTATTCAGGTTTTCCCTGTCTCCAGTTCAGCGGGCTTTGCTCTCCAGAAGACTTATCTGTTTTTACAAATGTTAGAGTAAATACTGAAGGAGAGATTGGCATAAACAGCCAGAGGATGAACAGGCTCACCTTGTAAGAGCTTTCTCAATGTCCCTGAAACTGCACCTCCATCCCAGAAACTGCTGTCACCCATCCCTCCACTGTTCCCTCCATTAACAGCAAAGGGAGAAGAGCAAACAGTTACGAAGATTTTAAGAGCCTGAATATCACAAAGGCCAACAACGAGAACATCTGTTCACATCAGGGAGAACATACTGCAGTCATCACAGGGTCAAACTTGCACCTAACCTGTCACCTGCACTCGCTGTGACAAGGACAGAGGTGCCATCACTGTCCAAGTCTGTATTTATGAGGACTACTGTACACAGTGTCTGAGCTGGGGTGCCAAACAATGCCTTCTCCACTGTAATTACAGAGAAAAGTCTAACAAACCACTTTTGAATAGCAGAAAAAATACACTGTTTTCCAAGGATACAGAAACAGCTAATTTCAGGAGAACAGTCTTCCCTTTACCTAAGTCCCTTGTACATTCACTTTTTTTTTTTCAAACAATCTTCTTTATAAAAGATAGCAGTTTTTAAATAAGTTCAAGTTACAGCAGAATAAAACAATCCTGCCAGCTCACCGGAGTTAAACATTTCTGTTAATAATCACAGTAAATTTGGTTCAGCGTCTTGTCCTCCTAAAATTCTTCACACACTTGCCCAATACATGTAGATGATGCTAAACTGATGTCCCAGCTATAAATATCCTTTCCCCAGGATGGGATTTGAAAAGACAGCATGAAATGGGGTAAGCCTCTCCCCACGTCATGTCAGCACCAGCCACCATCATGAAGACCTGTAGCTTTCCACAGCCCTGACTGAAGGTGAAGGTGTAGAGGACTCATCGTCAATGGGATACCCCAAAGCTGCCACTGCAGACTTATTGTCTTGCAAAGCTTCAATTAATACAGTCTCCTAGATCCTCCTCGATAAATTGCACACTCCACAAGGAACCTAACGAAGGCAATTTGTAATCTTAACACGAATGAAAGGCTGTCAAAGCCATCAGCCATGTTCCTGCAGCTCTGAGATGGACACACAGGCTCGTGCGTTAAAGGGATGATGGAGAGCTTTGTTAAAAAACACTGATGCCATTAGAAACGAAACTTTCCAGGCAAGTATGACAACACTGGCATAGCAATGACCAGGGGAGATCTCTTGGCCTCATTTCTTAAGGAAAGCAGTGAAGGACCAAGTTCACACACAGCACCTTCCTGTAAGTCTGCAGGAAGCCAAAGAGAGGTGAAACCCCTGGCTGGGCCATCTCAGGGAAAACTATCAAGTTGCATTTGCAGCAAACAACTTTTCACAGCTCCTTGGTGTTGAACACGTGGCTCTGCAGCACTGCCAGAGGCAAAGGGTGGTAGAAACACTGATTTCAACAATGCCAGGAGTATCATTAAAACAAAGGTTTCAGACCACCTGAAGTAATCAACAATTCCCTCACTTTCAAGTAAATAACATTAACCCTCTGTGAACTGGGAGACAACTGCAAGATAGAAATGGGAATATAAAATTCCTGAATCATACTCACTATTCTGGTTCAGGCATTCACTAAGCCTCAAATAAATATTTGCACCTTGCTTCCTCTGTTTCCCCAGCTCTGACCCCAAAGTATTTCCACTTGTTACCTGGCACATGTGAATGTTTGGAGCTAAATTCCTGTCTGACACAAAACATTATGTGCCCCACAGGGTTGCTTAATTTGGTCACAAGCCATTCTCACAGATGTGCTTTGGACCAGTGTGGCAGAACTTCACATCCAACAGGACTTTGTTTTAAACAGCACTACATACTCATTCTAAAATCAACATACAAGGGACATTATGTAGAAAAGACAAATACAAGGAAAATTCTATCTAGTTTTCCCTCTATTAGAAAGTGGGTTTGTGCTTAAAAAAGGAAAGGAAAGGAAAAAAAAGGAAAAAAAAAAGCTTTTCTGGAGGGGCAATGTTGACCAGCGAAGGGGAAAGACACAGTCAGAGATCCGGCATGACTGAGTGTTCCCAAAACATGGGAAAAAGAGAGGCACTGAGGCAGATGCACAAACTCAATGCAGGCTGGATTGATTTAAGAGAGCCTGATGATCACAGAGCCCTAACTCTGCACACGCGTGAGACAGACCATCAGCGAGCTATTGAAGGCTCTTTCCTCAAAGGAACAACATGAACAGCCTCAAATTCCACACCCGCCCCCTTTCTGAACCAGCCCCTTACTTCTCTGGAAGAAGAGAATAACTATTAGAGATTGTATAATGCCAACCACAGGAGTCAATGTTATTGGATTTCAAACATGAGCTGAGACTGACCAGCCCCTAATTACACAAATAATATCCATGTTCTCCCATTTTCCAACAAATAAGCACTAAAGGAGTGCCCATTTTGCTTTTCATTCTCAACAACATATAAAAAAAATCCTCAGCAAGTAAACGAATATGCTGACACTGATTTGTACATGCTGTTTTCAAGGCACAGATAAAAATCTTGTAGGATAAAAGATGAGTTTAGCAGCTCTAGAAGAATGAAGGTATTGTTTAACAGGAAGCAGATGTATGTCAGATGGCAAACTCATTAAAGTGTCCCATCGTTAAAGGAAACGGGATAACAACGAGCCATCTGAAAAAACCTGAACTGATCAGGAAATACACAAGCCGCAGCTAATCTCCTATTTATTGGTAGGTAATGCCTTTAAGTCATGCACATGCATTGAGTTTAGGACCATGAAGGACTAATCTTTGTTCTCATGAAAAAAACATAAGAGCAGAACCCAAGAGCATAAGAGAGCAGCATTTCTGGAAGAAGTCTTCTGAGGAAAAACTAAGATTTGGAGAAGTTACCACATCGACCCATGGGTGCACACAGACACACACGGTTATGTCACTTCTCTGACTCTGAGAGCATTTTAATGGACATTTTACATACACGTAACATTTTAAATGCAAGTATAATTGCAAAAACGCCTTATGAAAGGCACCTATCAAGGAAGAGCCTCTAAATACAAACTTGCAAACTCTAATCAAAGGAAAAAACATTCACAGGCAGACACTGGACTGACAGATTTGCACCAGATTTGAACAGTCCTTCAAATGAGAATTTGGCAGGAGGTACAAGGACTTAAGCACAAGGAATTAAACAAGCAGCATAGAATCACAATCATAGAATCATTTAGGTTGGAAAAGACCCCTAAGATGATCGAGTTCCACCAGTAACCCAGAAGTGCCAAGTCCATTGCTAAACCATGTCCCTGAGTGCCACATCCACACAGCATTTATGTAACGCCAGGGATGGCAACTCCACCACTGCCCTGAGCAGCCTGTTCAATGCTTGGTAACTCTTTTGGTGAAGGAATTTTTCCTACTATCCAACCTAAAGCTCCCCTGGTGCAACTTGAGGCCATTTCTTCTCATCCTGTCGCTTGTTACCTGGGAGAAAGGACTGACCCCAACCTGGCTACACCCTCCTGTCAGGGAGTTGTACAAAGCAATAATGTCACCCTTGAGCCTCCTTTTCTCCAGGCTGAGCCCTTCCAGCTCCCTCAACTGCTCCTCCTCATCAGACTTGTGCTCCAGACTCTTCTCCAGCTCTGTTCCCTTCTCTGGACACTCTCCAGCCCCTCAGTGTCTTTCTTGTAGCGAGAGGATGAGAACTGAACACAGGATTTGAATCAAGGACAGCATGTTTGATTCACAAGGCAGGTGGATCTATGGAGAGGAGTGAGAGTATTGCTTCATCTGGCAAATACTCATTCTAAGAAACTTGACAACAGTGCAGCTGTAATTGAACTGACATCAGCAAAGGAACTTTTGTCCTCAGAGTAACAGCCACAAAAAAAAAATTAACAGACTGAAGAAACATGTGTTTCTCCCTTTCTGGATGTTTCTCAGCATATAGTAGTTTTGTTACAAATGTCTTGTTACTACATTATGATCACAAGTATAACACAGCAACTCTCACCATAAAAATTAAATACATCTCTGGCCAGGAGTTTTCTGAGTATCATAAAAAAAATTTCCAAGAGAAAATCTATCTCTGCATTTGCACATGGGCCTGATCCAAAGGTCACTGAAATAGCTGGGAATGTTGCACATGTGATTTCGAGTGCTTCTGGATCCGGACTGATGCTCAAGATGAAGAAAGGAGGAGGGAGCAGATGCAAGAGTTCTAATGTACAACACAAGGGTCAACTAATCTGGATTCTCCCATGCTCTTCCCAGGATGCACAGACCAAGAGCCCTGGCGAGAGCAGGATCTAGGATGTGCTCTCTTTAACTTGGCAAGTGCAAACTTATGCAAAACCCCTGCTTTTACAGAAGTCTAAACAACTGCCCAACTCTTGGCTGTATCTGAGCCCAAACTGAGACCATTTAATTATAGATTTAAGTCCCAATACGGTTAATGCAAGCTAAGCAAGTTCTTTTGAATGTTTCACCAAATACAGGCTTTGGTGCCTCGCTGCATCGCTACCCCTGGTTATTTGGTGAAGGTATTACTGCTTATTTGCCTTTGTGGAGGGGAAAAAAAACAACAAAACCAAACCAAAACAAAATACAGCATGTAAGCAAACATTGCTTTAAACAAAACAACCCACAGATACCACTGAGAAAATTTGTCCACCAATGCTAGTGCAAAACCAACATTAACGGAACGACTCCCATAAACCAAGTTGAAACTTCTCTCCCTGAAGTGAGAGCCCCATGCACTGTTTATATGTCTCACATCATTATCTCCATCATGTGGCAGAGAGAAAGAATGCAGACTAATGTCAAATTTAGGAAATACTGTTCATGTACAGGTATTTTACTTATCTTACACATGTACACACATTCAGAATTTTGTGAGTATCTCACAAAATGGGGCTTTGTTAAGCTTCTCTCTGTGGCTGCTATTTTCAGTTGTCTAGAAAGAACCACACCTGCACTGCACACCAGAGGTAAAAGGAGAAATGGCATTAGCTGAACAGAAGATGGATCTGCAAAGCACTAAAACACACCTCTTTACAGGGAAGCAGTTAACCATATCCTTAGGTCCTGTACTGAACAGTCTGTCCTGTGTGCCTGAAATAAGACCAGACTATTTTGACAACTCCCTCATCTACCCTTTTCATTTTTTAATAAACAGTTGTATTGCTTTTGCCCAAACACAAGACATGGTCTTGCAGAAGTGAAACGACCTACTAGCTTACAACAATGATCTCTCCTAAGATTTACGTATTAAAGCCTTCCTGGACTGCAGCTACAGTTCCACAAACTTTAATCTGGTTCTACATCACAAAGGACCTAATCTAAAACTCGTTAGAGTGAACTGAAAAATCGCAGCAAACATTTGGTCGAACCCAAATGAGCAGTCAGACAATGCACGTATAGATACAGGAAGGATGGTTCTCTTATTTTTTTTTTTTACCCTCTATAATTCTTTTCTGACAGTTTAACCAATTCTGCAGACTCTGAAACTATTTAAACAGGAAGCTCCCTGGACCCAGCAGACCTCCCTGCCTATGCAGCTGGAGAGCTACTCTGCTTCTAATGGAGCGTTTCTTCCACCCCCAGCCCAAGGCAGCAGCTGTGCGATGTCGGTCCGACACTGCAGGGCCACCTGGGACTCGCTGCCCTCCCAGGTGTGGACTTGCAGACTTGTCCACGGCCATGAAGCCCCTGGGAAAGCCGTCCCGCTGCCTACATCCCCCAATTTCCTGCCTGTCAGTAAGCTGGGAAAGAACTTTAGTGGGGCTGCAAATCCAGCGTGCAGAGAGCAGGGAGGGTTTGCTTTCAAGAACCTCTTGCAGCTTCCTCAAAGGAGCCTAAGCCTGCTCGCACAACAGCAGCACCGTTACGAGGACTGTGGAAATGGAAGCCATGACTCTCAAGGATTTCTTTTCATTCATTTATGGAGATGTTTTCATCGTAAGCCTTTGAATTCCTTTGTGTGTCTTTATATGGTCACCTCGTTTCTGTCTGCCTTGAGGATCTCTCATAACCACAATGTTAAACTATAGAGCTAAACCAAAATGATTTCTCATGCTCAGTCACCCAGCCTGGAGACAAGGAGAGTGTGCCAGGCTACGAGAGCATGGGAATATATGATCAAGAGGAACAAGGGTGCTTTGGCAGGCAAGACAGCTAAACAACTGGAACACGCCACACACACACAAACCCTTGTTTTCTTCACTTGCTTGCCCTGCCTGACTGTTCACACAGCCCAGCTACAGCTTTGGGATGTGTGCAGGGCCTGAGGGAACCGAACTGCAGAGCATGACAGCAGCTCATGCTTGTTCTATGAAATCCTGCTTATGGCTGTGATCAGCAAAGTAGACACCACTAAGTTTCCACTTTACCAGTATAAATCATCCCCTCCATGCTTGGCAGAGCACTTAAGCACATGCTTAGCTGTGCTAGAGCTAATTTTCTTCACAGCAGCTCGCACAGGGCTGTGTTTTGGATTTGTGCTGGAAACCGCGTTGAAAACTCAGGGATGTTTTAGCTATTGCTGGGCAGTGCTCACACAGAGCCAGGGCCTTTCCTGCTCCTCACCCCCCCCAGCAGCGAGTGGGCTGGGAGTGCACAAGGAATTGGGAGACACACAGCAGGGACAGCTGACCCAAGGGACACTCCAGACCATAAGGCCTCATGCTCAGCACATAAAGCTGGGGACGAAGAAGGAAAGGGGACATTTGGAGTGATGGCATTTGTCTTCCCAAGTCCCTGTTACGCATAATGAAGCCCTGCTGTCCTGGGGATGGCTGCCTGCCCGTGGGAAAGGGTGAAGGAATTCCTTGTTTTGCTTTCCTTGTGCGCTCAGCTTTAGCTCTACCTGTTAAACTCTCTGTATCTCAACTCATGAGTTTTGTCACTTTTACCCTTCCAGCTCTTTTCCCCATCCCACCAGGGCAGGGAGTGAGTGAGTGGCTGTGTGAGGCTGAGCTGCCAGCCGGGGTTAAACCATGACAACAGCTCTCACTATTGCTGAATAGGAACAAGATCATGCTTTAAGCACATTACAGACCAAACACAAACAAGTTCTTAAACTCCATGCTCTTCTTTACACTACCAACTTCCCATTAATCTAAAAGCTCTTCCAGAGCTGGAGCTGGGCCAAAGTGTTTTGTTGAACTGACTCCTAAACAAAGTATAATCTTTTCTGTGGGTTATTTAGATACACAGTGGAGAACTCAAAGTGATCTCAAACGCTCAGCAGAAGACCAGCCAAGGTAACAACACAACTGCAGCTCCACCAAGAGGCTTCAGAATCACCACCAGCAACAGAAAAACCCAAGCAATGAGTGTAAATGCCATGGGATCAGATCCCACCATTCCCAGCACGCTCCTCTCTCACGCAGTGGGTCTGAGCACAGCATATGTTGAACCGATGGTCCCTTTAAGAAACCTACTTCTGTGGAAAACATTGACACCAAAAGGAGAAAGCCAAATTCCACACCCACTGCAGTATGGGCTCCAGAGGGAACGGGATGGCAAATGCTGCTCTCACAGCTTTAATTCATTTAAAGGCCAGTTTGCCTCCAGAAGGTTCCACTGAGATGATTTCTTTTCCTCATTGGTTTTGCAGCCATGTCAAATGCCCACAACAGCCAAGTGGCAGGACTGTCAATTCTCTGCTGTCACAGGTACCCTCATAAAACTCACAGTGCAATGGCTCAAGTTGTGCTGCCAGGTACAGGATTTTGTCGGTGACACACAGCAGTTGATGGGATTTACATCTATATGATTTGAACCGTAGTCTTCCCAATTGTTTTCCAGCTGGGAAACAGTCAGCAACAAAATAATTTTCATGCTAACAGGCATTACTTGAGAGGAAAGAAAATCAAACACAAAAATGCTGGTTGGGGAAGTAGCCAGGCGTTCCCTAACCATGAGGAATCTCCTGAAATGCTACCTTCTCACTGGACAGTAGATTAGAAACTGCTTGAGAACCCTGCCCTTAGGGAGGTCTCCAGAACTGCTGTTGTTGCTGCAGCATCTGGATGCCTTATCCTGGGTGCTGCTCACAGCCCCCATGCAGCACGGACAGCACTCCTTTCACCCCGACACCGAGATGTAGCTGTACAAATTAGTTCAACAAAACTAGGAAGCGGCATCTGCAGAAAGAAATACTGATCAAAGACACGGTGTCCCAGAGGCTGCACTGGACTCGAGGAACTGGGCTACACACAGTGCAGTAAAGGAAAATTAAGCAAGTTAAGGAGCAAAGAGAAAAGGAAGGAAAGCAGTGCTATGGCCTAATAGAAAGAATGAGCTCATCTCAAAGCAAGGGCCTTTTACAGTATAATGTTGATAACCTTTTGGGCTGAAAAGGAACAAGCTGGTGTTAGCAGCATATAATATAACCAGGTGACTTAAACCAGGATTTTTTCTAATGAGATTAGCAAGCTATACATTACAATTTCCACAATGTTTCAACCTCAAGGCATATTAATTACATTTTTCATTTATCTTCCCTGCGATTTTCTGATTTTGCCAGAATCCTTTCTCCACTCAAAATGCAATTTTTCTCTCAGTGCAAGTGCTAATAGATCTCTTCAGACAAAACAACCAAAACCTGTGGAACTCATACAAGAGCAAAAATCAACTATGGCTTTCAATCAAAGGATATAATTCCATTAACACCTTTCTTTTAATAGCATCACCAAATGGCAGTAGAGGGATTTGGGATCATGAAAAGAGTTAAGGAACCTGAAGAACAGCGTGCTGATTCTGTGTTCTCACAATTTTAAAAGCTCAGCTGACCTGATGCCAATAAATGACCTGAGTTGGATTGGAAGACATAGAATCATAGAATGGTTTGGGTTGGAAGTGACCTCAAAGATCACGTTGTTCCAACCCCCCGTCATGGGCAGGAACTTTCATTATCAGTGTAATAGGCCTAGGATTAATCTGGTGTGGAAAGGAGGTTCCCAAGGAGGGCTCCAGCCTGAAGGAACAGGCAAGACTGGCTGACTCCACTGAGGCTTAAACCAAGAAGAGCTACTTGTACCATCACTTGTACCACCCAGCAGTGGTCATCCCAGAAAAGACCCTGACACAATGGCCTGTGCCCCCAAATGTACCCACTTGGAAAGCACAGCTGAACACTGGGAAGATCCTACCCTGGGCAAGAGCCTTTACAAGATGTGCTGATTGACAAAAAAACAACAAAAAAGGCAAAGAACTCGTGCCTTTGCTGTGCAACACGCAGCACCTCAGTAAGATAAATGCCAAAAGCCTTTACCGTGGTGGAATAGTTAAATACAACGACAATAAAACTCCACCTGTCAGCTCCAAAAGCACCCCACATGTAGAATTTACACAAGCTGAACCGGAGCTGGTTCAGGGCATGTCATAACAGCCATTCCTGCACTGTGCACTGTTAAAATTGGCCTCAAGATGAATTGAGTGCCTGGAAAGGGCAACCATATTTCAAGCAAACCAGGACATGTTCAGGGTGGTTGGACTGCCCCTTCAGCTGCATTCCTGAGTGTTTAATTTTTGCCACTTGGTTTGCGTGAAAAGTATTTCCAGTACACTTCAAAAAAATCTGAAGTACAGTAAAAATGCTATCCGGTAAAACTTTAGAGAAGAAAAGTGTTATTTTATATTAAAAGGATTTTCCATAGCATTATTCCACCCTATACTCTGAAGTGAAGACTCAGCATCACAAGTATTTTTTTTTCTCACATGAGTTGTTTGCAATCTGTCAATTCTCACAACAAAAACACGGCATTGCCAACCTCATCACATCACATGAAGGGCTTTTTTTGAATGGCACCCTGTTTTGTTTGTGTCTGTGATGCTTTGCAGCACAAGTCACTTCTGGTCTAAGAGATGACATTACTAAAATGTAAATAAAAAGGCCACTGTAAACAATTTCACTCTTGCTGTTTCTCACGGGGCTTTAACTTGAGAAATCTCACTGTGTGCAGAACTTCTGAATGAAGCCAGTGGTGCTGAGCACCCGGAGCCCTTTTTCAAGTCAACTTAACTTCAGGCAGACAAGTACAGGGGAAATAATCAGGCATGGCCCTTCCCAAGAGCTGTGCATTAGAGAAGTCAGGCTGACACAAATGAATAGAAATCCTCTTGGGCTTTCTTGGGAATAAATGCACCAATAATGTAAGATTAAAATGCAATAATGAGACAATTTTCTTCCATGTCCACAGACTACACATACTGCATCAGCAATTCACGTGCACTTTGAAACCAGCAAACTACTGTCAGCAACAAATACATTTCAGCTGTAGCAACTACAAGAGTTGTTAGTGACAATTTTGTAGGGAAGGCTGCAATGAACCCCATGTCCCCTTTACTCATGCAGCTAAAATAAATCTTCAGATGCTCGGATAATACCTCGTCGAAAGGGTATTTCTGAAGGTAAATATTTTTGTAAATTATTTATTTTTAAAATGTTACTATTCTTACATACTTCTGGATTTTAAAAAAAAAATTGCGCTCTCACAGCTCTCAGAAATAGATCTCTCAGGCATCTTTAAATTTGTATCATTAAAAAAAAAGGAGAAGAAGAATCAAATATCTCGGATTTCCTCTTATTCCAGGTATCTTATTCCATACGCAGTCCAGCCAATTAGTTCAACCTTCCTCCCCTTTCTATTTTCTGGTGCTACCAATATCCAGTTCACAAGATCCACCCTTTGGAGAGAGAATGAGAACTCCAAATGGGCAGCTGGGCTGCACAAGGGCTGGGGTGTCCTCTGGGGAGGCCAGAGGCCCTTGGGGCCATAAGGCATCAAGCAGGGAAGGACGGGGCAGCAAGGAGAGATCACACATCAAAGAAAGAGAACATTGGAAAGGCAGCTATAATATTGCTGCAGGTCCCTTTTGTACCAATCACTCCACAACCAACTGAAGATTTGCCCCAGGACCTGCAAATATGGGAACACAGGCAAAAGCCATTGATTAATTCCCCTTAAAGAAATGCAGCACAGATGCTGCAAGCCAAGTGCCACTTTGGTGACACACTTTATTCCTGATAAATAAATCATTTACACACCTGACACGGCTCATGTCTTTCCTTGGTGATAATTATAGTTTTAGAGGCCTCATTTAAGGGTTGCAAATTAATTTCCAAATTCCACCTACTGTCAAGGAGTGTATTTTATTAGGTGATTAATTACCTGCAGGAGCACTTCAGGAGACACCCTGGAGGCAAACAAGGATTGCTGTGACAGCTCCTTTAAGATATGGCTCTGCTCCTACGGCTGATGAGCCCAGAGATAAAATAACTGCATACAGGTGTTACCATCTACAGCACCTTGGGATGTTTGTGCCCCAGAGAAGTGCATTTCCCCCCTAGAACATGCAAGTATTTGCCATGGTGCTACAGCCCTTGCTTTGTGACAAGTCCCATAAACTGCCTCAGGGGTGGGTCCACTTCCACAGCCAGGCAGAAAGCAAGAACAGCCGTGGGGAACTGCTCTTCCCTGAGCCTCAGGGTCCTCCTGAGACCTTTCGTACCCCAAAACGCACACCGCTTGGCCTTCCCCAGCTTATGTGCCTGAACGGCGATACAGCTGGTTTCAAAATTCTGGGCCAAGAATACTTTTTCGAAGTTTTATGTAAGTCAGTTGCATAAAGGTGGCAGGACTTATAGCAAACTTTAGTGCAGTTTCCTTGCCGTCGTTTCAGATCTCTACACTGATCAGAGCTTCTAGCAGATCTGTACTCACATAACTCCTCTTTGCAAGCAAGTTTGGTGCATAAAGATGACAGTGAGAAGAAACCAAGGCAGCCAAACCCAGCTTATATCCACGTGTGCACCAAGTTCAGGTACCTCTTCGCTCACAGTGACCCTGACACATCATTTAGACATAAAATCTCCATAGAAAAACAACTCTTCCGATAGCACAAGTGGAGAAACACAGAGTTTAATAAATTTCACAGTCTATACCCATCTGTTTTACTTAAGTCTCCTACTCTACACAACCCCCAAAGTGCTGCTGTCACAGAATCGCTCTGCTCCCTTGCATTTCTTGTTCGCCTTCTGTTAGAACTACACTTGCCTTTCATGAGAATTAAATCTTATGGAGAAAACGAGATCCAAAGGCCATTGACCAAGGGCAGGGCCTGTTCCCAAAATGTCTGCCTAACTTATTTTAGCAGGCTCTCCTGATGGATGGACTGCACAGATGATCAGCTCGGGTGCTGCTTTGTTGGATAGTTCCCCAGAGCAATTTAAGTCATCACTTCTTTACCTCCTCATCAGAGGCATAGGAACAGATTTTTCTTTTCTCCTTCACAGAAAATTTTCAAGTACTTGTCTTTATTTATCATTTTACCTTCCTGTGGCTTTTTCAGTGCTCTTCCTCCCTTTCCTGCACAAGGACATCAAAGACTGCCAAAGGCAATTCTCACTGTGTATTTCATCAGCAAGCTTAAGCCAGATTGTTAGAAAAAGCTGGTTAAGTCTAAACCAACATTAACCCTTCAAATTTGGGAGCAAAAGAAAGCACCGAGTCAGAACAGTCTGAGAGATTCTCTCATCTGACAGCAATAAACTTCTGCTGGTCTCAGGGTAGTGGGATATCCCAATCTCCCTTCAGTAAGCATGGGAAAGAGGGAACATCAGAGATGGATGTGTGTGAGGTGGGAGGACACAAAAGTAGTTTCAAAAAATCTAAGAAGCCACAAAATAATAATGAAATACACCAAGTCTTTTTGGAAGCATTTTGAAAAGCTGAGGATATGTTACACAGGGAAGGATTGCTCTGGACTCTGGAACGACCACCTGCAGCCAGAATGGATCACCAGCAGTTCTGGTTTTCAAGATGTGGAGTATAAGCCCTTGACATAACTCTCTGCTAAACACAATCAGAAAGTTGCTTGCTGCACTTTCTTCGTCTCTCTCAAAAAGCCCAAACCCCCCAACAACCATCAACAACAGCAACAAAACAAAAAAGCTGAAAAATCAACAACATCACACAAACTTCCCAGAAAAACAATCAGAACCCGCTGCAGATCAAGCTGGAGCTTATTGCTCCAAATCTGCCCTTGATTAAGTATAGTCTTCCACTACTCAACAGTCATTACAAGGTTAGAGAAAAAAGTATCATCTAAGATGCCATCTAACCCAAAATTAATTAACCAACTCTGACAATCACTGCGCTACAAACCTACTTGGATTTTAACCCATAATGTGTGCTGGAAACTTCCAGCTGAACATTCTGTATTTTCTCATTTGCCCACATACGCTTGTTATTAAAACCACATGCGGGCACTGAATCATTTCATGGTTCATTTAGAGACAAACACGCAGAAAATTGTGGGAAACAACTATAGCCCTAAGAGTTTGTGCAAGCCTGTGTAGTTTGAGGCACGCTGTGCTGCAGGAGCTTGAGCTACAGGACAGCCTTATTCTGGGGCTCAAAAGTGAACAGCACGAAGTCCCCACACGTGTACACTGAATTTCAGAGCAGGTCATTAGCAGAGTCAGACGATGGGGCAGTTTCAGCCCTCAGCGCCCTGCAAAACGCCACGTGTGTGCTCAACTGCTGGTGCCCAACAAACCCCCTTAAGTAAGGCAGCAGGATGGTTTTTCATTTCTGAAACTGCTGTGCCAACGAGGAGAATGCCCCAACTGCAGAGGGAGTTCAGAACATAACCTCAGGCAAAGCACTCAATCTTTCTGAAACCGACATCTGGAAAAAATGGTAGCCCTTCATCTTGTCCACTGGCCTAGAAGGTCACCAGCTCAAAGATGACCTTTTGCTGAGAGGACAGTCAGTAAAACAGTAAGGCTTTGCTTTTGATCAGGTTTCTCTGGATTATTCACATTACAGCAGTGGCTGAAGGACTCAGACATAATGTTCCACTTCAGATGTGCAAAGATAACACACATGAAGTCCACCTGAGAACACAGACTCGTCCCATTAACAATTACTGTTGCACTCAGAAGCTTAAGTTCCCTGAAGGGGAAAAAAACTTCTGTATAAGCATTTTCTCTAAGAATACATCTCACGTGTGGATCTTATTCCCCAGCAACACAGGGAACACTCATATTATGCCTGCAGATCTTCAATCTGGCTTTCCTAAAGTAGCATGTACATGACCCAGGTTTCCTGGATCAGGATGGTAAAAGGTGAGATCCTGACATTGTAACAGAAAAAACTTTAGTAGCTGCAAGACCTCAGCTTTGCTCTTACAGGGGTGTAAGTACACACATACCAGAGATTTTTGATGCAACCCAAAAGCTTCAAAATAAAATTAAACCATTAAATTATGAGGTCTTCCAGGAAGTTCTAGGGAAACCTTTAAAAGTCGGCTCTGGTAGAACAGCTGTCTACTAGAGAGCTCCACAAAGAGGTCATTTGTGATGAAAGACAAGGAAGATGATAACTGATAAATCTAAAGCTCCGTAAACCTTCTGGCCACATAAGGGGCACACAGTTCTCCCAAGAATCCTGGCTTAGCTGCCACAAAGAAACAAAGAAAGCCCAGCCAGGTTCCTGGGACTTGTGATACTTCTGATGGATGGTTGGAAAGGTGGGGCAGAAGGAGGGGAGAGAAGGTCCTAAGATTAACAACCATGTAATAAACACAGAACAATATCCATCAAGAATTATTGAAATAATTTCAGAAATAGGGAAAGAGATGAGTTGAGTAGCAAAAATTCTAAGTATATACTAAATTTGTTTTTTGACCAAGCTTTTGGAGTAATAGGAACCCATATTTGCTGCTCTGTACAGCTCTAGCAATAACTATTCACTCCCACATGACTTGCAACACTCGTGAGCTGTGCACATAAGACAAACCTTTTCTCCTTGTGTTTCTGAACAGAAACAAAGCTTTTTCCATGAGGAAAATCCATATCTTTGAAGGAAAGAACTTTATAGTGCAATCTAAATACCCATCAAAGCTCTACTTGTAACAGCAGGAACTTAGCACATGGAGGCAGGTGGGGGGAATAAGAATTTATGGGATGTCTGTAGACATATTAAATATCTGAGGTTCTTCAAAGCACAGGTAACGCTGAAATGGAGTTTACAGACACAGTTCATTTAAAATATGCACGGTCTCAATCTATACTCAATACCTTCTCCTATTAAAACACATGCAGAAGATACATCTGCTCTTTACAGGCGCTGGTAATCAAAGGTTTTCTGTTAGTCTGAGCACAGGCATTAAAGGATATATTGGGGCAAAGCTCATGCTAAGAAGGGAGCCACGCTCAACACTGCATTCTTTCATCCAAAGGTACACCTGCGTCCTTGATCAGAAAGTTTATTCAAGCTGGGGAATCTGCAGTGTGCCTGTATTCGTGACACTTCAGTTTCTAAAACCTGAAAAGTACTTTTGGTTAATAGGATTGCCTAATGTTGCAATTTCTTCCCTGTCAAAGGACTATTTGATCAGTTCTTCCTTAAGCAATAAACTTCTTTTATCTTCTGATTATTCTCATGGAAAAATACAAGAAGGAGAGCGACAAGGTACTAGCAACTTCCTGTTAATTCAACGTGCTGCACCAAGAAAGAAACCAGGCTATCTTCCCCCTAGATGCCTGGAAGAGCCTGACCCTGCAAACATCCCACTCAAGCAGTTCACACTCAGGTTAAGAGAAGCACGGAGAGCAGAACAGCTCTTCATACACAAGAACACCAACAGTTCTGTTTCATTGTGATTTTCCTTAATGTATTAAAATACTTTAAAACACGCCCGTACAAAAATCTTTTCCATCCCAATAAAATGGAATGTTAAGGTGTTATTGAGCAGAAAAGCTTTAGGATCACAAAACACTATCCAATTTTACTGTCTCTGATCCAAACTGTAGCCTGGGTATCCATTTTCAAATAGAACTAAAACACATTGGGAGCTTTATGCTCTCTGAGCTGTTCTTAAGCTGCACTATAAATTTAATTAAGGAAACACTTTTGCCAGAATTAAACATTAGTGCTTGCAGTGAGAAACAAGATCACCAATGGTGGAAATAACATTGACAGATTGACATAAAGCCTGACTGTGGTAAAGCTTAAAGGCAGCAAAGTATCAGATACCTTTAAGAAAAAGGTTTCTAAGCCCATTCAGGTACCTGTCACAGTTACCTGGCATGGATACCATTAACTGTAAATAAACCAACAATGGAAAGACTCGATCCCTGCAAGCACAAAGCATTTGAAAGTCTGATTCCCAGTGGGTAAAGGCCATTACAAGCCAATGCCCATACAACACCATGCAATTCTATTATTTTGGCTTTGAACTCCCTGATCCTCCTTTAGGCTGATTTTTTTTGCTATTTCAGGCATTTCACTATAATAAACTATGGAATTCTGCTCATACAAAGAAAATTCCATAACTAAATCTTCAATTAAAGAGTCTCATATCGACCAGGAAAAGGAAAGTGGAGCCTCAGACCTGCATTGGTTTGGTTACGACCCATAACAACTCCCAAAAGGACATCTGTGCTGATGAAGTCTGAGGACATTTTGTATCAACAAGTATTTCCCACTTTTAATACCTGAGTGTTCAGGAGTGCCCTGAACTAAACTTCAGCTTGTTAATCAACTCGTTGGGTTTTGCCTTCCATCTGCTCCAACTATACAATGTCTGGATGGTAAAATTTTAATCACTTGGATAATACTTAATCAGTACTAAGGTTTCTATCTCCACCACATGCTGACTACATATCTGACTACAAAAATTACTTATTTCACTGCTGTACCGGTAAGTAACAGAACATGAGCCATTCAATAGGATATTTACCAACAGCTTGTCTCTCACTGCATAGAGCTGCATTTCTACACTGCTTTGCTATTGAAGTGGCTCATGAAATCACCCACTTTCCCCCTTCCTTAGCCTTTGAACTCATCACCTGATTCTAGGTAAATAAGACACAGGTAGGGACAGAGCACCTAAAACTTCTGTGACCATCACACAAACATCTCAAACACATCTGTAAACATCTTGGTTGAGCTGAGAGCCTCAATTTGGAAACTCTACTTTGCAGGAAAGGGAGGGAACAGCAGATGAAACAACAAAGAAAACAAAAAGCCGCCGCAGACCTGTGTAAATAAATGGTGAAGCTGCTTAAACCCAACAGATTTCTGGTTTGTGGTGATGGATTAAAGAGCAAAGCAAGAGCCTGAGAGACTCTGCCTGTATTCTGCTCTCAAAGGAAACATAATGCACAAAAGAAAGACTGGCAGCAGAAAGAAGATCCAGTGTTTGGGAATCAGTGTACAACTATTAAAGCTGAAGTGCTCTTCAACAGGGTTCTCTAACACACAGCCTCTGTGGGGAAGCTCTGGAGACCATTTACAGAGTGCTTTCCTGAGCTCAGGGGAAAGTCTTAGTCTTTCTTGGCCACAAAATGTTATCTCTGGCTGTTTAGGATGTTCAGAGTCCTTAGTCCTCCTGAGGAGATGGGGAAATCTGAGGCCAACAGGCAAGCAGACATCTGAGGAACAGCTGCTGAGAACTTTAAAAGTTCCAGAGACCTTAAAGTTGATTAAAAATAGAAATAATTTAATCAAGGTCACATTTATCCTCAAAAAGGAGGAATTCTTTTTAAATACACAGTGTTTTTTTACAGTAAAAGTACTCCCTGTGTTGGCAATTTGTGGACCTTGGGAAAACAAATACTTTAAGTCACTATAGGCCATCTTATTTCAAGATCATCATTTCCAAGAGGACTGAGAGATCAAACATTAACCTCAGCAAGCAGTTCCATGTTTCAGTGTCCATATCCCCACAATTCATGCAGGATCTTCCAGTTACAGGACAAAACCACACTGGACCCTTCAGTTGGCTTCTTCCTAACACTACTACTCAGATCTCCTCCCTTTTTATATTAAAAATAGGGGGGAAATCCAGAGAAAGGAAATCCAGCAATAAGAATTCCCTTATACACACAAGATCCATTTCCAACTCATATACTTAAGCCTTATTTGTTTCTGGAACTACTAAGCTCCCTCCCCACTGTTAGTGGGAGCTCTGTGTGCCTGGTGTTTTTGGAAGAACATGAAGGTAAAATAAAATCACAGGTGAGAGGACACATTATTTTTGGGTCCCTTACTAACATACAGGATTCCTGGGACCTGAAGTAGTTAATTCCTAAAGTGCTGGGACTGTCAAGAAAACCATGCTTTTGCATTCCCTTCTGCCGAACTGTATTAACAAAAGAGGCTTGTCTGTCAAACCACAGATATTCATATGCTTAGGATGAGATTCACCACACTTGGTGGTCTGGAAGTTTTTGAAAGGACACAAAACTAAACATGAGCTGAGCAAAACAAGGAAAGGCACCTTGATTCACTCGGAGCACAAATCGACAGATTGAACTTCCCCAGCATTAGCCACAACAAATACATTCCAGGGCACGAGGGGTGACAGAGCACTGGAACAAGGAGGTATTCTTGACTGATTCTGAAGGTTTTGTTTGTGCCCAATGGCTTAAGAAATTTGTTCATCCTTCCTTGAAGATGACATTTGTAATGCTGTACCATTGGTGGGGTGAGTCAGAGGTTAAGTTACTGGCCGGATAAATTCCAACAGCACAATTTATGTTCACCTGACCTGTGGATCTGTGCAACATATTGACTCAGATATTAGAGTAAAACAAAGAACTAAAGATATTCTGCATCTTGCCCTTTGCCCCTCTGAACTTGGCAAAGCCCAGCAGCATCTTGGGCAGAATTCTCTCCCCATGGTGTGCCAACCCAAAGGATTTATTTTTAACTACATCTTCCTCTCTCAAATTGTCGGGTTTTTCCCCTCAGTTACTTTCTCTCACAGGCATCTGGACTATCTAGGCAAAGTGAGTTTACCTTCAGTCACCATGCATGGAGGCAATGGAGGTTCACCAGCATCTTAAATCACAAAAGCACAATCACTTCAAACATTCTTCTGAAATTCTGAATCAAGCACCAACAATCATGAAATAGGCCCTCAAAAGTACAGGAATGAAAACAAACACATCAGGGCTCTTTTGCTGGCTGGTGTTTGAAACTTCACCACAGCATCCAGTTCACTTCTCAGACATTCTTTCCATGGTTGTTAGATGTTTACACACTTCTGTTTTTTGAAAGCAGCTCATATTTTACATATTCACATCAGCCTGAGAGATGTGGGTCGTAAAAGGCACGGTGAGAAGAAACAGTAACATCCAAGTTTACCCAGAGAACATTTATCCACCAGGCACATTCATATTGTCTCTCAACAGAGCATATGAGCTGTATCATAACATCAGGGAAGGGAATACTTCAGTGATTTGCAGAGGCACCGTGAGCTTTATTCTTCTTCCAGTCAATGACAGTTGAGGCCAGAAGTGCCTGACCTGCCTCAGAAATTCCTGGGCTTAGTTTCTAATTGCATTCTTTCAGAAACTACATGTTCTGAAAATAACAGTACCACTAAATATTCAGAATAAGTATCTCTCAATTGTCTAAACCTCAAAATTAATGAATTAAACACAGATCTAGACTTACAACCAAAGCAAAAAAATCAATAAGAGCATTGGTGACAGAGCTGTGAATCCAAAACGAAATTTCTCCTCATTACTTTAGGATGGAGTGTAAGCAGTCAGAAAATGTGCATATATTTCAGAGCACTCGAAAGGTAAATACATTGCAAAAAAAGAATAACTAAAAAATGTAATCTTGGGGGATGCAGTTTGGATACAAACACCAGAGGCAACCAAAAGAAGAATTAGATTCTAAAGAAGGTTTTCCCAGCAAATCTCAAAAGCTTCAGATATTAATTTACAAAACAAACCCTGCTGAGATTCAATGCCAAAGCCCTCAGAGAGGCACCGCTTTTACCTTCTCAGGGCAGCCCTGAGAAGGTAATTTAAATTAGGAGCAATGGAGTAACCCAGCTGGAAAGCTGATGGTAAAACACCAAGAAGCCATAATTCCGTACATTCCTTTGTCACCAAGAAATCATACAGCTCTTTTCTAACTGATTAGGCCAGAGGTAGTGCAGTTAACCAGCTACTGAAAGGCAATGACTTACTGAACTAGATCAGCACCTGTGTGTACCTGTACAGAGGAACAAATAGAGCCTGGTCACCTCCAGAGACTGAGTGCTGCCTGGCACAGCAGAGTTCAAACCAACAAAAAGCTCAGAACTAAGAAAAAGGCTGATGTGTGCAAGCTACAGCAGGGAAAGGAGACTGCCACAGAGCTCAGTGAAAATAAACCCTTGGTTCACTTGTTTTGTACTGCTGAAAGAAGAAAGGAAGACGCCCATTGCGAACAGGTTGGAGAGGATCTGCACTACAGGAGATGGTCACTTCTGACTTCACAAAGTCTGGGGAGCACATCACACCAGAGAGGTGTTTGCTGCTTCTCTTCAAATATGGAGAATGAAAAGAGTTCTCTTTGGTAGCTTCCTCTACGAAATCTCAAAACATGAGTAGCTTTATCAGTCTGATTCAAAACTGTAACTGGAAGTCAAGTCTACATGTAAAAGCAAAAGTCATGAATGCGTTTGATGTATTTTAAGTAAGGCACTGAACTGCAGTTGTTATTTACAGATCAAAGAAGCTCCAGCTGAAACAATCTGAGTGAAAAATGCCAAAATCTGATTTCATCCACGTCCATGTGTTGCTTTGAACTGTAATTCACAGAATTGGTCACTATATTGAACTAATTATCAAGCTTAATGCTTGCCAATTTTGATGGCTGTGGTCCCTTATAAAAAAGTCAGGTTTGAAGGGAAGCAGAATGATATATTAGAAGACATGCAGCCTTTACTGAAATCTGGGGAGGAAAAGCAATGAATATACAAAAAAATATCACCTTTTGCCAAAAGCTAAACATAATTTAGTTCTCTAATTGGTTGCTGTGACAGATTAGCACAATAGTTTGCACTAACCAATCCATATAAAGTGGTTAATTCCTTCTCCTTCATAGGAAAAGTTTCTTGTACCAATTGAGTGGAAAAGTATCTATGCTATCTAAAAAGCTAATGAAGCCATATATTGTTCATGGAAGTAAAAAATAAACAACAATTTCACAGCACAGCCTAATACATTTAAATTAAAATACTAATAACAGTAAAAAGAAACATTGATAAAGTATGTGTGCAGGCAGAAATATAGAAACAAAGTGTGTTCAGATATCAGTAAAGACTTAAAAATTACTTTTTTGCCAATTACTTTCTGTGGTTGGAAATGATCACACACACTGGTTTGCCAAAGAAGTGATTTCAGGAATCACACAGCTTAAGATATAATTAAAAAGCAGTCTTTGGGAAATGGGTTATTAGCAGTATTTAATAGCTAATTTGTTAGTTAATGCCTTAACAAAGCTCTCCTGATTGCAGTGGAGGGGGAGCGACTTCAAGAGGATTATTTGCTATTAAGACTTGCACTCAATTATTAGAAATGCTGCTGTGCTCCTGCAGTGACAGTGGCAGAGCAGCCACCGGGAGAGCTGGAGGGTTCAGCCTGTGCTGCAGCCAGCAATGCCCACCTGCAGGGCACAGGCCTGGCCTCTGATTTCTAAGGACAGCTCACAGAGCATCCTCACAAATGTGAGTGTTTGGTAATTAATGGAGAGGTGCAAACTCAATGTTCCTCAAGACCAATCACACATTTTATTATCACTTACATCAGTGTGGAGATTTTCCCCACTATGTTCTTTAGTTCCATTTTGAAGGATACTTGCATAACTACAGGAGTCTCTAGACAACATTTTCCATCAAGATAATATGATACTAATTTGTTTTTCCTTTTGACAAAAAGGACAACAGGGAGGTATATGGATACCATGTTTAAGTCACATTACTGGAGATCGATGTCACAGTAACTTACAAATATATCCCACGTCCTGACAAGTTATAATTGACTCAAAGCTGCCATCATTTGCTACTATCTCCTAAAATAGTTCCTATCCTGCTGATCAGGGCAAGGAATTCAACACCTCACTAATCCCAGATTTAACTTCAGTCTCAGGAATCAACCAACAAACTTCCAGGTAACAGGATAGAGGGAAGGCATCCAAATTCAGCATATTTATAAACTGCTTTTCCTTCCAATAGTACTTCTTCAGACTCTTATGATTATGTTTCAATTGCAAAGACTTTCCTATAGCAAAATCTGGGAATAAAAATATCTTTAACAACATAATTGAACCTGAGACATACTTTCTATGTAAAGGTTGGTTTGGGGAGCTGTATCCCAGCTGACACAGAACCTCAGGAAGCCTCCAGCTGCAGAGTAAAGCAGAGAGGCCCATTAATCATATTTATCAAGATTGTCTACCCTGGCTTTCATGCAAGTTAGGGGAAATGTGCTATTCTACTTCAGCAACAAGGAGCAAGGCTAAAACAAACTGACCTAACTGCACGGGTCATTTCCAGAAATAGAAAGGATACCAGCAGCACAGCTGTACAGGCCAGAAGGCAAAATGCTGGGAAGGCTGGAGGAAAAGGGGCAAAAAACATCCACTCAAAACTTGTGAGGTATGTAGCCAGTGGCAAGATTAACACTGGGCCAAATTTTACTTTAATTGGCATTCAGGATATTAAAGTCAGCAAGACAAGATTCAGTTAAGTGCCTTACGGTCTTGTATTTCACGGGACTCCTAAAATGTTTTATTGTACTACAGGATTTCATATCTGCAAAAGCAAGAAGGGAGCAGATAACCTCCCACTGAGGTACGAGCATATTATTTATTCTGAGTCCTGTGGATCCTTCTTTATTTGCTCTTCACTTTAACATTAAGAGACTCTGCAAAGCCAAATGCAAGCACAGAATATAATGTACTGGCTGTTCTCCCCTGGGAAGGCAGGAGTAGTATCCTGGCCTGTGTTTCTCTCTCTGTTTTGAGGGTTTGCTCTGTCTGAAAGGGTATTGAGGTGCCTCAGTCTACTCAGAAATCCACCCAAGTCACATGCTGTGCATCACAAGCACCCCTGAACCGGGAAAGATTCAAGCCTAGGATAGCCAGATCTGCCAGAGGGACCCAAGCATGTGCAGTCCGATGCCAAAAGGTTCAGGCCAAACTCTAGACCTGCTGGCTTTGAAAAACAACATGGTTTTCCCATATTCAAACAACATAAAAAGAAAATTTGCAGACCTTATGCTTTATTGGCTTCTATAAAATTAACAGAAAAATAAAAGTGAGATAAGAGCCTGGTTTAATAACACTATTTCCATCTGCAGTATATACACCAGGCCTGCTTTGCTTACATTTCTATAAAAATAATGAAAATCACGTTACCATCCATCTCTCCTGCTCCACCCCCACATGTATTTCCAACTACCAAAAAGCGTCACTAAAATTGACATGGGACTTCCAAATTAAGGTGCACCCCACACTGGGATTACCTCAAAGACTACAAAGCTCACTGGGTTTTTCTTAAAAGCAGACAAGCTAAAGAACTGCAGAATATTAGCAAAAACTGCTGCTAAAGTGAAATCTAAAGCAAGTTATTACACATCAATGTGTCAGGATCATACATCCTCCTTTCTCTTCTTTGTGTCACCCAGGCATCATTCCTCTGGGCAAGAACACGTGGGGGATGCTACACACTTCATACAGCCTATTCCTATCCCACGGAACCCTGGCCGAAGTTAAAAAGCAGCAACCCATAAAATCACTCCCGAACCAAATCTCACTCCCTTTCCTCGCACAATCGAGTCCCGGGAAACTCAACAGGACTTAGTTGCCAGAATCAAATCAAATTAACGACGCTTCAAATGTTCTATTCCTTCGCGCCCGGGCTGCGGGGCGGCATCCAGCGGCGGCATCCAGCGGCGGCATCCAGCGGCGGCATCCAGCGGCGGCATCCAGCGGCGGCATCCAGCGGCGCTCCCGAAACTCCCATCCCCGCGGGCGCTGCTGCCCTCCGGTGCCGGAGCGCGGACAGTGCCGGAGCCGCGGCCAGGAGGGGATGGGTCTGTTTTTATTCCGTGTTTTCAATAAGAAGAAAGCTCTACCGTGCCCAAAATTAACTTATTTTCCTTTAGCTGGCCAAAGGAATTGATTCATTGCTAATGCACTCCCAGGATTCCCCTTTAAGCAAGCTAAGGAAGCTGTTTCATCTATTCTAAAAACTAGCCAAGTTTGGTCCCTAAAATATCCCAAAGTTAGGTATGATTTCCAGTATTTTCTTTTGTGAGGGTCACTGCTCCTGTGCTCAAAACACTGGGATCAATTCCTATTTCCTGCAAGATAAGAAGTCATCTTCCAAAAAAATTGAAGTATGATGTGTGTTAAGACCTTGGAAGAACTGCTCTTGTGGCTCTCACAAGTCACTCCAGCCATTGTTCCAAACATTATCCTAAGGGATAAATTACTTAAGCTCTCTGCCACAGATCTGGTTTCTTTTTCACACCTTCACCATAACTTCTGGGTTAGAGATTCAGTTCTTGGATTGCTGACTCTTTTAACTGGGCTTCTGGTTTCTAGCAGGTGTAGAGAAACTAGGTAATAGTAGCCCAAGTATAAAACCCAGATGATTGCTATCAATACTGAGAGCAGCGTGATCCTGCTGGTGGAAGCCTTCCGCTGTAAAACCATGCTTTGGTTTACCTCAGGCAAGGATTTCATCCTTGAAAAACAATCCTGTACTTTCAGAAAATTGCTAAATTGCTTGCTCTTCCAGACTGATCACACACACTTCAGAGAGTCCAAGACCCTTGGCAAGGAATTACTAACAATACCATATTTTCCATGTAGATGCATCCGTACGATCTTTGTGGAGGTTTTATAGAAACACACACATTACACACACGTATCTTCCCAGGGTTAGAGGATTACCCACTTCAGCACAGACGTACAGAAATGGCTTTGCCCACCAGTGAAATGTGCCCTGCACCAGACACAGCCCAGCAACCCCTCAGCCCTCGGCAGGATTACTCTAAACTTCGCCAAACAGGAACTGGAACCTACAGAAGGAACTCAGACAGACAAAATACAGTTGCCCACACTGAAATGTAGCCGTGGAATTAAAACTAAAAGCAACCACTCAGACAAAAATTCCACAAATTTCCCTCTGATTCTTGCTTGCTTTTAAACAGTCACAATTATCAAGACCAGACAAATTTTACAGAAGTAGGTACAACTGTCTAATCCCATTAGACATGCAGGGGCTTCCCCTGACTTCAGTGTCCTGCTATCAGGCTACAGTGAGAAAAGGTTCTGGTCTCCCATGTGGACGGGTGGGTGGAAGTGTTGGAGGAAGTGTTTGCTTAATGATTGGATTCAATGATCTGAGAGGTCTTGTCCAACCTAAAGGAGTCTATGATTCCACGAGTCAAAGTTAGTCCCTTAACTCTAATATCCTTAGTTTCCCCTAAAAAGTTTTGAGGATGTTACTATCAGATAGCTTTTTTTTTTTAATATCCCTTGTAATCACTTATTTTTCATTTACCAGTTTTCCTACTTCAAGTCTTTTCTCCTCCTTTTAAAATAAGGACATTATCTCTCGGTTCCTGTCCTCCCTGTTGTCACAGTCCCACCTCCTCAGGAGGGAAAGGGATGTCTTTTGTGTGTTCTCCTTCATGAGGGATTTGCAACCTCTCCCTGACCCTTTGTAATAGGTAATTCTATTTAGGTGGGGGAACACAGTGGGGAAATTCATGTTCTCCCCTGGAGCCAGCACATGGAGTGTGCTCTTCAAACCACTGTTTGAAATAAAAGCAATCAAAGTAACAAAAACAGTTCGTAGGTGATTTAAAAAACAAAAACAAACAAACAAAATATCAACAAAAGAAACAAAAATATCACGGCATGAAGAAAACCAGGACTTTTTCTTCACAGCATTTTCTTCTTCCCAACTTGTTCTTGCCCACAGTGCTGCTACTCACCCACAAAACACACCCCTACACCTTGAATGCTGCAGAAAACATCATTTGCAGAAACACTTTAGTAAACTGCTTTGAGAGTGTATGGAAATGGTCTCTCTGTTTGAAGCCTGGAGTAGAACACGCTTCCTGCAAGACCCTGCTTGCACACACATTCAGTTGGCGACAACCTGCATTATCAAATCACATATGGTGTTTTCGTTCACGTGGCTTTCAAAGTGTTTTCCTGTTCAAAGACCCCAGATGCAAGGCTGTAGTTTTCAAAGTGCAGAAATGCTCTGCATATATGAAATTCTTTTCATCTGAAATCTGATGTCAGGGAGATGCAGAAACTGCGCGTTCCATTGGCAAACTGCACACGGATGGCAGCAAGGACGGCTGCATTCTGCTTCTGGCCAGTCTGCATGGATACTGCACCTGGCCTGAGAAGGGTGGTCAGCTAGAAAATCTGAGAGAACGTGCTTGACCAAAACCAACAAAATAAAAAAAAAAAAAGGAAAGACACTCCTTTCCCCCAAACTTCAAGGAATTTACTTTAGGTTTCTGTCCACCCTGGCCAGTTTATTTGCCATTCAAGCATGTCACAAAAGCTATTTCCCACAACTTGTAAATTAGAAAAAGCAGGGTTATTTTGTGGTCTGTGAAAGACATTTCTAAGTGCTTTGTGAGATCTCCATTTTCATCTCAGAGTACTATTCCAGCTTTTGCAGGGAGAAGATAATGAGCACAACCTACAGCAGCAAAGGACAGTTGTTCCTTTTAGCCATTTATTGGTGTTCCAGAGTCACCACAAGCTACAACGTGCCTGAGCCCTTATCCCAGAGCAGAGACTTGTCCCCTGCTCTCACCCCCCAAGAATTACCTGTAATCCTCATACAGCCCTCAAAATTAAAATCTCTTGACTATTTGTATCTAGAAGGCTACAAGTGTACAAGTGATACAAGTGCTGATACAACTCCAAGACAAAGTGATGGTAAGGGGAAAGGGGAGCAGGGAGTTATTTTTCAGCTTTCCTGCCCTTAATAATTTCACATAACTTCTGTACAATTTTCCACATAGCTGGTTAATCCATTTTACAGTCCCCATCCCTTTCATGAGGCTGTTGATGTTCTATATAGAGACCCCCAAGCCAAAGACATGCTGGTTTCTCAGTAAAAATCAAAACCCTTTGGCTCCTGCATGGCAAATTCCTGGTTAAATCTAATCTATCTAGAATCACAAAATAACATAAAGCCAGATCAGTTTTCCAGAAGGTAACAAAAGACAGATACTGCACATATTTCATTAAGGAGGATGTTTACTTTTCCAAATATTGTACTAAGATAGTGTCCTGTTTGCCTATTTCTATCGACATCTGCTCTGTAATACACAGAGAATGACAGAAGATCAAAGTTTTAATTGTGCAAGTCAAAGAATGTATTAATAACATTCTTTCTGTCCTACAGCAACAGAGATAAACTTAAAAAAAAGCCCCTCCAACAGCTAGGAGAACAGGATATTTATATAAAGATGTCCTAACAAAAGAAAAGCATGCAAAACTACCTTGAGTGGATAAACAAACTGGGCTCCCTGTTTGCAGTGTTCCCTACCGAGCTTAGCCCTCCGAGTTCCCCTCGTGCCCTCAGTCAACAGGGTCAACATATCTCAGCTGGGTTTTACATTTTCATACAAACTCCTCTCAGCATCCTTTGTTCACTGACCCCTTAAATTCAGGAATATGCAGCAGGTGTGCCTATGAGGCCCATTTGGCTGCTGGTTGCTTTAGTTGCCCTCTCCCAGGCACTAAATCATTTGAAAAGAGGGTTTTTTGGCCGTCTTTGTCCTTCTAGCTCCTTCATCTTCAAAGATGCATGTCCTTCAGAGCCCTTCTGAGACACTCCTTACAACAGGGCAGCAGTTCTGTGGGACACACACAACAAACAGTACCTTCTCCTCAGGAGACATTATTAGTTCTTGGCTTTCTGGAATTAGGAGGAGCCTGAAGTGTGTTGCTGTTTGTCACACTGCTGCCACTCATTAATGGAACAACGTATTTGGAACTAGCTGTCCTCTTCCCCAAAGTTAATACACCATGGAGTGCTCTCTCCCTCCGAGGCCAGCACAGCTGCCTTTATCCACTTAGGCTTTGACTCGCATACACTGAAGGGAAAAAACCAAACATAAAAAACCCAAACCAACTCACAACTCCATTAACTTAAAGAACTGGGACTTCCAAAAGAGAAATATTGGCCATCTCACTGAAAGCAAGGCCAATACTGTGCTATACCAGAGTCAGGTAGGTTCCTTTCAAATTCAGAGCTCTGAGATGAATCCTGAAACAACACTGACAAGTAAAGCCCCATTGCTACCTCCGCATGAATGGAGTCCACCACAGCCAGAGTCTGAATTGTCTCAGCAAAGTCCTCAAGGCAGCACAGAGGACAAGCTCGCTCAGGGCTACCTGCACAGCAAACACTGACATTTGAAAGCAATTCTCAGTCTGCTTTCAAGGCATCTGTGTATTACAATGAGCCAATCGTCCTCCACCCCTTTTCTCTTTTAAGAAAGAGTTTAATATTCATTTTAGCTCATTTTGAATCGATTTCTAAGCTAGACCCCAGTCCATCCCACTCCACATCCACTGGAAGTGACAAACTGAATTAAAAGCATATAGAACACCCACTCAGGACTCACTCAGTTCTTCCAAACTCATGACAGAAGGGGCATGACATTTAGCAGGGCACTACTGGTGCGAAGATACAACCTGCACACAGACATGCCAAGGGTGAAGTAACTCATTGTGCACAGGGAAACTGGACAAAGCACTTCCTTTTCTTTTGTGTTGCCCCCTCATTCATAATAACGCCCTTTAAGACATCTGCTAGAGTCCTGTAACATGAACGGAAATGGAAGAGCTCCAACGGGAACTAAGGGGTTTCTTTCTTTTTCCCATGAACTGAACATTATGGAATTTTAACAGATGTTCTACTTGGTCATAGTTAATAAAATGAATTATGCAGGAATTAAAAATCTGGCTCCATTCGCTTATATAAGATCTCAGCAGCAGAACTGCATTCCCATTAAGAAATTCTAGAGGATTTACAGTGGATTTATAGTCCGGTCCAGCCTTGTTATAAGATGGCTGGAGATTTTACAAATTAACTTGTCTCTGTTGTGGAAAACATGAATAAATTTACCTGTTCATTGACTGCTCTTAGTAGTGTAATCCACTTTCCACACTGATGCACACTGATACACTACAACCATAGGAAAGGACAATTCTCACTTGGATTTGCTTTGGAAATGACATCATGGGAATTCCACATCGTTTCACAGCCTCTTCATTTCTGCCATTTATTCAAAGTCTCATTCAGAAACCTAATAACCATACTCTCACTTTGTGCTTTATTACAAAAGCCTTCCTCTTGGAGCACAGATGTCTCTTTTGGGCTTCTACTGCCAACAGAACGATGCACTGTACCTCACTTCCCTTTCCATTTTAGGATTGGTTCAGTGTAACTACATCAAAGGAAGATGTAAAGACCAAAATGTAACGGAGATGAGAGAAAAGTCACCAAAAAGGAGGTAGGTGAAAAGAGTCACAGCCAAAACTTTCGAGTGCTGAGGTTCACACAGTTATTTCCAAAAGCATTATATATTTAGCCATCTTCTTTCTCTGCCAATATCGTCTGCTCAGAAGGCGTTCTGAGGAGAAGACAAAGGCATAGGTGAAAGGCTGAGAATCAGAAATAAAGGATGAAATAACTACCTTGCACCAGAACAGCAGCAGCACAGCAATTAAAGCAAATTACATGAAGCTGCCCTGAAAAGATCTGCTGTGCTGCAGTAAAAAGGTGAGGTTTCAACATCACACTCCATTCATAAACAGCCTCATTCTCACTGAAGTCCAATCAATTGGCAAGCAGATCTCTGCCCAGGCACTGAAACCTGCTTGACGTAACACACAATCTTTTATCCCAGTGCAACCCCTAAAATTAACCTGTCTTAAATTTTGGCTCAAGAACTTTCCAATGAAAGAATATCATCAATATTCTCGGCCTCTTTCAATTATTTTTTTAAATGAAAAATCATGCATCGAAGCCGCTCTACCCAAAAAATCCCACTCCACTGTACCTAAACAAAGGGGGTTATGTAGGTAAGGAACCAATGCATGTAAACAAACTAAGTATAAAAGTCAGCTGGAATTAAGCATCAGCCTATATGTGCTACGCAGCTACCTGGATGTGCCCAATAATGAATTAATATAGATTTTTATCTGAAAATAAAGACTTTCCCTAAAGGAAGAAGAGTAGTTAAAGAGAAGGAAAAATCTCAAGATTAAATGTCAGGCTTACAACAGCTCCAGCTGAAGGTACAATACGCTGCTCTTACTCGCCTGGACATCGCTTTCCAAAATTTAGAGTCACAAAAATGCATCAGTCTTAGCAGCGTTAAATTCAAAGGGTTTTTTTTCTCTTTAAACATCACCTATGATTTGTTTCACTTTGAAGAGAAAGTGCATTTCATTTGGTAATCATTTATTTCTCATTCCATTGGACAGATTCTCCCAAAAAGCAATACTTCACGTGAAATCAGTTCTGAAGGATCTTTTATGAAAATACATAATGGAGAGGACCCCCATTAAACTTCCAACAAAGTGCTGCCGTTTTGAGTAAACAAAGTTATCTCAGCAGGGTCACACACTGTGCCCTGAATATGGTCTGCAAATTAATTACCACCCTGACATACGTCAAAACAACTTGGAAGGAGAAGAGTGCCCAGTAGCAACAGTGTGTTTTATCTACCTGTTAGTATGCAAAATCTATATTCAATGGGATCTAAATTTATTCATTTATTCAGAACCCCTCAGAGAAATCAAAATGATTCGTATTCGTTGGCCTTTTTTTCCCCATCTGCAAATGAAATCTGAGTGAATAACGCGTTTAGTGAGCCAGAAAATAAGTACAGGACAAAGCTGTGGTGGAGGTTACGTCTCAGAAAAGCAGGTGTCATCTCCACACAAGTAACTAATTTTTTAAACACTCAAAACTGCTAAAATAGACTGCAGTGCATTAGCATTTGTCAGCAGTTTAAGGAACACTAAGTTTTGTATTTCTTACTTTAGGTAATTATTGTGTACTTGTAACAAGAGCTGGCTAACATAACTGTACCTAAAAACAGTTTTCAGAAACGGTTTTAAAAGCAGAGCTATTAAATTAAGGCTTCAAAGGCCTCTGCAACTGGCTTTGTTATCAATGGCAACAGAGCCAGCACATCTGAACCTGGGTCTCAAACAAAAGAGCAAAGCCCCAGAGCTCCTTTACTCAGCTGAGTTATGTAAGGAGAGGACAAACCCACACACACCGCATGGAACATGGCATGTAAAGCACCTTCCTGAACAACAGGGGTCACGTCTGACCACGTGGATGGAAGGAATTCTTCCCTGTGAGGGTGGGCAGCCCTGGCACAGGTGGATGCCCCATCCCTGGAAGTGCCCAAGGACAGGGCTTGGAGCAACCTGGGATAGTGGAAGGTGTCCCTGCCCGTGGCAGGGGGGTGGAACAAGATGAGTTTCAAGGCCCCTTCCAACCCAAACCTTTCTGTGATTTTACATTTCCACAGGAACCAAGCCTCATCTCTTTATTTGAGCTACATGTACCTGATGCCACTTCTGCTTTGTCAAAAGGCGACTTCCTGGGATCTCATGCTGAAACTGTTTTAGGCTGGGAGTTTATCAGTAGGTTTTTCTACTTATTTTATAATCTACCTTCAGTCCACATAGCAATTCAAACACTTCCATGACACTAATCCTGGAATTCACATTACATTTACGAAAAGAATTTAGTTTAGGAACAATTTTCTGCCAGGCAGGCAAAAATATTTTTAGCTTCACTTTTTTCCCCAACAATGCAGTGCTTCTGATTCAGAGTTAAGTAATGCCATATCAAATCTACAGACTGGGTGACTAAATAAATTTCTTTCACACATTTAAAAAAAAAAAAATAGGGGAGCACAATCCTCCCTGTATACAGATGACAGATAATCTCTTGGCATGTGATGACGAATATATTTAAAGAAAGCCTAAATCTGTCTGTGCTAAACTTGGCCTGATGCCACCAGTTCACCATTGTTGGCATATATAGTTCACATGATGTAATCACGAGACTTGAGAAAGTTTCCACTGTTTTAGGTTAGGGTTTTCTCATGTTAACATATACCTTTCCCTCCTTTTTCGATTTAGCAGCAACAGAACTGAGAGACAGGACACATGCATCACAGGTTTTCTTAGTGCACATTATCTGTTCTATTTAAATTACAGCCTAGTAACCTACCTAGAATGAAATAGTCTGGGATTTAGAGTTTATGGTTCGAGGAATTGATCTCCATTGTACAACTCTCTCTTGTTAGAAAACTGAGGCAAAGGGATCAATTAAAAATAAAAAAAAAAAAAGAAGAAAAAGACAAGTGTTTTACCTCTCTTAATACTGTGCTCTTATATCCTCGATAAAGTCCTTGAACACCCTGTAAACCAACAAAAGAAAGCATCATCCACAGGGAATTAGTTTGCCAAAGAGCATCAATTGTTGGTGATTATGAGGCAGGCATTTACAGCTTTACCCACTGTCACACCTGAGCTTCAACTTCACTGTATTGATTGTAACGTTCTATATTGTGTTCCAATATTTACAATGCCAGAGGGCTTTATTTTCATCTTCTTAGCCCTGATTCAAGCTTTTATCGAGACAAATATTTTATATTTTTAACCAGCTGATTAATATGCAAAACAAAACTTACAAGCGTATATAAAATAATGGGTTTTTTATTACTATAGGGCAGTTCATTCAAGTGTTTGGAAAGGCTTATGGCTCTCTGGCCAACAACACAGAAGGGGAAAAACACGGTTTTGAGAGCATCAAGTTTTAAAGCAGAACGATGAAGCCACAGAAAGAAGTTCCAGTGATCCTCCTGTGCAGGGTTATCACAACAGTTTTCATTTGGAAGCAAATAACAACCAAGTGGGTCATTTAAAGATCATATTTATGTCTTCCTTTTCCTGGCTTTTATGCTCAGAAACGCGTATAATATTTTTCCCCACAGTGTTTTCAGAAGCCACGTTCTCTTATGGAATACAAGTTGAAACACACCCCTTGTGAGACTCTGCAAAAACAGAGGTGAAGAGGTTTTTACAGGAGGGAAATGCAAACCCCTGAAAAGATGACAAAATTCCTTATTTTTCAAAAGTCACCCAAACTTGATGAGCACTCATTTCCAGAGTTCCTCCTGGCTCCCACAGAGCCTCTCTGAAGTGGTGCCTTTCAGACACTCCCTCCAAATCCTGCTCCAAAAACCAGGAACCATTCAGCAAACTCTACACAGAAAGAGAGACTCAGTGTTCTCCTGTCCCAGACAAGGACTCCTGGCTTAAATGCGAGCAGAGCTTTGGAACCTGGAACACTAAATCCCTTCTCTGTTTCCCCCTCCTATTTAAATGTAGGTAGCCCCTATAGAAAGGGTTGTTTGGAGCATGCATGTAAGTGCACACACAAGGGGGAGGTGGCATTTGGTTTCCTCAACCATAACATGCCAATCGCTTTTAACAAGGATAGAAGGGAGAGCACAGAACTGGGATGAAGATGTAGGAATGCTTCTGGATGGCACCGAGTGGGAAGAATGAAGCGACTTCTCAGAAATTTTGCTGTGAACTCACCTCCTGGTACAAGGTGTGGGAGAGAATCTGGAGGGTGCTCGAGGAAGGAGAAACCTGGGCCCTCTGCTTGACAACCTCAGAGGGAACCCGTATGAGACATGCGACCTGCACAAGAACCAGACGGTCAGAGAGCAACCCCCTTTGCTGCATTTCTCTTCTGTTTCACACAGAAACCTGACAAAAACCAGTTTTGTAATTACACGAGTTGAACTTAAAAATGGCTTATAAACAGCCTGTGTATTTGCTCTAAGCACCACGTGCTTTCTGACCTCACAATTATAGGAACAGGAACATGGAAGGACCCTTGGAATTTTTAACTTCTAAACTAGAAGTAGATTTAGGTGGGGGAAATCACCAATTTGGAAGCCATTCTGTCTTTTAGCAGCTACAGGAATTCCCCCACACACACACATTTTCACGTATGCAAACTGGAGATTCAGAATCTGAAGAACAAACTTCTCTCCTTGGTAGTTCCTTTGTGCCCTCTAGTGACTGACAGCAAGAGACACTCCGGTCAGCTTGAGATGCACAAAATATATTCAAAGTTTACCTTAAAACACACTGGATTTCATTCAGGGTGAAGCATTGCATTGATCTTTTCCTACACAATGAATTTTCAAGGCAAGAAGGGCCCCTGCAGCTGGGTGTAATAACAGGGCTGCTGCCTTAAAGCTCCAGCTTTTCCAAAAAAGCCAGGCTTGGCTTTGAAACATTCACCTGCCACTTTGGCTTCAGGTAGGGGTTAAGCTTGTGTGCACATAATTTTGAGGAATGAGGATCCTGAAGTGTGGGAGTTACAAGCCTCTTATCTCCCTAGAAAATGCCTGTTTATCAGCACTTAAACTTCTAAGCAGAGTTTGTCTTTGGTTGGTTCCAGGGACACTTAAAGCCTTGATGGGACTGGTGGCAAAACACTGAAGACAGGACAGGCCAGATTTTTAGTTTTCCTTGATCCCATCCTGTGCTGGGCTCAGGAACACACTGTGATTCCTAGACACAAAGGTGATCCCAGAGTACTCCAAGTGCAGAGCAGCCCAGGTGAAAGCTGTGCATCTGAAGTGTCAAACCAAGCAGCTAACTGAGAAATCCATGTGTGCCAAAGAAAGGACAGGAATTCGCTGGAGACTGCACAGAGACAATAACTTGAGTGGTCATTTGTGGGTAACAAAGTTTCAAGTTTCATTTCCACAAAGACACCAAGAAAAAGTCTGTTATCCTGTTACATTCCTACAAGTTTACCAGACAATATCCAAAAGTCATTACAAACAGATCTAACTCCATATGCTCTTCAATTCTCAGGGTCAAAAATAACAAGTGACCCCAATCTGTCAAGAAAATAAGAACTGTCAAGTTTTTTGATAGTTCAGCATAAATATTTATAGAACTTCATGCTTCATAACACTCCATGTCCTTATATTAGCTTTTTATTCCTTAAAAATATGGAGGCAGGAGGAAAGCTTTAAAAAGGCTGGGATGAAAACAATCTAGTCAATCAAGACAAGACAAAGAGCACAGCGTGGCTTCCTGACATCTGGGGTGCTGCAGTTTTGGCAGCAGAAGGGTGGCTACAAAGTGATGTCTCCATTTCCCCCGGACTACTTGGGGTGCATTTCATTTCAAATTAACTTTGATGTTTCCCCCATTTGAATTTGCGCTTACAAGGGAGTCTGCGGCTGCACAAGAACAAAAACAGTGATTACATTGTGCTGTTCTGAAAGGAAATAAAGGCTCCTGTCACCCGGGCAGTGCTGGCAGATTGGCTCCATGGGGCACTTGTGGTGCTCAAAAAGCCACGAGCTGTGACTGCCAAGATCAGACTGAACGGTGACATTTTCGCTGTGCACCTGAACTTGCAACGCGTCACCTTGTTTGTTCCTACACATGTACCTTCCTTTGTAACAGCAACAACCCCAGCAGCCTTTTGATGTGGAGAACAGGTCTCTAAAGGCAAGTATGCAAGTTCACAGGTATCTTATTAAAAAACTAACAACCTGGACAGATGGGTGCAGACAAATCTCAACCCCATCTCACTCAGATCTCAGTGACTCCAGTGCCTTCCCGGTAATGCTGCCAAAGGTAAAAAAGCACACAACGTGTGTCTCCACAGTTTGCTTTCTTGGATAAATACGTTCAAACAGCACTGGTGTGATAACTCTGTGCTGAGAGAATTCATACTTCAATTTCCAGACATCTGAAAGCTGGAAGCAAATTGCACAGACAAGGGTGAAAGGCGTAGCTGTGCGGCCACTCCACGATACCTGCCCACATCAATGCTTTCACCTGCATCAACTAGGGGATTAATAGACATGGAACACAGACAATAACGTGACCTCACATGGTGGGAGCCCATTCAGCTTCCTAATCACCAAGATCCCAGGAAGAAATTGCTTTTTAATCTCCTGGCTGTTCACATAAATGCAGCCTGTTGCTTGCCACAGAAGAGCACAATACACCCTGCTGAACTCAGACCATTCCGAGTGCCTCCTACCGGATTTGGGGATGACCCTGTGACAAATTAGCTCTCTGTAGAACATGTGCCGAGCCAGCCATGGAGAGGGTCCAGCAGTGGGCCCTTGGCTGACTTACAGCATCAGACAACAGCACCCTGCTGATAGGGGCCACCCTCATTTTCCCAAGCCAGGTCTGGAGCCAGGAGTTAGTCCCATCTTTTGATGGGAGCAAAAAGACAGAATCAAGATCCTATAGACCAAGTTCAGGGAAAATGGGTGCCGCCCTGTAAGCTCCTTCCTTATTTAACAGGTCAGTTTTCCAGCTTTCAGACTCTCTTCTCCCGTGTCAACACACATGTATACATATCACAGGGGCAGGAAGATGATAATAGTGAGAAACTAAAGACTCAAGAATTTTTAAATTTAAGCTTTAAGAAAATCTGGTTTTACACCTATGAGCAAAGCTATTATTAGTTTACAGAGCAGGTATGCAGAAAGGACAATATTAGCACCTATTATCTTTCTTGCCTTTTAAGACTATAACCACTTCTGAGCAAGAGGGTACTGAATTTCAAAATTCATGGCTCAAAGCATTACCAGGTCAAAGGCTGACTCCAGCATTTAGACACAAACCTAAGCACATTTTTAATTTACTGAATTGCATTAGACAGGTAGGGACAAAAGCTAAAAACAGGACTATTTCATTAACATTTATCTACGTATTGATAAGACAGTGTATGTTCTAATTAAATTAAGGTAGTTTTTTACCTCTGTCAGTTCAGGGAAAGGCATTTTAACTTTTGGATACTCCTTGCATGCTTCAACGCTGCCATCTCCTGGCTGGATTCGTGCTGGAACAAGACTTTCCTGGCTGTTCTGACTGACGCTGAAGAATGACCAGGGCAAACAAAAGCCTCAAAAGTGAAGCTTTATATATACTGATTCAAACAGTTTGTTTCAGTACATATGAAACCTGTCCTCATGCGGCCATAGCTAACAGAAAATAAGATCTGCTGCAAACAGCACCAGCAACCTGCCCAAAGCTTTTCCATGGGCTCACCCAAGTTTATTGGAAACACCTGATCTTAAAGCTGTAACTTCTGCATAGGGGCAAACCCCACCCAAGGTAAAGCAGCTGTTCAGAATGGGGCAGACTCATCTAATTGATCAGCACGAGGATACTGAGCCTTTTTCTCCAGGCAGTAACACAAGATACATAACAAAAAAGAACAAAGAGGGGATGGTCCTGCTCACAAGGAGGTTTGGTGCAAGTAGCTGATCCAGGCCTTGATGACTCAATAGTCAGGGAACTGCAAAAGCTGCAAGACATACGCAACTCGCTGCTCATTCAGGAAAACCAGCAGCAAACACAGCCTTCCATGAAAACAGCTGAAGAAAACTCTCAAACAAAAGGAGATTTTGAGTTTACTTTTTGATAATGATATTTTTGTTAACATGACAAAACACCTGAAGCAGCTGGTTGGACTAGAAGGAACCCACTGCACAGCCAGTGCAAATTCAGGAGTAAGCACTTAACTGCAAGCCCCCTTGACACCACCTCCAGCTCACTGGCAGGTCCCTACTTCTCCATCCAACGTGGTCTGTTCTTCAGCAAAGCCAAACGCAGACAATGCAAATATTTTTAGAAAAGAACACAACACCTCCTGGTCCTCAGCACTGCATTGTCATCCAAATATTAGCATATCTCATTTAAATTAACAGCCCTTTGCTTCCATTCTTTGTGCTCCAAGCAAACAATTTTCTCCATGACTGGATTTGTAGGGTTTGGTAGAGAATCAGAGATTACACACGTGTTTGCTTTCAGGCATCTATGCTACAGCTTGACCACTAACCTTGGAGGAACAGTCTGTGCAGGAGGTGTATCCAGAAACATTTGGAAGAGGAGAGAGCAGGTGTTATAGTTGCCATTAAAGGCTTTTGCTGGGTATTTAAATTGGGTTGATGCACAGCAGGTTTTCTCAGAAAAAGGGATGCAGCTGGTCCAACGCTCTCAGCAGCTTTGTAGCTCTAAGGAGAGCAGCTTGAGAAAGCATTTACTTCCTCCTGCAGCCTGGCTGCCCCTTGCACAGCTGATGATCTGACTCACACTCTGAACAGCTCCCACAGCCATAAGGTCTGAGCACTGCTTACCTTTAATACGAGGCAGATACTACCTGTGCCCTTAAGACAGGCTACTGTCAGTGTGCTCCTGACTAACAGGCTGATCTGTTCTCTGCACTAACCTGGGCTTGGGTGAGCATCAAGACCAAATTTTTTCCACTTAGTAATTAGCCAGCTATTCTGCCACATGGCAGGAGAAGAGTACTCTGAGGACAAAGAACTGTTATGGAATTTGTTAGAGGCTGATGATTTAGGAACCTGCACTCAGTGACTCCAAGGAAATCTCTGGCTTGCATAGCTAAGCCTACTTGGAAATTTGGTACAGAAACATGCAACAAGCTCCAGAAAACTTCTCTTTGTTGCAGCTTTAAACCCTCTAGAACACTTTCTAAAGGCTTTAAATATATCTAAATAATTGCTGCCCTTTTCACCAAGACAGAACAAAAGTAAGTTTCTATGGTCAGTAATTTTTTGTGGGTCTCAACTGAAGTTGTGACCAAGTCCTTCCACACGTGCTTGTCTGCAGGCTGTGCTACCTGCTAGAGCACAACTGAAGTGAAGAATTGGAGCATTAACACCTATTTTAATGAGGAAATTGTCTCCAGGGATGGCAGAAACTGCCCAGTACATGCACTGTCCATTATCGATTTCTGCTTTAAATGCCAGCCCCAGGGAAAAGGTGTTGTTCTTCAGCATTAAACCCCAGAATATGCTCTTCTTATTTCCCCCTCCCACTCCCATGCACAGAAGTGCCCTTCCAGCACAGTTAAATTCAGTCTTGTGTAAAGCTGCTGGGGTCATGAACAGGTGACTCCACTCCTAATTTAACCCCATGGAGAGAACAAGTTTTGACTAATGGGCTCTGGATGGGAAAGTTTAGACAATGCCAAGCTCTTTGTCCCATCTTTGCCTCTGACTGACACAATAAGGCCTTCATTAATTTAACTGCAGCTCCCCTGTATGCTGGCAGGAAACATTTCTTCAAAGAGTAATCTCACCCAGCAAGATCCCTCAGATCTCAGCACCTCCCAGAGCTTAAAAACATACTGTTTCAGAGAGGAGACCACTCACAGGGACCAAATGTCATAAGCATTTAGAAAACTGGAGTTTCTGCACAAATGTTTTCAACTTCCTCCAAGTTCCCACCTTAGACAACTTTACCTGGAATCTGCAGAGCTCTTTTGCAGAGTGTTATTTCATCCTGTTACTGTCAAACCTAAGTCAGCTCCACTTTATTACTTTCCAGAGCATCATCGGCACCACCACACACTTCTCCCTCCAGCTGGTTCCTCATCCATCACTTCAGGAGCCCTCTCAGGGTTACTGGGATCCTGCCCTTCTCAGATTTCCTTCTCCACACATGGCTCTTCAATTCCCCACAAATCCTGCTGGGGGTTCCCTGCCTACCTCTCCTTTAGCCACATCAGATACACCTTTGCCGTCAAACAGTGGAAATTTGTGCAGAGTTCTCTTCACAGCAAGGAGAAGCTCTTATTCCAGCTACATCCCAGAGTTAACTGCCAAAGAACAGGGAAAGTTTGTGAAGCTGACAAGGGTGACACTAAACACTTTGCCGAAGTACTTGTCACTGATGTTTTGGAAGTTTGTGTGCTTTGCATAACTCAATTGCTTCTTTCTAAGTGTAATCAATGTAGACTGTTTCCTTTTTAAAACTAAAACTTACCAAAAGTGGCCTGCTGTTACGCTCATCTCTTGCACTCCAGCAAAAACTAAGTGTCCCATGGACTTTGAAGTTCCTTAGTAGTCACAAGCAGTTGGTTTAAACTCAAGCGGCAAAAATCAGCTGAACAACTTTAAAAATGAAAAATCTTCCTTAACCTGGTTGATGTTTGAATCATAAATTACTACCACATTTAAACACAGAAAGCCTTAAAACCAAAAAGCAGACCCTTAATTCAATGTACAGAATCATCTGCATGATCCAATCTATTCCAGCAACTCTTTCACCATCAGAGCCTGTTAAACTTATTTTAAAAGGCTTAAGAAACTAATCAAATCCACCAGCCAAACTGTTCTTTCAGCAGAAGTAGCATGGTGCATCCCATCCAGCATAAAACTGTTTCCAAGGAGCCAAGTGGGGTCAGGCTGAGTTACAGGAGGACAGATGTTAATGAGATTCCAGGCAAGAGAACACAGGCAATATTTTCTGAAAACACATTAAGTCTCCTGTTGAAAGATGACTAGTGTTTTACAATTTGCTCAGTCTCTTGGGGTTACATTGGCCCAGAACATGGAAATTTCAACTACATTGTATTTTATCAAGTATTTTCCTCTAATTGATCCCTTACTCTTTCCTTCAGACTTTTCACTTAAAGAATTATGGGCTTGTCCACATATGGAGCTATTCATAGCTATTCCTGACAAACCCTGCATAGAACATTAGTTTCAGGTAAGTTTATTCCAAAGTGTCTCAGACGTTTTCAAAGCTGACTCCAGCAGAATAAGTCAGGAAATCCATCAGGAAATACCTTCAGATTATTTATTTCTCACTTATACTCCTCAACCCAAAGTAGCTTTCCTCTACAGACACTTTGAGGCTACGAACATTTCTAAATCAACTGTGTATCAGCTCTAGGATTTAAAGAAAAGACATGACAACCATCAAGCTTTACAGCAAAGAAGCATGTCCTCTGAGCCCTGAGAGGAAGAGCAGCTGATGAACAAGAGGCAATAGGCGCAGTTAGCATGGAGCATTTGAGAGAAGATCAGCATGGGTGGCTGCTTAGGTGTTTGACACTTCTTGATTTGCTGTTTCAGCCTTTAATTGTATGATGAATTTGTTGGCAGAATTTGTGGACTCACGCATGCATTAGTCTTTATTTACAACCAAGTCCCATCCACAGCTCCAATTTGAGTTTCCATCCACTCCGGCTCTGCTCCTTCCCCGCTAGCTCTTAAGGGCAGCAGACTCACCTTCCCAGCCATCTCCCAGCCACTGCTTCTGCATAAGGATTTGGCAAAAATCCTACAGCATCTGTGCTGCAGACCTGACCTCACACAGATTAAGTGGTATTTCAAACCCCACCACATTTAATTGCAAAGACCACCTACACTGCTCACTCCCCACCACTGCTCATCCTGCCAGGGTCGGCGCATTCCCCTTCCCAAAGCCTGGGTGCAGCCAGATATGCACAGCACAAAAGGCCCAGTCACGGCTCAAATAACAGGTACTAATCAATGAAAATAGAAAAGGAAAGGTTAAGTACTGTGGAAGAGGTCCCATCAAACTTTGGCTGCTGTCAGACTTTGGATACGACTTTGGACACCATGATCTGCCAGCCCATACTACACGGGTTGAGAGGATAGGATGCAGGCAGAAAATGCAAGGTTTTGCTTTCAAACAGTTTGGTTCATTTATTAGTTCAGTTCTTGGAAAAGACCTGGTTAAAAATTCAAAGCCATTAGCCCAAAGTCAAGACACTGTAAGTACTAAATCACTTCTTTGTTGAATTAAAAGCAGCTTTGCCTAGAGTGTCCAACTTGCCTGTTCAACTGAAAAGCCACATCTTCCACCAGGCAAGTTTTGGAGTTTCAAATACCTACAAACATCACGTCTGATGTGAGCAGCTGTTTCATCTCTGTTAGATTGGGCTCTTGCAAGCTGATCTTCTAGAGTTTACCACGCTGTAAAGCCCTGACCAATTATCCTGCTAGAGATTCTCTCATTCCATTACTCTGTGGATTTGTTTGACTCATGCCTCTGCCTCTTCCTCAGAACTGCCATTAATAGCAACTTTCTTCTCTGACCCAGCCAGTTACACTCATGGAACTCATACCAATAAATTTTTGGAGATTCCTGTTCTTCTATTAAACTGAAACTATTTAACTGTTTCAAACAATACTGCGAGGACAGAGGGAAGAAGGATCTGATTCGTGGACACAGACAGACAACACAGTGCTGTCTACCATGTTTAAAATGCCTCCTTTTATCCATGGGAAAAAAATAAACTCACAAGCATTAAAAAAAAATGTAAAACACAGACTTTCCTCCTTTATTTCAATTAAAAGCACATTCAAAATGTCATTCTACAGCATTGGAGCTTGCTTCTTGTAAGAAACAAGCTAAGACTAGTAGAGAAAGCTAACTGAATTCCCCAGAAAGGTAACTCCTGCATTATGAAATTTTCCTATTTGACACATCCCAACAGCAGATAAAAACCTCCAGAGTTATTAATACTAAGGATCAGATGTTAATCACAGATGAGCCACACACTTTGCTCTTATCATGGAAGTCCCTCAAATGGCAACACACTGGAATACACAAGTGAGCTTGGAATTTCACCTTGAAACACCTGTCCTCACCTTGCCCTGTGGAGCCACAAGATCCCCTCTCCCCTTCAAAGGGATGAACTTTTGGACATTCCAAATCTCCAGTGTGGTAACCCTACAGAACTCCAGAACCTTACACAGGGACAAAAGCAGCTCAGAAACTTCAGCTGGTAATCTCTTTCCAGAGCACGGTCATTACAGCCACCTGCCAAAAGAAGGGGCCACCTTCCTCCCATTCCGGTCCTCAGTCCTCCCACACACTTCCCCTCTGAAAGTCACGGTAGCTTGCTGTCTTACAGAGTCGGGGCAAAAAAGAAAGACAGTGTCATCAAAAATAGCCAGTCAAGAACAAAAGGTCAGAAAGATAAGAGTGAATCCAATATTTACAAGCAACAGCCCAAAACTTGCACTGAATATCTCGCAAAGCTCCGATGGTAACCATAACAATATCTAAATAGGAGATGGAAAAGGCTGTTGTCAGCTCCCTCCTCTAGAATGTGAGCCAAACGACTTTATTCTCACCTCCATGGAAAAGCCAGTGGGATGTAAAATTATCTGTGCCGAATCCAAATGATCTGTGCTGAATCCAACCACTCTGGCACTCCTGAAGGAAACCTCATCGGTCAGTCTGGGACAATCTTAAACTCATCCCATGTTTGCAGGAGGTTGGTGGGAGAGGCTCAGAGGGGCACTTCAATTTATCAAAGGTTCTTGTAATTAATACATACACTGTCCTATTAAACTGACCTAAAAAACTCTGTACAAATCAATCTGGAGCTGCACAATTAACTCTGGGTCTGCAAGACACACCTGGTTGCTACTTAAAATGGGCACTAGGAGGTTAAAAATACTGTTCCCTCTCAGAGTTACTTACACTGCCTTAGAATATTAAAAGTAAAATTTCAGAACATCTGGTTTTCCTTTCCACTCCCTATGATATCATGTTTTCCAAGCATTTTTGGCAGCTCAGTGTAAAGATACAGGCAGACTAAACATACAGGGCAAAGTCGAGTCAAGATGAAAAATTCCAATGTCCTGGATGCAGCGAGTGTGTTTCCCACCTCCAAATTTCTGTTACACAAGTGGCATAATAAGGGCTTTTCCCCCCTTGGTAACTCATGTATTCTTCAGCTTCCTTCTTCCTTGATGAGATGAGATGATATACCATGTCTCTGCCCTCTAGAGTTTTGGCTGTGTCTTTCTAAGTAATTTTTCATGTATTATGGGATACTCAGAGTCTCTATACGGCGAGAAAAAATAATTATGTTTAACAGGGTCAGACTTTGTATGTACTTTTCTTTATCTCACTCTGGGAGATAAGATTAATTGTCTATATTTCTCCTGTCTAAAACGAAAAAACTAAGACGTTGCTACAGCCCCTGCCTTCTTTCTGCTTGGTTTTCTGCCTCCCAGCCTGGAACTGAAAACATGGACCAAACCAGTCCCAGGGGACTTTGTTTCCCATGAATTTCCACAGACTGCAAACAATACAGAAGCATGGCTGTTATAATAACTAAGACATCCCATTCAACTGATTTCTCACATATATTTTATCATAACTTGATGCAACCTTCCTCTACCTATGTTGTTATTTTTAGTGGGTCACACTGAAAACATGGATTAGTCAGCACAAACACACATTTAAGCTTTGCACATACATTTTTTGATGCACAAGAAAGTATCTGACTCATTTATGCTCACCAGTAAAGGAACAGGAAACACAGAAATCCAATATTACATTCCTGTTCTAGATCTTAATTTCTCTGTTTTGTAAAAAAACAGTGTGGAAATGCAGACATGCCTAGGAATCCATGACAGAGTCTTTGGTTCATTATTCCACATTTAAAAGCAATTTATATCATAATAACTATTAAAGTATACAATGCAAGAAAAGCACATATTATCAAAAAGAACTACTGACAAAATAATAGTCCCAGTGGTTATGCCCTGATTAAAACTTAATGACTAATCAATAAAACTATAATTAAACTTTCACCCTGATGCAATTTGGACTAGTTTATATATTTCTATTGATCAACTAAGACTTTATATAAAACAAATGTGAGAAGGTCTTGCTTTGTGCTATTTTATTCCAGGTTTGTTGTAGCAAATCTCTAAATCCCCATCTGAGGCACTTTAAAGCTTAGTTCTCCCCTTGCACCCATCACTCCAAGAGAAAAAAAACTAGCAAAAAGCAGAAAAATGAGCTGAAAAAAGGGCTGTTACAATATTGTAGTTTCCACACCATTAAGTCACTGCCATTTCAATGACTACCAACGTACATTTCTCTGGCCTTAGAGCAGCAAGAGCCAAGCACATGAGACAGCCCTGAGCAACTCATTTAACTGGGCTGCACCACCCCTGTCAGCCCCAAAACGAGAGCAGGAACTGCCTGAGTTGTAAGGGTCAGACCACAGACAACCTCGGGGAGAAAATGGGCAAGAGGTTCTGCTGGAAGGAGTCATTTGTGGCCAACTGGTCTTTGGCTGCTGCTAATTAAACTACTCAATTCCAGCTTTCTCACAGAAGCCTCACAGGCAGAGGGACTATACTGTAAATAACCTACTTACAAAGAGGAGTGGGGTGTTTTTTCCAGAATATTTTATTCCAAAGCACTGGCACCTCTTCACGAGCACAGCTGCCATGTTGCTTTATTCTGCAACAGCAGGTGAGAAGCTTAAAACACCTCATGGATCTGCCATTCCATATGAGGAAACAGAATTTCAGGGCTATGCATTGCCATGGTGGTGAAGAACCTCTTGCTGATTTCCAACAGCCTTTAGAGAATTTTCATGGAAATAAGTTCTCTGCATTGCCTTAAGTTAGAAGTCTTAATCTGACAGCACAGGCTCTAATGAAGATCAGAAGGAATCCACCTGAGGTAGCAACACAAACACATCCCACCCAGCTCTAAATCTATCACCTTCTATCTACCACTACCAGAGTGCTTATAGGTGCTGCACTCACCTATCTTCACGTGCTTGCTATGATAAATTAAGTTTTCTGGCTAAATCCCATTGAATCTAATCAGTACCATTTCCACAGAAGAATAAAAATTACTTGGGAATGAAAACTGAACCTGCGGAGAGCAGAGAGAGCTTCCCGTGGGAAGTAGCCAGGCTGTGCTGCTGTGACAGGGGCACGTGGACACACAAGGTATGAACTTCCTTCTTACCACTTCCCCAAGGGAGGCAGCCACCATGTGTGTCGCTGGAGACAGGTAGGGTGAAGAACCATGGGGCAGCAGGGACTTCACATTCTCATAGGTGATAAAAAATGCAGCAGCTGAAATTCAAGAATATATGCAATCATTTCACTGTTCCTCCAGCAAAGAACTAGCACAAAACACATGTAAAGGTCGATTTTGACACCTATTATTGTGCAGCTGTAGTTAAACCCGGGATATTTTTACACCAAAACCAGTACAACGGTGTCAACAAAATCTCTGGGATAATTCCTTCAGAAATTTATGCTCGTGGCTACCCCTGGCAAACATCCCATTAATACCAAAGGTGTCAGGACTTCAGGCCACATTTAGTACAGAGATAAGGAAAGATGTGTTCATTAGTCATGAATGTCCAGCACATTTTGAAAAAATGGTACCTTCCATATTCACCAATAGAACATATTTTGGTTCAAGTGAAGGGACATCGTCTTTTTGGGCGTGAACAACAAACAAAACAGCTGACTAAATGAAAAGAAAAACAAACCAACCAACCCAAAAAATCATCGAGGTACTTCATAAAATTCTGCCAATGTGCAAAATTACTTCACTAGCAGTTTATTAATAATTTCTTCCCTGCTATCATCAGTTTAATATTTTGCAATTTAGTGTCATCTTTTTTTTTTTCAAGCTTGTAAAAGACTTGTAGAAGTTCTCTGCAGCGAACAAAAAACACATAAAACAAAGCTGAGCACAGCAACATGAGCTGTGTTTATTCACTGCAACAGTCAACTACAAAGGCACTTACACCTTAAGGGTTATTCCTTCTAAAGATAATTTCAGTTCTCAGTCATACATTGGAAAGATAAAATCACAGTTCAGATTTTGGAGATGTAAATCCTGGAAAAAATGACATGTCTTGAGGGGGAACAGATTTTAATTGTACAGGAGGACCACATGAATTGCCTTCTGCTAATCAAAAGATGCTTATCACCTCAAAAGGAGATAACAGCGCAGCCAAGATAAAGAACTGATTTTTTTTTTGTATCACCTTATGAAGGACATCAAACATCTGAAGGCGTCAGTGGATTTGTCAGCAAAGTTCTCCTAACATTTAAGTCAGACAGCATAGCTTGCTGTTTTTTCATCCCTCCCTACAAAGACAAAATGGACAAAGGCATCAGGAATTCCAGATGCTTTTTCTCTGCAGCAACTACAAGCATTTTCCTTTCTAAAAGTCTCAGTTTTGAAAATATTCCTCGTGTCTTCACACTTTAGGTGTTGCTGTTCCAGGGAGATGGGCAGAGCCTCCCCAGGGCAATCACCTCAAAGACCTCCAGTGCTCAAGCGCTTTGGACTTTGACTCATTTCCAGTGCTGAGACCGAGCGGGTCAGACAGAAGTGTCCAGGGCAAGCAAGACTCAAGCTCTGGCACCTAGAAATGCTTTAGGGTGACCCTATAGGGACAGGCTGGTATCCAGGCACCCTCCCAAGGAATTAGGGTTGCTTTTCAGAGTGAACATGCAGCAGCCTTCGCTCCAGGCTTGCCCAAGAGTTTGCTCAATACTGTACAATTCTAGAATCTGCTCTTTACAGCTGGACATGGACTCACAGAATCCAAACGGGCACCTGCAGGAATGGAAGCCACAGACATGAACGTCCTATACAACATAAATCCTCACTGAAATAAACCAAAGCATAACTCAAAAGACAATTTACCATTTGGAAAGGATCCTATGGCAGTGGAAGGAACACCAGCATAGATGCCACGAAAGCCACCAGCCTTCCTAAATCCTTGAGGACTCTGCAGTCTTGTTTTTACAGTATCCAGGGGGAAAAGGATCAGGTCAACACAGACACCAGCAACTCCACCAGCCTTCAAGACAAAACCATGGAATAAAGCACATCAGTATTCTCAGGGGTGAAGCTCATGTAAGTGAGGCATGACTAACCCAGAGCACTACTGACTGTACCCTTCCTGAGGTCAGTTTATAAACTGATGGTCCTACACAGACCTCAGCAGCTTCCACAGCTATAACAGGGAGGGTTCAACAAAAGGAAGTAATGGATGTTACAACTTTAAACCATTTTTAAGGTATTTTCAAGATAATCTTGGCGTTTTGAATAGGACAAGCAAAGTAGTGCGACACCTCCCCACTACACAGAGGAGCAAGACAGTGGATGTCACTTAACCAGGAACAGCACAGAATGGCCAGCACCTCCAGGAGTTGTGTCATAAGATCAGGGAGAGACTGAAGCAATTCTGCCCTCCCCATACGCATCTCTAGAAAGCACATTCACATTTTTTCAGCAAGCTCCTCCATTTAAAGCGTTCCTCCCACCCCATTTCCTTTGTTGAACAAAGCCTAAAGTAAACCTGCTTTATCTTCTTTTGCTGATAAAAGCCTTTAAAAAAAATAATCAAATCACAGAAAGATTTGGGTTGGAAGGGACCTTAAAGATCATCTTGTTCCAAACCCCTGCCATGGGCAGGAACACCTTCCACTATCCCAGACTGCTCCATGCCCTGTCCAGCCTGGCCTTGAACACTTCCAGGGATGGGGCAGCCACAGCTTCCCTAAGCAACCTGTGCCAGGGCCTGCCCACCCTCACAGGGAAGAATTTTTTCCTAATATCTAATCTAAATCTGCCCTCTGTCAGTTTGAAGCCATTTCCACTTGTACTGTCACTACATGCCCTTGTAAAAAGTGTCTCTCCATGTTTCTTGCAGGCTCTTCTCATGTACTGGAAATCATATTAAATAAAGATGTTTTCAAAGTCACAAGGAAAAGGGGAAGGTTTTTATCCAAAGCAATTCATAAAACACCCCCCCCCCCCAAAAAAAAAAAAAAAAGTATTGGTTCAACTAGAGCTCAATCTTCTTCCATGGGCTGTGTTCCTACATGACTGTGTATTTTTACAAGTTACCCCATGGCATGGGCAATTGTAGAAAAGAATTACTTGTCAAAAACAGGGAACCAGGACTGAAATAAACAGAAAATCTAATTAAAAAAATAAAGCAATGTTAGCATTAATCCATTACGAGACATATTTAGATGCAGTGCTATTCAGAACAGAAAAGGTAGTTTGAAGTGTAACTGGTATAGAGGAGCACACGAGGAACAGCTGCAGAGATTTTTAACTCTGCCTGGAAACAAATCACATGTGTGTTACTCTGATAATTTTTTCAAGGCAACAGAGGATTCAGAGAGGTGTTCACTATCTACTGCTAAAGGTTTAATCAATAAGTTAATTACTCTTTTAATCTAGTTGGCTACTTTGCATGCATTGATTTTTCTTCACTCTTTCTCATCAAAATCCTTATCTGCTCAAAATAACATTGATCAGATTTAATCTAGCCATCTGTTAAAACATGAATCAAAAGTTACTAATGGCTTCTTTAAGTTCTCAAAGTTCTGTATCTTAAATGTCATTTAAATTCATGAAGCAGCTAACAGAGACCTGCCAGCAGGCGACAATATCTGTGTGCTTACGCCACCTGCAGAAAATGGGGACGATTTTTAGATTATAAGACACCTAAAATACACCTTCTCCCTCACCTGTCAGTAACAGTAGTGTTACCAGAAATCAAACAGATGAAGAACCTTTACCAGGAGTTGGACTTACTTGTTAAACTTATTTAAGAGGAGACTGAGGGCAGACCTCGTTGTGATCTGCAGCTTTTCACCAGGGGAAGTGGAGGGGCAGGCACTGCTCTCTGCTCTGTGACCAGTGACAGGACCCAAGGAATGGCCTGGAGTTGTGTCGGGGAAGGTTTAGTTGAGATATTAGGGAAAGGTTCTTCCCCCGGAGAGTGGTTGGGCACCGACCAGGCTCCCCAGGGCAGTGGGCACAGCACCAACCCTGACAGAGCTCCAGGAGTGTTTGGACAACACTCTCAGGCACAGGGTGGGATTCTCAGGGCTGGTCCCTACAAGGCCAGGAGTTGGACTTTGATGATACTCGTGGGTCCCTTCCAACTCAGGATATTCTACAACATTATGTGATAAACTCCACCACAACAATTAAACAAAACCAGGACCCAGCTCCAAGGTATGGAACTACAATGAAAGCACTGACCCTTGGAGCATTTGGCTCTTCCCACACCAGCCCAGGGCACCAGACCTGATTCCCACCCAGAAGGAGCCCTGGATGTTTCCAAGGAGGTCCCCAGCTATGGCAACTGGAAGCTTCACCCTCTGGCTTAAAACCAGCTTGGGAAGAAAGTTGTACTGCTAACAGTGGACAAAAAGAACACAGGATTTGCAGGTCACAAGGACACGTGGCAGAAGCCTCAAGACAAGAAAGAAAGAAAGACAGCTCAGCAACTGTGCTGAGTAAAAGGGAATTCCAGCAGGGGCACATCCCAAGGACCGACCCAAAAAACCCACCAACCCAAAAGAAGAAAGACTGAGCACGTGGACTAACCAGCATAAGAAGAGAGAATCATTAACCGAGAGAGGACAGGATGCTCATACAAAAACTGTGTAACTTGGAGCCAATGAATACTAATGGCTTTGTTTGCTAAAATGTATAAACAGTGAGAAGATTTGGTAGTGGCCCTGCTGCCTTTGTGGATTCGCCATCACAGAACTGTGAATTAATCAAATACTGATGTTGGGGCTTGGAAATGTAACAAGAACTGTTGGTTTTTACAACACAGACATCACAGAGCGCTGAGGTAAGTGATTTACAGAGCAGCGAGGAGGGGAACCGAGGCAGCACCACCTTTTAACAGGTGCATTGTCCTGAAGTTTGCAAAGCGCTCACTCAGAACCTGGGGAGGCTGCAGACACAGGAGACCCAGGGAACCAAAAATTAATAATTACATAACACTGACATATAAGCTGTAGTGAATACACTGAATATACCTCGGCGTGCGTTTTGGACAAATGATACCCAACGCACCCTGCGCCGACTAAAGAACACCTTGATTTCCAAAACTCAAAAGAAACCTCGAGGGCTCAATTCGCAAGCGCCGCTTTTCGGCAGCACCTCCGCCCTGAAAGAACCCCCGCTCACTCACCGCCAAGGCCGCCCAGGAGTCCCGCGGCTCCATGGAGGGTGGCGGTGCCGGCACAGTCCGGGTTCCCACCCCGGTTCCCCCGGCCCGGGCGGGCTCAGCGGGGCCGGGCCGGGCGCTGCAGCCGCGCCCCGTGCGCGCCCCTGGGCGCAGCCATGTTGGCACTCCCGGGCCGCCGTCACGTGAGCGCCGCGCCTGCGCACGGCGGGCAGCGACGCCACCGCCCTTGGCCGTGCCCTCAGCGCCGGGCAATTAACGCCGGCCATTAATTAATTATCACTTTGCTGCCGGGAACGGGGGAAATGGTTCTTCCCGCTGCCACAGAGGTGCTGGCGGGTGCCCAAGACGTGCCTCCAGCCCCTGGCTGAGCAGCAAACCCATATCCACTTTGGGGGGGGAAAGAATGATATTCTGAGGGGAAAACAGTGGTGAAGTCGCTGGGAGTTGTTCCTCAGGTGGTGTCGGTGTCTTCAAGATGAATTTTTCACCTTTTGTAAACGTAACATCAAGTAACTTCTACAGCAGAAGTCTCTTAATAAAAGAACTTTAGGGTCTCAGGCGCTACTTGAGGTTAGATCAAGCAAATAAACGTGTTGGGGGTGTGGAGAATAGGTTTTAGATAGGCGGGTTCATATGAATTTTACTGTATGAAAGATGTAATTGGTGTTTTTTTACCCCTTGGGGCCTGTGGTCTGTGGGAAGCCCCGCTTTGCACCTGAGCAACAGCAACAACAGCAACAACAGCAACAACAACAACAGCAACAACAACAGCAACAACAGCAACAAAAGCAACAACAACAACAGCAACAACAGCAACAACAACAGCAACAACAACAACAACAGCAACAACAACAACAGCAACAACAGCAACAACAACAGCAACAACAGCAACAACAACAGCAATAACAGCAACAGCAACAACAACAGCAGCAACAACAACAACAATTTACATATATAGCCATACCAGACTCCGTCCCCCCGGCATCCACACCGGTCAAGTCCACAATCACATCTAATGTCACATCATTTGGGGGCTCGCCATTTGTCGTTGTTGGGATGGACTCGATAAAAAGCAGATGGAGATCCCTAGATAAAAGTGAAAAACCCTTTTTTATTTTTTCACACAGCTGCTTTTATATATTTCCTAAGTGTACGTGCACTGACATTATTGGTGCTCATTGCACACAAACAACCACCTATTGGCCACAGTTACAAACTACTGTCTCTGTACAAACTCGTCCAGGTCTCTTATCTTGCGCTTCTCATGGGTTCTCAGTCTCTGCAAGTTGTTTATCTTCACGGGTACACAACAATCTGGCCAAGGTCAAATTCTTCTTGCTCTCTCAAGAAATCCACAGGCCTGGTGCAGTTTCCCACACCCTGGGACGCTCCCTGAGCACGCAGCAGCAGGTGAATGAATAAACCTCCCCCTCCAGGGCCATCTCCTGCCTCTCCCCAGCACTGTGCTGGCTCTGCTGGGGGGCAAAATGCCATTTCCTCACTCCCATCCCAAGCACTTTCACGTCTCGTGTTTGTGTCTCTCCCCCTTTCCACAAAGGGCACTCAAATAATCTGGAGTTCCAAAAGCTGCAGAGAGTATCTTGGCACAGAGTCCTCACCTAATCTGCACCCAGCAGGAATCCACACTTGGAATTACGGGAAATGTGATTGTGGAGGAGGGAGAAGGGGTGAGTGCTGCAGAGCACCGTGGCGCGTGCAGAACCAGAAAGGCTTCAGTTCCAAGATTTCCTTGGCTGCAAGCACGCCACCTGGGATGGCTTTTGGATGTAGCAGCCAGGAGTGGGATGATGGCTCACATTCCAGGCTTCAGGCACTCAGCTCCTCGTCACCAGGCTGCTCAGGGTGTCTGCAGGTGGGAAGCACCGTGCTGGCCTGGGCTGTGACATGTGCCCACAGCAACACTGGGACTGACGTGAAAGTGCAGTTGCCAACTTCAGCAAATTCATTACAAACCTCCTACAACCCTGTGGGTTGTTTCCTGAGCTGCCTCAGTCCCCAGAGACAGGCGGTGTTGGAGCAGTCTTCTTTTCATTTAGTCTTCATTTTCATTTTGAGTGAAAAGCTCAAAGCTCTGCAGGCAGAAAGAGAAAGAACCTGAATATCTTCTTTCTCAACTTCCTTCGATTTTTAAGGCAGTTCATTGGTGTTCTGGTCCTAACTTACAATTTTTATTATAATCTGGTGAATTATCAATACTTTGTTTTAGTTTAGGCTTTGTAGTGTTTATGGAAAACACTTCTTGGTTTCATGTCAGGAATGATCCAACAAATTATATCCTTTGACATTACTATCACACCTGTCCCCAGTGTGGCTGTCTGACCACATTTCCTCCAAAGCCTAAGAAGTGTGTGAAGCCTAAAGCAGGCAAGTTTGCTGTCCTAGGAGTTAGTTCCTGAAAATTCCCATGTCAGGGGGTTGGGTTACATGATCTCTAAGGTCCCTTCCAACCCAAACTATTCAATAATACCATGAAAACTTGGATTCTGGTTCCTGGAAGAAGCAGGAGCCACAGTTATGTATTCCAGCTGTAATGTATACAACTGGACTGTGAGCAGTAACACCAAGCAGAGCACCTGGCTGTCTGAAAGAACCCTGCTATTTATATGGAAATAAAAAGGATCTGAAACCTACCGTTTCCAGCTGGTGTTCTGGTAAGGGGCTAAATAAACACAAAAGCTGAAAGTTCCTCATTTTCCAGGTCCATGTCTGTCATTAAATGAGGTACTTTGGCGTGATATTGAGGGGGAAATCAGACATCTGCAGTAAATGAAGCGTGCTTTTAGAGTTACTGCTATTCCCATACAACCCGCTGATGGCAGCACTTAAAATGAGACCTTATTACCCACATGTGCCCAGGAGGTCTCTTCATATAAAGGTTCTTTGGGTCATAGCAAGCATTTTTCACATTGTACCATGCACAGCTTTCAGATACACTCTGTGGCACTGACTTTTATTTATCACCTTCTGTCAGGAGAACTGCTGCTGCACTGGAGAGGTCACAACCCCCTATTTTTCCAAGCCACTGTCCTGTCTTAAATGAGCAAGTTCTGCTTAATGCCACAGGCCAAACATTAATCTTTTTGCCAAGTCCTTCAATGGACTCCCTCCAGGCTTGCAGAGTAAGTTGAGTGAAGAAAGTGATTCTGTTTCTTGCATTCTTTGTGCCTTCTGAGAAGATGCTTTGCGTGCTCTTCAGCACCTCCACTGCAAGAGAAAATGGGCTGGGCAGGAGAACCAGGCACAGATAGTGTCTGACTGCACCTGAATGACAGATGTTCATGGTCCCATATCTTGTTTTCCCCTTTTCCAGGGCCTTCTCTCAAGCCTGCTTCCAGCTGTGGCTGAAGCTCAGGGGCTGGAGGGTGAGCTGGGGGTGCTGAGGAACAGCCACGTGGTGCTTCTCACAGGCACTGCCGGTACAATACCCTGAAGTAGAGGAGAGAATAAACACTTGTGTTCATCCTGCTGCAAGTGCTGACTGCCAGAACCAAAGCACCTTTCTGGCCAACATGTTTTTGCTCAGATCCTCCTTTCATCTTCTTTTTTGTTCTTTTGTTCCCTGCTCCTCTTTCTCTGACCCCCNGCAACACTGGGACTGACGTGAAAGTGCAGTTGCCAACTTCAGCAAATTCATTACAAACCTCCTACAACCCTGTGGGTTGTTTCCTGAGCTGCCTCAGTCCCCAGAGACAGGCGGTGTTGGAGCAGTCTTCTTTTCATTTAGTCTTCATTTTCATTTTGAGTGAAAAGCTCAAAGCTCTGCAGGCAGAAAGAGAAAGAACCTGAATATCTTCTTTCTCAACTTCCTTCGATTTTTAAGGCAGTTCATTGGTGTTCTGGTCCTAACTTACAATTTTTATTATAATCTGGTGAATTATCAATACTTTGTTTTAGTTTAGGCTTTGTAGTGTTTATGGAAAACACTTCTTGGTTTCATGTCAGGAATGATCCAACAAATTATATCCTTTGACATTACTATCACACCTGTCCCCAGTGTGGCTGTCTGACCACATTTCCTCCAAAGCCTAAGAAGTGTGTGAAGCCTAAAGCAGGCAAGTTTGCTGTCCTAGGAGTTAGTTCCTGAAAATTCCCATGTCAGGGGGTTGGGTTACATGATCTCTAAGGTCCCTTCCAACCCAAACTATTCAATAATACCATGAAAACTTGGATTCTGGTTCCTGGAAGAAGCAGGAGCCACAGTTATGTATTCCAGCTGTAATGTATACAACTGGACTGTGAGCAGTAACACCAAGCAGAGCACCTGGCTGTCTGAAAGAACCCTGCTATTTATATGGAAATAAAAAGGATCTGAAACCTACCGTTTCCAGCTGGTGTTCTGGTAAGGGGCTAAATAAACACAAAAGCTGAAAGTTCCTCATTTTCCAGGTCCATGTCTGTCATTAAATGAGGTACTTTGGCGTGATATTGAGGGGGAAATCAGACATCTGCAGTAAATGAAGCGTGCTTTTAGAGTTACTGCTATTCCCATACAACCCGCTGATGGCAGCACTTAAAATGAGACCTTATTACCCACATGTGCCCAGGAGGTCTCTTCATATAAAGGTTCTTTGGGTCATAGCAAGCATTTTTCACATTGTACCATGCACAGCTTTCAGATACACTCTGTGGCACTGACTTTTATTTATCACCTTCTGTCAGGAGAACTGCTGCTGCACTGGAGAGGTCACAACCCCCTATTTTTCCAAGCCACTGTCCTGTCTTAAATGAGCAAGTTCTGCTTAATGCCACAGGCCAAACATTAATCTTTTTGCCAAGTCCTTCAATGGACTCCCTCCAGGCTTGCAGAGTAAGTTGAGTGAAGAAAGTGATTCTGTTTCTTGCATTCTTTGTGCCTTCTGAGAAGATGCTTTGCGTGCTCTTCAGCACCTCCACTGCAAGAGAAAATGGGCTGGGCAGGAGAACCAGGCACAGATAGTGTCTGACTGCACCTGAATGACAGATGTTCATGGTCCCATATCTTGTTTTCCCCTTTTCCAGGGCCTTCTCTCAAGCCTGCTTCCAGCTGTGGCTGAAGCTCAGGGGCTGGAGGGTGAGCTGGGGGTGCTGAGGAACAGCCACGTGGTGCTTCTCACAGGCACTGCCGGTACAATACCCTGAAGTAGAGGAGAGAATAAACACTTGTGTTCATCCTGCTGCAAGTGCTGACTGCCAGAACCAAAGCACCTTTCTGGCCAACATGTTTTTGCTCAGATCCTCCTTTCATCTTCTTTTTTGTTCTTTTGTTCCCTGCTCCTCTTTCTCTGACCCCCTCTTCCCTGCCTGTGGCTGCAGGCTGGTAAGAATCCTTTTTAAAAATGACCATTATGCCTACACCACCTCACCTGCTTCCCTCAGCCTTTGCAGCATATAAAAGCCTTGGCAAGAGATGAAAAGCCTTTTAATTACAGTAGGATAAAGAACATATTGCATCTGTGGTTGCACTGAGTGGGATATGAGCTGCCAACAACACAGCAATCCTCTAGCTTATACTCTGCAAATAAAAAAGGGACATTGTCAGGAGTGAATATCAGCCACTGATGGCTCTGCTTCGTCAGGGGTACTTAAGCACCATTTTGGATTGATTTCACATTATTAATCCTTCCAATGGTACAACATGAACAAAATGCCTGTGTGTGTGTATCTGTAAGCATGTCTATGTGCCTGTTTGCCTGCATTTCCTCCCCCAGTTTCTAGCTGCTGTAGGATGTCTGACCCAGCAGCAGAAGATATATTGATCTGGTCAGAACATATTAAGGCTGCTGAAGAGCAGATGTTAAAAACAGACTTCTTGGCATATCAGCCCCCGGCGGTATCGGTCACACACATGTTCCAGTTTATTTATTGAAGCAATTGCTCTTCTCATTCTGTTCGTTATCTTCCTCCTGGGCAATTCAGGCACATTGGAGCCAATCCCTTCCAGTCAGTCAGTCCTTCTTGGATCGTCATTTTTCCTGTAGCTTGGACAACACCCGGCAACTTTTCCTTCCTGAGAAACTGGGCCCGTCCCACTCTTCATAAAAGCAGATGGAAATTTATCAGCTGCAGAAATTTATTCTGGCATAAATACAGTGAAAATAAAGACTCAGGGATCCCTTTAATTTGATAATAAGCAGGTGCACAATGGGGCCAGGGAAGCCAGCTGAAGGGTAAACTTCAGTGATACGACCACCTACGGCACCCAAGAGACTGTGATGCACCACAGGAGCACATCATGGCCCCCTAAGAACAAAACACAATCCTCTGACCATCAAAATGTTGTTTGTCCCGTTTGATTCCGAACAGCCACAGAATTGTGAAATGAATGCAGAGCAAAGGCATTTTCCTGTGTAGGAGAGCCGTGTGGCTCCCCACACTGGAAAGGTGTGACACTTGTCCTTGTTCAGAAGATAACATTGTCACCACTCTCCTTAAATACCTGACGTGCCCACACTAAGGTGAGGGCTCCTGCCACACTTTTGTGGAAGTACAGGTTTATGTTCTGCAGCTTATTCCTGCCAGGCAGAGGGGAGCAATGCTCCTGGCCACGGCTTCAGTGCAGTAAAATCCGAGAGGCCCCTGGCACCAGGGCTCTTGCACAGGCAAGCAAAGCTCTGTTCCCAGTACTCACCCCCAGGACTGGTACTTGCCTCCAGCTGCCACCCCGCTGCCCCATGGCCCCCCTGTGCTGCCAACCTCTGCCCATGTGCTTCTGGAGCTGCGTCCTTCAGAAAAATGAAAACAAATGAAACATTTTCCTAATATCTGGCCAGCAGTGAACAGTTGGACCTGGATGGGCAGGAATTTTTCCAGCCTCTCCCCATTTTGTCAGTCTCTTTTCCTGCCTTAACCCTCATGCCAACTACAGGCAAGGCTGGTTTAATGTGGATTTTAGATGATTTTTTGCCACTCATACACAATTAATTCCCCCTCACGTTCACAGAAGCCTTCCCTGTTCTTAAGAAGTCTGGCAGGGTTTGGAAATTTTGCTGAAATACTAATTGCAGTAAATTTTTATGGAAACAGATGGGGGAACCAGACAGCTATAAATTTAATAACTCCTTTGAGTATTTAGCAGCAGAAACACTAGTCCCCAAATTCATTAAGAAAAAAAGTGATTAATGACGATATAGATTTTGCATAATGATAGAAAGCCTTAAAGTGTACAGCTTTTGGATGCTCCTTATTTATTCTGCCTTATTGGCTGCCTGGACAATTGAAGATGAAAGGTCTGGGAAAGACAGAAAACGTGCATTTTAACTACTGAGTAAAATAACTGAAATAACCATCCAGTGGCAATGTAGTGACCTTTCCTTGTGACCACATCTTCCAGAGACTCTCTGCACTTAGTCTTACAGCACAGATGAGTTAATCCAATATTACCATTTTAGCACATAAGAGAAATGAAGGAAAATCTCAATTATGCCTGTAGTTGTGGTTATAGTCCCTGACATCACTCATGCCTGTTCTCGGCTCATTTTGTTGGCTGATACAATGACTCAGGAAGCAGAGTTAAAAAAGTTTGCAACAGAAGGGCCCTAAACTGCCCAGACAATTGTGCATTTCCAAATGTCCCAGAGGAGCATTCCTGACATTCCCTAGAGTGGGTGGAACCAGGAAACCTGATTCCTTCAGCTACCGATTTTCTTGAGTCATTCTGGTGATTTAGGTCCTTCTTTTTTTCTTAAAAAAAAGAGGATTAATAGACCTGGTCTCTTCCAAAGGCTGCAGCCAGTGTTAGTGAAACATGAGGTGGGTTGTCCCTCCTAGGAGACTGAGTGGATGCTACATTAGTGCTGGACCCACTTTCCCTCCCCTTCCAGCCAGTATGGACCAGCATGAGGCCAAGGCCATCCTGATGGCGGCCCAGAATGACCCCTCAGGCTCTTTTGCTGAACCCTGGAAAGGAAAGACTCAATCAAAATTGGATTTTCTTGAATTTCCTGAGTTTGGAGAGCTGGACATTGACTCCTCCCTGTCCTGGGGGGTTGGATGGGTCCTCCATCCCAACACTGTGTCCCAGCAGTACTCTGCAGAGGTGGTGGCCCTGGCTCCTGGGAGAGATGTGTGGCTCCACCTCAATGATGACCCTCATCTCCACTGCTTTGGCAGAAGTAAATTCCAATTGCTTCTGTATAGACAAGGAGCAATATTTTAGAAAATTAGTTCATTGCCAGCTCTTTGCTCTGCTCAATGTTTTTATCAGCTAAATTCCATCTCTGGCTCCCAAGGAGCAAGGCTGATGGGAAGTGCTTGCAATGACATATAGAGCAGCCACCATGGCAGGAACAACCCACCTACTGGGAGATGTCACTGAAGAAAGGAGCTCAAGGGTTTATTTGAACAGCTGAACTTTGGCATGCAAACTACAGCTATTTTTTAAATGTAAACTGTAAAAATAATACAGCTTGCTTTAAAAAATGAGCTGTGTGTTTGGCGCTGTGTACTTGATATAATTCATTTTTAGTATCATCTAATTCAAAGAAGAGTTTTTCTCAATCTTCTTAGATTACTGAGAGAAAGACAAAGAAACCAAAGGACATGGGTGGTAGCACAGGGACAGGGAGCAGAGGGCTGAAGGGAACACAGACTGTCATAAAAACCAGCTGCTGGGGCACATGTTGCCTGTCCCCAAACTCCTGCACATCCCTTTTTGCCATCACTCCACACTGCCACCTATGTCCTGCAAGACCACATGAAGTCCTGCTTCATATTTCCTTCTAGACTGCCAGGAACAGCCCTGGAGCAGATGGAGGTGGCCGCTCCATGGAGAGTCCTGTCCCTAAATCCGAAACAGCCAGGGTGTGTGTGCTGCCCTGCCCCTCGGGAGGACAGCAGTGGGGGAGGAAGGCTGCCTAACCTCAGTTTTCCTTTTCTGTTTTCAAGTAACTGCAAGTCAAACCCACAGCAAAGCACCTGGAGGGAGGTGAAACAGCAGCTTCAGAAGAGCGTGGAACGGGACAGCTCCATTCATCGGGTTGTCCATACAGCACAGGGCTCTGCCCACTAAACCCAAATGTCACAGCTTTACTGGTACAGGTGGGTGGCTCTGACAGCTTGGTAGCTCTTCTGACTTTTTCTAGAAGACTCACACTGTCTCCACAAGCTGCGGTCTCTCAGGGGACATTAGCAGCTCTTCCACCAGCTGAGAACTCCTGGGCCTCATTCCCTGTTTTCTTTGACATTATGGAGCACAACCCTTTGGTGAGAGGCGGCCAAGGGGTCCTTCCCAGGACCAGCGGAAGGAGGCTGGTGACAAAAAGCTCTTATTCACCTTCCTGTGACTTTCCAGGACCCTTTTCCTTTTCCTTCTGTTTTGCAGCAAGAAGCTTGCCAGCTTTTCTCCTCTCACTGGGAATATCAGAGCTGGCTTCCGATGTGAAGTTTTCCAGTGGTGGAAGTTTCTGATGATCCCTTCGTGTTGTGCCATTGTGACCGGCGCTGCCATTCCCCGCCGATAACCTATCGGTCACATTCTGCTGCAGAAGAGCCATTATCTAAGGGAAACAAAAAAAGCATGGGAACAGGGGCTGTTTGTACGTGGGGAAGGAGCAGCACATGACATGTGAATTTGCCAGATGTTACCACTCTGAATCTTATTAAAATATGCCCTGTATTGACCACAGCTGCTTTATCTGTACGTGGAAGGAGTTGGAAGATAAGGGGCATTTTTACTGACAGCACTGTAACGGCCTCACCAGGCAGCCTGGGAGCAATTCCCTGACACGGTGTCACAATTCCTTGAAAATGTGCAGGCTACTCACATGCGCTTTGTGTAGTCCTGACCACTGCTTCATTTGGCAGCACCCCTCCTTTGCATCTATTCAGACTGAGACTGTTTTCCCCAAAATCACACCAGCTCCAAATATGTAAGCTTGGTTTATAAACAGACCTGACTTTTGTGCAGGATAGAGAGAGGGAGAAGCACTTGAGCTCAGCTTGCCCATGAGCTGCCTCAGCCCGTGCTGGCTCAGATGCAAAGAACGCAGGAGCCACATCAGCTCCTCTTAGACTGTACTTGTTTTGCACCCAGGACTCAGTCAACAACCAGGGAGAGTCTGTCCACCCTCCTCCAGAGAGTGCCCTTAAGTGATGCCTGTTTATTCCTTACTGCCATTTATTCTTTACAGGAAACAATATGGGGAGGCTGTGCCAGAAACACAGATATTGTAATTATTATTTTTATTATTATAGAGTATGCACAGGAGCTTATTATTTTTAAGTCAGCTCAACCCTGTACCTTCAGTGCCTTAATATGGAAGTTCACACTTGAAAGGAGAGAGAACTGCACCCATACTCATCATCTGCCCTTGTCACAGGCAGGGGCTGCACTGATGAGCTCTAATCACACCTGGGAGTCCAGACAGGGAGAGGTGGCATTTCTCTGTGCCTGGACTAATCAACTCCGAGTTAAATGCAGTGCTTTAAAGTGATTTGTATCCATTCTCACCCCCACCTTCTCAGTCTAATTAACTCCTGTAATAGAATTAATCAGCACTCTAAATACGAGACTCACTAACGACCAAAAAAAACCATACCACTATCTATTCCAAAATACAATTACCCTGACAAACTCAATTACATGCCTCAGTCACTTCTGAAATTACTCGCTGATATTGGACTGCGCACAGTTTAAGTTTCATTGTTGAAAGAAATCATAAACACTTTCTAAATCGTACAATGTTTACAGAAATACACAGAAGCCCCGCTTTTATTACCCATGTGGCAAAATTAATTTGACACATTGAAAGCAAATGAATAGAGCTGGAGGACTCTATTCAGGCAGCATTCTTCCCACTGATGGAATTTACACTGGGGGGAACATCTAACACATTAACCTTATTAAACTCTGATGTAGGTAAATAGCATTTCAAAGGAAGGGAGAAAGGATCCAAATCAAAATCCTTACTACATTTGAATGAGAAATGCAGAATTTGATGTTGCTAACTGTTCATTTAGTCCAGAACGCCATTTCACCAAGTAGTTTTTTTGCCATGAAATCAGGAAAACTTTTGCAGCAGGGGCAGTCCATAACAAGCAATTGTGATCTTGAGTTTTGTCTTTTAAGTCTGTGGTGAACTCTGCAGCTGAAAATAAACTCCCATCAGATTTGATTATGTGAGCTTAGCTTAATTTGCAAGTCAAAAGCGGAAGAAAAATGTTGCTTGTGTTTCTAATAACCCAAGTTTATCAAAGTTTATCTTGATCTGGAGATATAGAGAGGCTTCCTGAACTTTTTCTTTGTCTGGTCATATGCAGCACCTGCTTCTCAGTTTAATTTCTTTTCAGACAGTGATACCAGTCACACAGTAATGTTTCTAACCAAGGGCATGGAGCTGCTCTTGTGTGCAATTGGGCACAAGCAGATAAAGATTCACGCTCCAGGCTGACAAAGTCTATGTTGAACTCAAAATACCCATATCCGACTGCAAACAGCCACCTCCCATTCTTAGCAAGATCTCACATTTATACAGAACCAGAACAACAAACTGATTTATACCTGTTGAGCCTAAACATTACAGTGGCACTTGCCTAGTCGGGATTTCTCAGCTCAGTAGAGTAGGGCACTGAAGGAACCAGGGATTGCTCAAAATTCCCTTGAAAAAGGAGAGTCCAGCACTTAGAGAAGTGCTCCAAGGAGGCAGAGAACATCCTGCTGCATTTCTCTTTCTGCTGAACCTGAGGGAGACCTGGGACCTGCCAAGGGAGGAAGGATCAGAACACCCAGTTTTAATCAAGACATTAAATGTGTTGGGCAGATGCATTCAGAGATTTCATGCCTGCTCCACAGGCTCCTGTCTTCTGGCACCGGGATGGCAGTGGCAAATTGTGTTTGTACCCGCGTGTTCAAATGCACTGGTCACACATGCTGTGCTCTGCTGTCCATCCCTAAGGGCTCTCCCATCCACCTCTAAAACAGAGGAGAAACCAAGACACAGGAAAGAAAGACTGTCAAGTGCAAAATGATCTTTGGACTGTGTTAGTGAAAAAGCCTTTCTCCTTCCCCTTCCCTTAGAAGTTATTGCTGTTTGTCATATGGGACAGTAATGTTCTAGGGGCAAGACAACAGAGCAGAAAGGATCTCCAGAGAAACCAATCCCGTATCTTCTGGGGAAGAGTTGTTACCCTCTGGCTCTTTGGCATGCCCATTTATTTCACAGCACACCAGCCACCCATATCCATACTCCCTTCCCTCCCTTTATGTACAGCCTGCCAGTTCACACCCATCTAGTACCTGCTACTCCCTTCCTCTGCTGCAGGCGTTTAAAGTTAGCAAAGTATTAACCCAGATTTTATTCTAATCCACATGTTTACAACTCCACAGCCACTCCTGTTCCAATTGCTATAACACAGCCACAGAGTTTCAAGGCTGAAGATGCATGTTGGCATAAAGACAAATTGATGGTATGAAACGAGGGCCTCAAGCAAAGGACTTCTTTGCTGGAACTCAAGCATAAGACTCACTTTGTGAACTAATAGAGTTTATACTTTCATCAGAGGAATATCATACATCAAACCAAAACCCTTCAGGAAGGCTGGAGGTAGGCAGCTATTCCACATCCAGGCACCTTCTTTATTAATTCTGCACATTTCTGCAGTCACCAGTGATGCATTGCATGATACTTGCAAAGGATAACAGACCTCATACGATATTAGATAAAAATTACAAGTGAGAAGCTATTTCACTGCTATTTATTTTCATCAGCTAAGCATCTCTCTCCTAAGTGCCATTCCAGTTTGGTCGATATTGACTCTTGAGGCTGCTGAGAAGTTTTGCAATTCTTTTTTGTTCATAGCTCATGTATAGAAATCAATACTAGTTTGCAATTTGTTGAAGCTGAAATGGTCACGTTAGGAGTACCATATGCCTGATTTCTCCTTGCACTCTATTCCCTGTCAGAATCAGATTCATTTCTCAGGCAATCTATGGTATAAAATAATTAAAAATGGTGATTTCCATATCTCACATGCACTTTTTATTAACCTCACACTGAAACATAACTGAACAAAGCAAGCAGGAACATGGATGTGACTCTTCCTTAATGCCACTGGCATCAGTGATTGAGATACCAAGGGACTGGGTTTCTCTTTTGATCAGAATCTGTGCTCACACCATCAGAAATAGATATTTCACTTTTTTTAGATAGATCAGTAATGGTTAACTGCAAAATTATCAGACTGAAGATCTCCTTTTCTGAAAAACAGTTGGAAATTGGTTACAGCTTTCAAACCTAACTGCAAACAATTTGGTTTTGAGCAACATTACCACATCACAACTGATTCTCCTCAAATATTGTGTTGCAAGGAGCAAACGCCACTGAAACAGGCACTGTTTCCTGTCACGGCAATGTTTCTGGACTGAGGCTACCATCTAGTGTCCTGATCACAGACTGCGGCTCCTTTGGGCAGAGAAGTGTACAATGCACTTGTTTGTTCCCTTCTGTAATTACATTATCATAAATAATTCATCTTCTGAGACAAATGTGCAAAGAGAAGAGAGACTGAAGGCCACACAATGCCATCTTGCTTTCCCACTTGAATTACAATAGAAAAGTCAACTAGGCTTATGATTTTGGGAAACAAAGCCCTGAGATGCTTTAATAATAGCTCTCACAGGAAGCCTAAGTGATATGTTTGCTTTCCATATTTTTTCCCAAATGTCCAGTAAAATTGAAAACACATTAATGCTCTTATTAGCACACCTGGGATACTCAACAAAACTGGAACAGATGAAGCGTGGAATCTCAGTGCCTCACAGGGCATCTCTTGTTGCCTTAGGAGCATCCTTAGCTCTCCTTGGAGAGGCTCATGACACAGCTCTGCTGGACTAGCCACACTTCCAGACACTTCACATTTCCTGGCGAAGGGTGATGAGCACGTTTAGAATCTCTTCAGAACATCTGAAGAATTAGTTTTCCTCTAAAACAAGTCTCCCAAATCAAGAACCTTCACATTTCATAACCTCAAAGTCATTAAGACACACTGATGGTCTGCTCTGGCTGCTCCAGCAAGGGGCAGGTGACTTAAATAGTATCACCCTAATTCAGTCACAGTCTTTGCCTGCTGTGTCCACCCTGAAAAAAAAACCAAGTCCAGAGAGACATCAAGTGATCTGGAAGCCCTAAAAAACTGCCTGAAGGGGAAAGAAGACACTGTTCCGGCCAGGTTGCTGCAGGGAAAACTGGAAAACACTAGAACAACTGAATGCTTTAAAGGAAAAATAAAGCCTTTTCCAGCTTTTGACTTTTAATATACTTCCAAAAACAATTCAAAAAACTAACAACAAAAAAACACCCCACCAAAACCACAATGAGAAGTTCCCCCCTTGACCTGTGAAAACTCTTGTGCCTAAATTTACCTTAAAATCCTCATTCCCCCACTTACAGTTTCAACGTGCTGTAACAGCATTTTCAACTAGAAAAATACTTCACTGGGGACTGTTGAGGCAGCTCTGCTTTATTGCAGACACTGAATGAGCTGTGACAGACTGCACCATGCTAGGCTCATTATCCACCTCTTCCACTGAATCACTGTGGTTCAGAGAAAGCCTTTAACCTGCTCATAGCAAAGAAGAGCCATTACATTGCCTTTGATGCTGCAACCATAATGGTATCTGATTTCTTCAAATTATTGACACCATTTCACAATGTTGTCTTGACATTCTTGGTCTGAAGGTACCAGTGCTCTTGAACCCTTTTTAGAGTGTTTGCCTTTCATTTTCAGCATGCTTAAAACATGCTCTCCAGTGGACTGTGAAGAAATCTCAAAGTTTTCCTGCAGCTCAGACATCCCAGCTGTAATCCTCAGCACACCTAACCCCCCTTCTCAGACTGATAAAGCCATTTGAAAATTAAAACTGCTCAGTAACATGGACCAAAGTGAATTCTGTTACCCCAGGATGAGAGCTGAACCTTTCCTGCTGTGGACATGTAGGGGTAGAAGGAAGGGGCTGGTTGCTGCTCCTCTGCAGTGAGGAGAGGACAGAGAATGCTCCCAGTAGAAACCCCCTGCCTGCTCCCTGTGCTGGAGCCAGGACAGGCACATAGGAAGGAAATTTGGGCAGCTCTCCAGCTCACTGCATAGGACTGAGGATGCCACTTACCACAGGCTTAAAGAGCAGCAAAACACTCCAGGCAGCTAAAGAGACTTCCCCGAGCAAAGGAAGCAGAATCAATGGCCCATCTCACTTCTGGTCTGGCCAGAGATGCGATAACAGGGAAAAATGTCTCAGAACTGACATGAAGGCAAATTCTTCTCTCTGACATTAAACTGACACTGTTGGCATCTAAACCCGATGGCTTTTTTCTCTCTCAGTCCAAGCTGTGTGGCAGCAACCAAGAAATCCCTTTTAAAGGATAGTAGTTTTATTGATTTAAGAGAAATCCTTATTTGACAGATTGGCCACCAACATTTTCCAATGCCACAGACATCCAGCAACTGGAGTCACCTGGGAGGCCGTTCACAGGCTGCTTCCACCAGCACAGGGGTGATTTCAGTGGAGTTTTCCATGTCCTTTCTCTCTTTTCACCTGTTACTGCCTTTGTTACACAGACCCAAACAAAATCCCCCTCCTGCGGTTCCCAAGGTCCCAAGAAGCTACATATCTGCTTGGGTAAGGCATGCCAGGAGAATATTTCAGAACTTAAAACCAACAGGAGATCTCAGGCTGATACTTGAAAAAAACTGGTACAAAAGGAACAGATAGGGCACTAATCCACCTGTGAGACAGCAGAACTCCTCTGTGAAACAAAGAGAGCAAGGGTGTATCCAATATGCTAAGTGGAAACTACTTCCCTGGACACAGGAATACGTGCTAGAGGGTTTTCTAGAGTCTTGAACACATTGCAGGAAGTCTGGGATGCCCAATGTTCGTATTTCATGACCTCAAAGTTATTAAGACAACTATTTCTGCTCATTTTTTGTGTTTAGGCACCCATGGAAGTCAGGAAACAAAGTTGTCTTATATGACCAACAAAGCACAACCCAGAACTTAAATTGCAGCCTTTTAGAGCACAGGCAGCCTCTCAACTATGGAAAATACTCAGGAAAGGCTCAAGATCAACTTACTGTGCAAGAAGAAAAATCAACGCTCCTTCATCCTGAAGGTTAATCACTGCAAGAAAGAGAGCTTTCCTATACCTTGATCTTTAAGAGCAAAACTAAAGTGAAAGTTCACCTGTTTACTTCCAGCCCGTTCCATTGCTGTGCTCCAGGAATAACACACTGCAACATTCTTCAACTCCGAAAGCTTCTGGTCCGGAGCAGAAATTGCTGTAGGTCAACCTGAGAAACCTGCCTTGGGTAACTGTGCTCAGCTTTATCTGTGATGGATCATTGATCCCTCCCTTCCTCAGCTGATCCCAGTCATCCAGGAATCCCAGGAGTCCAGGAATCAGTCAATCACTGACTTGGCTGGGAGGGACAATACCTTAAAAAGGCAGATAGGTAGAGGTTTGTAGAGGAAGGGTTGCATTTTTTTCCTGTTTTGGAGGGGAGTAGATAGGGGAGAAAAAGAGAGTTTTAGAAGCTGGTTATTGATTATCAAAGAATAGGCTCAACCTAGAAGGGCCCTCTGATCCAGCTGAAAGGGAAGGGAAAGCTGGGCAGGAGCCTATGAGAAAATAGGCTGAATAGACTGAGCAGGGTGGTGGGAGGTGTTGTTGCTTTACGGTCAAATTTGTCTAATTGTAGGAATACTATGGAATATGACCTGACTAGAATCACTGTAAGTGGTGGTGGGGTGTCTGTAGGGCCTTGTATCACCTGTGCTAGGTTGGCAGCCTGCTCATGTTGGTAATGTGGTATTTACAACCATAGATGTTCTTGTGCTCTGTCGTGTATGATTGGCCATCCCTCCAGACTGTGGCCCCCAAACTGATCCTGCTGTCAGTCAAGGAGAATTTACTGAAAGTTTTGCAGCAGGTAGTACCCAGGTCTTGATCCTTGAACTCTCTGAGTGCTCTGAGAAAGCCTTTCAGGGGTATTATTCAGAGTTTCAAATGCTTTGCTATGCTTTAAATGCTTAAATAGGAGCTGGGTCAAATCCTCAATGTGTTTAAAATTGTATCTGAGCTGAAAGGATTGCTTTAACGTTTATAGCAAAGACTTGGGATACGTAAGAGCAATTATATGTTCCAGGAGTCAGAACTAGGTGTTTTGACATTATGTTTCTCCTGTCATTTTATTTAATAATCCATTGCCTCTCAGTTAATAGCTTTCTGCTTGATTAGCCTGTATAAATCAAAACTTCACAGCTTTATCCCTGACATGCTACGTATTCTGAGTTGAGGGTAATGAATTGTGCCGTGGGTTGATGTACTCTGCCTTCCGTTTAGAAAAAGTCCTGTGTCAAGGAAACACCTTGGCTTTCAAATTGAGTTATCAATGTGTTGTCAAAATTTACAGGAGGAAATGCTGAGGATCCTGACGATGTGCAGCCAGGGATTACACAGCCCTGAGCAGAATATGAAGCTGCAGGGGCTGGCTTAGCCTGCACTGGCAGCTTTCTGGGTATCTTGACTAAGCCATGCAACTGCCTGCCCTGCGTTTGCTGCCTTTCTGCCCTGAATGCCCAGCCCGCCCTGAGGTGGAGGCAGCACCAGCCTGATTTCGTTATGATGATCCCAAAGAGGTGGCCACAGCAGCTTCCAGGCTCCAGGGCTGCCGCAAACCTGAGTCAGGAGGCACCAGTGGCACCTTCTGAACGAGGGGAAATACTGAGACTTGTGGTTCAACAGGAGCTCCTGTTTTTCCCCAGGTGGGAATGTGGTTTGAGTCCAGCCTTGAACAACAAGGAGAGAAGCATTTGTATCCCCTACTGAATTTTTCTGTTCTTTTTCCTACCCTGCTGGGCTGCTCCTCCAAAGCCAAGCAGTACTTTCTTTGACCACTAGATGCAGCTCGCGCTGCGTTGCGATTTGCTTTGACATCATTCTGATTCTTTTTTTTTTTTTTNAAAATTATTTCCCTTGTGTTTCTGGGGCTGTGTGGGTTTTTAGGGGCGGGTTGAATCTTTATCTTAAAAATCTTCCTGTTTTACTTCCAAGTCTCTCTTTCCCAAACTGCTGCATAATCCATTTTGAATGCCAAATCATCACTCCTCACATCTCTGTACGGAAATCTGTTCAGCTGTGGTGCTTTGATGGCCCTCTTAGGCTAATGGGGAGAGAAGAAATCAGGTGAATGAATAGGGAACATACTGATTCTTCAGCCTCAAGCTGAGCACAAAATTTTACACTGAGCTTTCCACCTCCTGCCACTTCATTTTCCCCGATAGTTTTCATGCTGCAGGTGTTGCACATCAATGCTGCCTTTCAGTCGACAGACCTTCAGGGTAAGGAGTCTCCAGCTCCTACCTCTAACAGGAGGGAAGCATCAGCATAGGGCCTGGGAGCACACCAGGGGGCCAGGGAAGGACTAAGAGCTCTGTTCTGCTCTTAGTGCCCACCCTGCCTAACACAGCAGGATGAGAGCAAGTGCCCTCAGAGAAGCTGGGAGTCTGCAGCCAGCAGCTGCAGCACTCAGAGATGTGATTAAAAGCTATTGGAAGTTGTCTGGGAAGAGCTGGAGGAGAGCAGAAATCAGGCTGCCATTGCAAAAATCAGAATCACTGGAAGCTGGGGCTGGTTGTCAGAAAGGCAATAGAGCTGAGGAAGGGAAGGAGTGACACTGTGATGGTCCCTGTCCTCCCAATAGCTTTCCAGCTCAGGAGTCATGTGTGGTTCAGAGGGTAGGGGTGCTGGTGAAGGGCTGGCTGGGGCTGTGAAACACCAGCTTTGCCCTCACTGAGTGTGGGAACACTGGGCCATGGTGAGAGATCCCTTCACCTGCCCTAAAATTGCATCTGAGCAGGTTTTCCAGAATTACATTAAATGTTCCCTCTTACTGCTTAAATGGGCTTCGTCTTGAAGATGTTCTTTTGGTCTGGATGCTCATTCCGTCCACTTCACCCAGGGGTTCAGGTGGAGAAAAAACAGCACCTGAGGAACCTGTGCTCTCTCCCCTTGTGTGGTTAATCCCAGCTCACTTGGCTTGCAGGGTTTTTAGCTGAATGGTACCTGCACAGAAGGAACCCATCACCCCCAGGGGACAGGTGGGTGACACTGCAGCTGGACCAGCTCTGGCTCTCCTGGGACACAAGACATGCTACCCTGGCTGTCACTGAGGAATCAACACAACCTTAGTAAATACTATTTTCCTACACAACGAGGTTGCTCATGGTAATGATGTTCTTGTAGCAGTAACATATAAGCAGCTAGGGTGCTAGAAATTACTGGCAGCAGCTGTGGTGCTTGCAGGTAACAGTTGGAGAGAAGACCTACAGGGCCTGGTTATTCTATTTTTCTTTGACGCAGTGAGATGTTCCTATTAAGCAATTACCTCCTGGGAGAAGCAGCGAGGTAGCTATGCTATTATTTCTGGGTTGTTTTTTCTTTTTTTTTCTTTTAGAAAACCTAAAATAATTTCTTCATAATGGAGCAGATGAGATGGCTCAGACCTGCTGTGAAGGAAGCAGAAAGTAATGCTCAGAGTTTGTAATATTTCCTTGAGCTTCTGCTTTTGCACTGAAAAATGAGCTTCCTCCCATTAAAATGCTTTTAAATGAAAAATCCACAGCTGTTCTCTCCAGCTTGCTTGAGCACAGTAAACTCCAAGTGAAATATGTGATGGTTGTGTGCAAGCCAGCATGTTCTTCCCTTGCTTGGTGATGGTGTGGGCAGTGCCTTGGGGCCTCTCTGAGGCCAACATTGTCATCCATGGAGCTCTCTTTTCCATCATAGATGGGGCTGAACCAAGGGAAAAGCTTCCTGAGGCTGAGCTTTGGGAAGGAGCAGGCAAGTGTGTCCTTCAGCATCAGCTGTCCACAGAGATTTCCCCATCCAGACCTGCAGGAAAGGATGGAGAGCAGCAAATGCTGCTGGTTTGGGGGGAGCTGAGCTGCAGGGCTGGGGACAGCAAGTAACTGGAGAAGTGACTGCAGACATACTGGTGCTCTTGAGCACGCTGGATGGAATCCCATCCATCACAGCAGGGGAACTAGAATGTGGCTTGTGGAGACCCAGTGGTGCTGGCGTGTGCAGGTACCACCAACCCCTCCTGGCAGAGCTGGGTCCCAGTCCAGCACCCTGGTTGTCGGCACAGGGCCGTTCTGCCTCTCCTCCCTAACAAGAGTTTGATTGGTTTCATTTCCCATCAAGGGCGAATACAGTGGAAAAATGGAAGCAGATGTTTTTAGACAATGTCTACAGCTCCTGGAGTTTCAAAGAGCTTTTTGATTGCATAGGCTTTAAAAAACATATAAAAGAGAGCCTTTCACTGTATTTTCGCTAGGGTAAAACCCTCTTTGAAATTTGTATGAGGAGAGATTGTCAGACTGAGCCAACACGGGAAAGCCTTATTGCTCACAAACCACATTTAAAATCCTTTTCACTGTTGGTTTTTTCATGTGCTGCCTTGGAGGCACGTTCAACTCCTGCCTGCACTAGTCATTATGGGCAAAGCAAGGCGGTTTGCAGCTGGCAGAGGGCTTGCTCCCCTGTGAGGGGCACTGCCTGGTGCTACCAGGAGCTGCATCGCTCCACCTTGGCTGAATCTGGCAGACAAATTGCAGCTTTGCCAGGTACAGCATCCCAGTGCTTCTCCTTGCTCTTTAACCATCTCCTTCAGATCAGAGGAAACAGCAATGACCAGGGGAAGGCCACGTTCCTCTGGATGGCAGTGCAGCTTTCACCTTAAACGTGATGGCTGGAGCAGTGGCCTTTTGGGAGTTGTGACTCTCCAAGAGTTGGAGGTCTGTTGTTACTGCAGGAAGGGTGTGGAGATGTCAGTGCATTTCTTCATGCTGAAGAGGTCTGGGAAATCTTTTGGGATTTTGATTGAAAAACTCTCACTTTTGACCATTTTGAGAACTTTTCTCCTACCCACGTGAGGATCTGAAACAGTTTTGATTGTCCCAGGGCTGCCAAGTAAAAGCGCTGTCACTGTGCAGAGATGCAGGACCATCAGGAAATCCTGCCATCAACTTCAGATCATTCCTTCTGCAGGACTCCCACCTTCAGCTCCACACATCCTTCATGTTGCAGGGTCCTTCCCAGAAGCTGCTTTTACATGCTTGGATTTCTGTTCCCATGCTTGATGAAGGAGGAAACATTTGTACTTTGATTGCCCTAAGCTTCCACTTCTTGCAAAGAATTCTCTAGGAAATGGTAATTTTTTTGCAGTTACCTCCTGAGTAACTTTTATTCTTTAATAACAGGAATTCTATCAAAACTGAGCATCTTTATTTCTTATCTATAGGCTTTGGACTATGCTCTTTGCCTTCTCAGAAGGCTCCTGGGAAGGATGCTGCTGAAACAGGTAAAATGGATAAGCTGTGAAGTGGTGGTGGATGCCAGCACTGTGCCTCTGTTGGCCATCTCCAAACTGGGCATAATGTTAACCTGCCTGTTCCCTTGCCCGGACCTGTGGCCCTGTAATGAACTCTATGCCAACAGACCTTCCAGCAGAGGAAAACACAAGTCTCCTGGTTACCCTCCTTTCTCATCATTTCTCACTGCACCTCATCTCCCAGCACATGGTGTGAGGAGAAGCCTTTCCTGGGGAGCAGATCACATCCCTGGGCAGCCTCCCTGCTGCTGCTCCAGAGAGCTGTGTGGGATGAGGAAGGCAAAGCTGCTGGGCCCTGGCCGTGCTCCTTTGGAGGCACACTTAGGATAACCCATCCCCAGAGTGACATTTCTGTGTTTGGGGGAGCCGACTGCCTGTGCCTCTCTCCTCTGGGGAGGCTGGTAAGCACCGTGATGGTGTCTGAAAGCAGGGCTTTTGTTCAAGCCATTTATCGATGAGTTAATGAGTAAATGAGCTAATGAGTAAAGCATCGTAAGCCCTGCTGAAAGCCCTGTGCCCTTCCTAAGCCAGCCAGGGCATCGGAGTTGAAAAGTTCAGGTCAGGTCCAGAATGGCCTTTCACTCCATGGCCATGCCAGCAGCACGTGACACCAGCAATCCAGATCCCAAAAGCTGCTTTTCCACCCATTCTGGCTCTCACAGGGACTTCTCCTCCCTGGGGAAAAGGCTCCATTTGGTCCAGGGGCCCCAGATGGGGCTGGCACATGGCAGGGGTGAGCATTGCTGTTTTTTGTGCTCTGTATGTGCATCTTATGCAGAGGACATGGGAGCTGCCTGCTCAGGCAGGCTGGATTTTACACTGGGGTAAGGTCTTGGGATTGCCTTACCCCATGGGAGCCTGTCCCTCGGGTCCAGGGGAGCTTCATACACATGTTGGCTTTGGTGAGCTGTTCCTGTGTCTCCCTGAGCTCATAGCCAAGAAAATGGACAAATAACTGCCCTGCAGCAAGGCTAGGGCTCCAAAAAGCCCCTGCATTTGTAAAAATCAGAGGTTTCTGCAGCCAGCTAAGGCAGATAATATATAAATGCTCCCATATGTCTCGCAGGGCTTTCCCTACCCCCTCGCAGAGCCACCTGACACAGCTCTCCCACAGCACCGGGGGTCCAGCGAGACCACAAGCCTTCAACAGCAGATTGCAGCAAAAATGATGGTTTGGAGGATTTTCACTCTCAGCACAATTTCTCACAAGCACAGTTTTTAATTTGATTTCTTCTTGGCTTGTTTCCTCCTGTGGTGTACACATATCTTGCAAGCAATGAGGAATTTGGATGTCACTTCTCATTTCCCTGCAGCCTTATGGATCCAAGGCCTGGTTATCCTTTTCCCCCTCAATGTGGAGAAACAGAACAGCATGTTGGGAACCAGCTGTGAAGCTCTCAGCCAAAAGCTGAGTAGGAATTATCTTGGGATGAGCACTGGGTGCTACGTGTCATCTCTTACCCCATTGGCACTACATGCACCAGAAGATGACTTTGGATGCCCAGGGGGAAAGAAGTTGGCTCTTCCTTTTTCCAGAAGCTGCCCTCTTCCTTTTTTTTTGCGCTATTGGGAAGAGTCACCAACCAGCAAACATGTCCCTTCCTTTCTGCAAGGGAGACCAATGTGCATGACTTCCCAAAGAGGAAACATGTTGAGGATATGTTCCTGTCTTCACTCCCTAACTCCATTCTCCCTCACCCTTCATTTCACCCTATCTCCTTTCCCTCCTGGCAGCAGCCTGCATGCTCCACATTTTGCAGCTGGAAGAAGCTGGCAGGAAGCCACTCATACCTGTGCAAAACCAGCCCTGGCTGCAGGGAACGTTTGCCAAGGGCAGAGGAACACCTGAGGCAAGCCATTGCTAAAGACTGCAGATGAGCTCCATGCTGCCAGGCTGTCTTGAATGAGCTCACACTGCTGAGCATGGGGATTATTCCTGTTCCTGCATGAAACATGGCAAAGAAAGCTGAATCTGTGTCAGATGTGAAGTCAAAGCTCTGGGAACTCTGTTTGCAGCTCATAGGAATGACCACTCTCTCCTGGTATTGCCCTTGCAGATCTCCCCTGCTGGGAGCTGCTCCCTGGTCCTGGGCTCTGCTTGTGCTGCAAGATGCCTGAGTAAGGTGGGCCAGTATTTCTCAGTCACAAGATTTTATATTTTGGGGTTATGGCAAGTTAAGCAGCCTTGGCTCCCACGAATGTCAGGCACTGGAACCGGCTGCCCAGAGAAGCTGTGGATGCCCCATCCCTGCGTGTGTCCAAGGTCAGGTTGATGGGACTTTGAGCAACTGACTCTGGTCAGTGGAAGGTGTCCCCAACCATGGCAGGGTGGTTGGAACAAGATGGTCTTTAAGGTCCCTTCCAACCCAAACCATCCTATGGATTTGTGATTGTCCTTCCAGTCCCGTGTTGGTCCTGTCTGTTTTGGCAGGTCATGGGGTACTCTGCAGGCAGGATGAGCAGCTGGGCTGAGCACCATTGCCCTGTGCCATGCACATGCCTGGCTTTCCCTGCTGCCAAGAGCAAGTAATGCCCTGAAAAACATTGGCCATGAAGACTCTCCACCACAAGCTTAACAAGAGAAGGGATTTACAAGGAGCTATATTTACAGTAAGTAAACGCTGGTACAGAGAGCGCACAAGGTGATTAAAAGAATTCTCCTCTCTACCTTGCTTAATAATCTGGAAAAACCCTGGCATACTCTCAGGGACTGCAGAGTTTAATATCTGGCTGATGACGCTAATTTAATTACATGCCAGCAGGTGGTGCCCAAGTAGAAAAAGGAGACAATTTAATACCCTATTCTCACCCCGCGTGTGGTTGTGAGCAGTGTTTCACTCCCAGCTCCAGCCGTTCAGACAACATTTAACAACTCAATACTGGTGTTTTTTTCCTTTTCTGCCTCATCCCATCTCCCCAGACAGCTCCCAAATCCTCATGGCTTATGAGAGGGCTGGCACATACCAGTTGATACCAAGAACAGTTCTATATGCACACCCAGTCCAAAGGGGCTGCTCGGTCCCACCTCTGCTGAAGCTGCAGGAGGGGACAGGTCAGTCCAAATGAGTGTCTCATGGCTAGTATTCTGCAGTTTTTTTCCCAGCTTTGCTCATTTCTTCTAGAGATTTATACAAAAAATGTGGCAAATAATTAGCCTGGGCCCTGTTGAATGTTTTATGCAGGAGAGAGAAGTGGCTTCTCTTGGCCTCCTTTTAAAAATACAAGGAGAGGGATTTTATGTCATCTGCTTTCTCCTGCAAAAACGACATGAACCTACTCAGCTGGTTCCCACTAACAGCCCATACTAAACAGATGCAAAAATACCAGGTTTATGTATTCTGTAGCTCTGGCAAGTTGCTGATCTGAGTGGTTTTTGCAGGTGCTAAAACACAGAACACAGGCACTACCTCTGCAGGGCTTGCAAGCTCTTTAAAGGAATGTACAAACCCCTGCAATTTCATAACTTCAGTGAACAATGAGAGCGATTTCTCTCTGGATCAGGACAGGAAACCTGTAAAGAGCACTTTCATGATCCTGTTTCCCTGCACTGGGAACAGAGAGTGAAGCTCTGCTGCTTTGCTGGCTTGTGTGGTGTGAGGATGGTTTCGCCCAGCCCAGCCCGTGTGACAGGAGAAGCAGGATGATATCCAGGTGGCACCAGGCATCTCCCAGCTGAAAATCAGCCTGCTCAAATATAAACTGGACACTCAGCAGGAGGCATTTGGGGTTACTCCTGAAAATGAAGGCTGAGAGAACTGGGTAATGCCTGGGAGCAACTTTTTCCTCTGATCAATGAGGGGAAAGGGCCTGAGCCCCCTGTGAGCAGTCTCTGCTGCAGGAGGTTTTCTGCTGGTTGGAAGGCAGAGTATCTCCTCTCCTTCCTCTGGTTGAAATTCCCGACACGAGCAGACAAGCCTGATTAGAGTCAGTATATACTGCTCCTTTAGGAGCAGAGCAGACAGGGAAGACTGTCAGGGAAGAGATTGCTTCCACTGGTAATTTATGCAGTTATTCCCCTCTTTTTCCCCCTACGGAGAACATAAAACACTTCTGCTGGAGAGGGGATGAGCCACTTCAGCCAGCTGCAGAGATCACCTAACACGGGTCGCTCGGAGGCCTTAGGGTGGGTTGGGCCCTTTGCTGGTGGTGGCACTACCTGTGTATTAGCCATGTTTACTTCACTGGAGCGGGGATCCGTCATTTCATCCTCTAGAGAGCTGAATTAAATAAAAGCTAGAATGTTAGAGGGTCCAGATTCATATCCTGGGGAGGAGGTAGAACAACGAGGCTTATTAAACTATGAGCTTTTTTTGCTCCTTGATAAGCTGGTTTTTCGGATCCTTGCTGGAAACACACAGTGTTCTCATGGACCAAGCCTGGCTCCTGTCAGTTCTGCAGATGGTTGTGCAGCTTTTCCTGCTGTATTAATGCTGGCAGCGTGCATCACTGAGTGGTTTGCAGAAAAGTTCCCACATGTTTTGTGTTTGCACTGGGGAACCGGTGCAGGAGCAGCAGAGAAAGCACATGGAGGGCTCGTAGGCAATGGTTTGTGCTGTTTCACTGCCACACAAATACGAAGAACATAGTTTCAAAGCTTGGTGGCGAGCCTCAGCTTCCCTCATGATGTCCTCTGCACCTCACTGAAACCCCAGATGCTCCCATCCCTTGGACACTGGGCAAGCCCAAATGAAGTCCTGATCATCCTCTCAAATGCGGAGTGGGCAGTGATGAAGTGTTGCAGAAAGGCAGAGTGGTTGGGTGGCCCAGAGAGCACCAAATTTCCCCAAGTCACAAGAACATAAAGAAAGCCTCTGGCATGGGGGGTTCCTTTATTTCCTGCCAGTCTCTTCCAGCTCTTTGCAGCATGACCCTCCCCAGCTGGTCTTTGCCTTTCCCAGTCCAGCAGGTTTCCTGCTGTCCTTGCCATTGCTTAGCTGCCAGTGCAGGACACTCCTGCATCAGATGGCACTGGCAAGGAAGGGGACACCTCTCAGGCGCTCATCTTCAAATCCCCTCTCAGACACGATTGCATGTGGTGGTGGTACACAGGCAGTGCCTCCAGGGAGGTAATTTAATCATGTCTCAGAAGATACCCCCTCCACTCCATTATTTCCCATAGAAGCAGAGGCCAAGCGTTACTGCACAAGTCAAGAGAGCAACACAGAGTGTTCAGCTTATCTGGGAGATAACATTTTATCAACATGCCAAGAGCTACAACTAATGAGCCTCAGAACAGAGGAAGCTCAGTGTGCGTACCCTCTTTCCCAACGCTGATAGCAGCACCTTGCAGGGAAGAGCACACAAAGAACTAATGAGTAAACACCCGCGATCCAGGCAGAGCCAGCAGCATCCCCAGACATTTGGTGTATTCTTAACAGACCCTACAATTGCTGCTGTGCAGCCACTAAGAGCTTATATGGCATCTCAGTCACTTGTTTTAGTTTGTACATAAAATTGAGGGTTTTCTGAACAAAGACTGGACCCTGAGGGCCCCAAATGCCAAACAGAGCTGGTGGTGGGGCCATGAGCAGGTTTCTGTGGTCAACATGGATCCTTTTCTTGTCATCCTTTCCTTGGCCCTGCCAAGGGGTGCCAGCAGGTCCCTTTGTTTGTGAAAATATTAAAGACAGTGACACAATGGCCAAAGGATTCACGGGGAGACAAATCAGTCCCTGATACAGGGTGATTAACACATCCTAGGACACCCTTCTGGCTTTTGAGAGCAGACATACAGAAAAGGCCTTGACATACTCTGGGGAACTTCTGCTCCTTTCAACCTCTTCTGCCTGGTCTGCTCAGGGGCTGCAGGGCTTTCCTGAAGGGAAGAGGGGAGCTCCAGAGAGGAGCATGGCTTGCCCATGGAGTTTGGAAGTACCAGCAAGTGGAAAGCCTCGGCCCAAGAGCAGTGTGTCCTTGAGAGACAAGAGGGAAACATCTGTTTCTGTAGGAGACTCTGCTCTTGCCAAGAGCAGGAGGCTCAAGCAAGAGGGAAGAAAGTGTTATGTGGGCAGAGAGCTAAAATCTCTTTTGTAATGCATGCCTGAGAGAGAATAAGATTGAGGTTTAAACATAAGATGGCAGAATCAAGTCAAGAAAAACCTGCTCTGTTGCAGGAATAAACTCCTAGGTGGACATTGACTCCTTAGAGCTCCTGGGTGTTTTGTTGGTGATGTTATCTAAGAGAAAAGAAGAAGAGCCTGATTGCCCAGTTTTGGCTCCTTTTTTTTTTTTCTTTCTGTTTTTCTGGTTAAGGAAGAAATTATTTATCACCATTGACTAAATGCTCCACTTTATTACTGGCTGCCATTTCTCACAAAGAAATAGAGCTGAACATTAGCCATAATTTAGCAAACTGCTGCAGATTGCAGTGCCGAGGGCAATTAAACCATGCAAAGCAGTCAATCCCTTCACCACCCCCTCCTGCAGCCCGGCTGGCTCTGGTGTTAGGTGCCCAATCTCTTCCCAAACTCTTAGGACCAGGAATCAGTGCAATCCACGCTTCCCATACCTGCTTTGCGGAGAGGTTTAGCTCCAACTTTAGAGCAGCTGTGGCTGTGGAAGGAGGGCTGTCTTCTCGAGCACGTTTTACCTTGTCAGTGACTGTAGCACTAACACTGGCAGCTTCCCAAGCCCTCTCGCCTTTCCAATTTAAATAAAACCAGAACAACAGCCACGCTGGAGCAAAAGGCTGCTGCTGTCAGTCTCGCTGGATCTCACTCTTCTGCCAAGGGTCAGGTAACCACGCTGGTCAAATCACAACCCTCCTCCAGCCCTGGGGCTCAGGTCACACTTTTGGAAAAATCCAAGCAAATCTTTGCACACACCTGGACTCACTTTTTTTTTTCTTTTTGTAAGGAATAGGCTTTGTATTAATATTACACATTTTCAGGGATTTCTCGCCCCCAGGAATTCTTGTTGAGGCCAAGAATTTATTCAGGAGTTTAAAAAAAGAGACATTTATACCCATAGGAAGGATATCCAGGAGAATAGTTAGCATACACAAGGCTGCATACTTTCAGAAAGGATATAAACTCAGTCAAACATTAATAAACAATAAGCTGTTTCCAGTCTTTGCTGTTTCTTTCCCACCATACCCACTGATAAGAGGTAAAAGCTTTCCTTCAGGGAGTCGGGACAGATGGTTATTGCTCCTAAAAAGAAAGTTTCTGGTAGAAATTCAGATAATGTCAGAAACATTTGCAGACAAAATTTACCCTGCTGAAAGTAATAGAAGTAATTTGCCTTAGAGACAGCAGAAGCCACGGCATCAGAGAGTGGCTGAGCCTGGGAGGCAGCTCTGGAGATCACCTGGTCCCTGTTCAAACAGGGTCACCTACGGCAGCTTGCCCAGGACCACGTCCCTTTGGGCTTTGAACATCTGCAAGGATGGAGACACCACAGCTTCTTGGAGGGGTTTCAGTGTTCAACCACCCTCACAGTAAGAAAGTTGTTTGTTATGTTTAAGTAGAATTTCCTGTACTTCAGTTTGTGCCCCTTGCCCATTGTTCTTTCAATGGGCACCACTGAGAAGAATCTGGTTGTGTCTTCTTTACTTCCTCCATCAGAACACACTGATCGGATCCCCCCGAGCCTCATCTTCTCCAGGCTGAGCAGTCTCTCCGCCTCTCCCCATGTATCAGATGCTCCAGTCCCTTCATTGTCTTTGTGGCCCTTCACTGGACCCACCCCAGCACGTCCATGTTTCTCCTGTACTGGGGAGCCCAGCACTGACCCACCTTTCAGATGTGTCTCACCAGTGTGCCCTGGGGGACAGGTGCACCTCCCTTGATCTACTGGCGGTGCTCTGCCTAAAGCTGACCAGGAGACCCATGGTTTTCTTTTCTCCAACGGTGCAAATTGGTATGGATGGCTCGGTGTCCACAAGAACCCCCAGGATCTCCACAGAGCTGCTTTCCAGCCTGTCAACACCCAGCCTGTCCCGGTTCACGGGGCTATTCCTCCCCAGGCACGGTACTATGCATTTTTTAGCCCATTTCTCCAGCCTGCCAAGGTCTCTCTGAAGGGCAGCACAACCATCTGACATACTCTCACCCCTCCCAGTTTTGTGTGGCCTGTGAAGCGTCTGTCCCCTCTTGTCCCTTGAGCTCCCAGCTTCCTGAGCACCCTCATTTTTCATCAGGGGGTATATTTTAATGGGGCTGCAATTGAAAGAGGCTTTCAACAAACCATTTCTCAGGTGCTGCAGCCCTTGATCCTCCCACAGCCTCATCAGTGTTCCCACGTTTCATCACCCCAGGTCCTCTGAGCTCTGACGTGCAGGTCTGAGGGAAAGAGAAGAACAGGGAAAAGAGAAAGGGCAAGGGCTGCTTAAGCAGAGAGGGAATTTGGAGAGTACCTCTAATTAAGTTATTAGTGAACAAAGCCAAACACCTTTACAAAATGAAAAGATCATCTGTGAAGTTGGCACTGAATCCAGCTTCTAAAATTAGTCCAGAGAGGAAAGACTGATAGATAAAACACCAGCCAAGGAAAAGCCATTAATTGCCAGGACAGGCAGCTGCTCTCTCTGCACTGCAGGCATTAGCTGCGGTTAGAGGCAGGAAGAGTTGGATTAAGGGTACCAGAGATGATCTGAACCACCATCCTTGAACTGGGATCCCAGGAGAACTGAAAGACGTGGGGGTGAATTAATAGTAACAAAAGGTCTTTCAGCCTGCTGGGCCACCCACTGCTTTGATGAGGTTTAGGAAAACCAAGGACACAATTAAGGGAATAGATGCAGCAGTGGAAGACGAGCTCTTTTACACAGCATTTGGCCAAGTACCTTCTTGGACCATGATTGTCAGACCTGGGCCATGAAATAAGTTCACACTTCCCTTCTACGATTTGGCAGCTTCCAGTACAAACATGGGTAAGGAGCACCAGATAAGTGACTTGTGTGTCAAACCTAACGCTCAGGGAAATGGATGGACTGCTGCCATCTTCTACTAATTTATTATTATCTTGCCTACCTTGAAAACAGGGAGAATTGCTGATTATTCACTACTCTGGCCCTTCATGAACTGATCTGCCACCAGGGTCAGCATTAATTCCAGTTTTTGGAAGCAGCACTGGACTTGAATCTAAACATCAGTTAGGGGTAGGATGTACTGGTCCTGTGTTTTTATCAGGTACCACTGAAGTTTTGGGCTGCACAAATGAGCCTGAGATAGAGCTTGTTGCTGTCCTGCTCTTGAGAAGTGGACTGTGCTGAGGGGACCCACGTCAGCAGTGCCTGGTGAGAGTGGGGGAGAATCATGGACTCTCCTTGTAGCTCCTGGCCAGAGCAACCCAAAATGAGCTGCTTCTTCCCTGGGGCAGGGCGTGTGAGCACTGGGTGAACGCTGGCCCACGCCTTGGCTGTGCTGCAGGAGGGCTCAGCAATACCTGTTCTTCAGGATGAAGAGGGAGATTGCAAACCAGCCCGGTGAATTCTTCCATTTACAGTAACCAAAGGGTGAAACCTATTTAATAACCTTCCTACAGGTCATTAACTGAAGATAAATGCCATGCAATTATGAATATATCTGATATTTATTATAATGGCACCAATCATAATGAATTAATTCGGTGTTTTGGAGAGTTATTTCCATAGGTAATTTAAAGTAAGTTAAATTTTCCTTTACCAGATCAGTTTTAGAGCTTATAACTTTATCTTTAATGCATGATCTATCACTTAATGACAGCTTTTGGCTGTGCATTAGTGAACTCCAGTCGATGCACTGTTTCTTCCAGATAATTTTTCTAGTAAAGGGAATACAGCATTTTATGTAATTTCATGCCAGGTCTTTAAAGAGGGGCTTAGAGTGAAAGTATATGTACATATTTATCTCTGAAGGAAATGAAGGTGAATATTTGCAGAGTCTTTAGAGGAATTTCCCTGCCTCTGCTTGTACATGATCAAGGATCAGCAGATTAAAGGCCATGGCTGTAAAATTGGGCTGAAGATAATTTTCCATCTATGTCAGTGTTGGTGGTGCTCATGGACTCTTTTATGAAATGCAACCACCACACAGTGAAGCCATGAGGTTGATCTTATGTCTAATAGAGTTTAAGAGAGGCTGAGAGAAGGACAGAGTTGTGTGACCTTCAGAAAACAGAATGAATTCAAGATCAGCAACCTTATTCACAGCTATCTTCAGTGTAATGAAACTGTGATCAGAAAGGACATCAAGAAGTGATACAATACCTAAAGTATATTGTTGAAAAATGACCTTTCTTGGTGGCTACTGAACTTTGGTGAGACAGGCCACAAACACCAGCTAGGAGCTAGCTATGGCATGGAACTGAAAATGAAACCATAAAACCGAGAGTCTTCAAATAATAACAAAAAGGGCATTTGGGATGCACAAGCATACCACAGGTGCAGAGCAAGGGCTTCAAAAGTCCTTGGAGGACCTTTCTTGGCCCACACAGAGAAGAAAAGGCACTTTTTCTGTATCCTGCACACGAATATCTAAGAACACTGATTTGGTTAAACATTTCCTAATGCACTTCAATTTCTTTCCTGTCAAGAAAGAGATGTAGTTTAAAAGGACTCCTCAGCTGCAAATGTCTTCTTACAAAGAGATTTATAATTTAATCTTTTTGGAGGAAAAAAAATTTAAGCTTTTTAGCCTCTGAAGTTACTTTCTAAATCAGTGCTGGACCTCCAAATGAAGCTCGGGGAGCTAAGATTTGTACTTGCTGCTGAGCAGCAAATGCCAGCAAGGTAATGCATTTTGTTAGGCCCTGATGGCAAGAACAATCTATTAGGAAAGCTGGGAAGGTCAAATGTGGCATAATGAAACCTCCCAGCATGTCATCTCTTTGCAGCCCTAAAGCCTCTCCCTCCCCCTGTGCTGGGGGTCAGACACGCCGTGGTGCGCCTGGCAGGGACGGAGCTCATGGAACGTGTTTGGGGACGGCATTGGCCGATCCAGCTCTGCAGGGAACTGCAAGTGCCCTTCCCTTGGGTTCTGATGAATAATTGATATCATGAAATACGTGTTTCAAAAACTGGTCATGACCGTGCCTTGCGCTTGGGGGTGGCCAGCCCAGAGGTCGGGTTCAGCTGTTTCACCTGCGTGTTTCAGTGCCAGCACTCTGACCCTCCCTGCCTCAGGCAAATGGGATGCTGCTGCTGCTGCTGCTGCTGCTGCATTTTGTGCCTCTAAGCTGCTTCTCTTTTCCTGTACTTGGGCTTTTCAAGATGTCTTGAACCTTTTATAAAATGGAAGTACGTCTTCTTGCCACTAGCTTGTGTAAGGTCAGACAAAGCTCCTGATACTGTGTTTTTTGGAGTCATAGAATCATAGAATGTTTGGGTTGGGAGGGATGTTAAAGACCACTTAGCTCAGCACCCCTGCCATGGGCAGGGACACCTTCCACTATCCCGGATTGCTCAGAGCCCCATCCAGCCTGGCCTTGAACACTTCCAGGATTGGGGCATCCACAGCTTCTCTGGGCACCCTGTGCCAGGGCCTGCCCACCCTCACAGGGAAGAATCATCATAGTCTTACAGGGAAAGCTTATTTTACTAAAAAAACTACATAAGCAAGGCCACAAAGATCTTGCACACAGCTTGAGTTCCTGCTTTGGTTCTCCTGCAGAGCCACAGCCTCAGTGCAGCCCTGAGCAGGGCTGAGCTACAGGCTCAGCAACGAGGGAGCATGTTGTGATACAGCTACACTTTCCATACGGACTCAGACCCAGCACTGACGAACTGCATTAGCTGGGCTCTTTATTGGACATCTGTACCCAAAACAGATTGTGTTTCAACACAAAGACCTCCAGTCACCGTGGCAGTGGTCTGTGCTGCTTCTGTCCTAAATGGTTCACAAGTGACTTTGTTATAAAAATTTGCCTGCCTTCTTACCTGCAATCTTGTCTCTGAAATGAGCCAAGGAGGTTTCTATACTGTGGTTCACCATCCTCGTCAGGTTCTTGCTAGGAGTCCTGATTGGCTTTGGGCATGAAAATTAGGATGTCTGGATAGTAAAACAAGTGAACAGCTTTTAACAATGTAAAACATTTTGATTTTGCTGCCAGCCAGAACTCAGCATGTTTAATTAAGGTGTGCGAGCTTGAAGGAGGCTAATCTTTGATGCTGAGGCTAATTTTTGCTGGTTTATTAGGTAGTACAGTAAAAGATAGACTGAGACTCCTTTTTTTCCCCTCATTTTCTTTTCCTTGTCACCAGCAGTAAGCAGAGGGGGACATAAAATCCCTTCTCATGAAATCATCCTCGTGAAGCACCAGAACCAGTACAATTAACCAGAGGCACAGCTGTACACCTCACTGCTCACACCCAGGTCCCAATCTCCATTTCCCCTGTGTGGATATTTCCAGGATGACTGTTTGGGCTAAAGTTCATAATTAAAGCTGTAAATCTTGGCTCACTGCTAAATTTGCCTGCACGCAGAGAAAAAGTGGGAGGGAAGAGGAGGAGAGTCTATCTCCCCTCTGGGAAGCCCTTGTTTACTAGTGTTTTGTAGGTTTTCTTATGCTGGTGGTGGTGCTTATCAGGCTTACAAAGAAACAGGTACAGAGAGCACCCCAATACAGAGATTTTCGGGGGCCTGACAACCACCAGCAGTGCTGGCTGGTTTCCCGTTTCTCAGCAGAGCCCTGCAACACAGACACATCAGTGGAGCCAGATCTTCACACGGGGTTCCCATGCTGGCAGTGAGGTTCGAGGGCTGTTCAGAGATGTCCTGATGCCACAAAGCACGGGTGAAAGCCTCAGAGTGAAGCACTGTGCAGTGCATCATCCCCCCAGCTGCCCTGGGAAGAGCGGGGCACCAGTGGGTCCCCAAGAAAGACCTTGGGAGGTTGTTGGATACCAGTGAGTGATTGTAGTTTAATTCCAATGAGCAATCTGCTGCCTGTAATTAATAGCTGCAGTTGCAAGTGTTTGCAGCAGAAAACTGGTGAGTAAATCCCTGCTCTCCTAAGTCTGCAGCATGTGCTGGGATGAGACGGAGCAGAGCTCCTGCCAGGGATAGTCCTGCTCTCCTGCCACATTCCCAGGCAAAGCTCTCTCAGCCCTGCAAATCCTCCTCTGGAAGCATCTTGACATGCCCCATACAGCAAACACTAGCAGAGTGTTCGCCACATTGGAGGCTATACACTTTCTGATAGACCACTTGAATTTTAGATTTTTTTTTCCCCCCAGAGGAAATAGCGTATCTAATTTACCAGAAACTACGATTCTTTCTCCCATACTTCTGATGGAGCTGCTTATATGCAAATCCCTCCTTATCGCTTGTCCGTAATCTGTCTAAATGTGGCAGAATAAGGTTTTATTAATAATATTTGCATGCCCGTGTCACAGGGCTGAGTCATTGCTTGCAGTACACAAAGCAAGACAAAGCAGTAGAGCACGTCTATTAATAAACATGATAAATCCATACCTTTGTGTGTAAAAGTTGCACATCTCTGCTGAAGAGACAGCCCTTTGTTGAAATAGTGATTTATTTCTATTAAAATTGTGTGATTAGCCAAGCTTGGAAAGCAGATCCAGAAAATCTCATGGCTGCCTACTCACATGATGAGTTTCACCAAGCATGGAAATGCAGGAACATTTTTTCAAGTCAGAACTTTGGAGGAAAACATTTAATTCCAAGGTCAATTCCTGATGATACGGTTGTGGATTTTCAGTTGCAAAATTACTACATGATTTATAATGAAGTTTATATTTGAAATGCTAAGAGATTCACAGACCAAAAAAAAAAAGGAAAGTCAGGAGAAAGGCTGTGGTAAAGCCAAATTAAATGGTGTCAATCAGCCATCTGTCGTGCGCTGTGGTTTCTAATGATCAAGGTGAAAACTTCAGTAGGCTGTAAAAATAGAGATTTACAAGATCCACTCTGGCTGTAGTTAATGCTTTCAGCATGGACAACAGGGTATGATGTACACTGGAACCACCACCGAGTTCAGTCACATCATGATGGCCAGAATGGGACATTCAGCCAGGACAAATCATTAGTTGTGGATGCAACAAGTCGGGGTTTATCGTGAAGGTCTGATGAATTTTGGAAAGGAAGGGAGAATCCCCTCCATCAGTGTGAAAATCCACCTCCTCCGAAAGACCCTGCAGAGCCCTGCAGCGTTCCATGTGCTCTCTGCTGATCTTTATGTAATTAGTTAATGAACTTTCCTTTGGAGACAGTCCTTTATGTGACCACCTACGCTTTGCTGGCTCATTTTATTTATCTCAGATATCTCAATAACAGAATGAGTCCATCAAATTACAATTCATTTAAATCTTTTGGGGTGGCTACCTTTATTAAAGGTACTCATTTTAAACCATTTAAACCACTTTTAAAAGCTCCAAAGGCAATGTTTTCTTCACTTTTCCTCCTATAGGATATTTTCCTTGTCATTTGTGCCAAATTAGAAGAAAATGTGATTTTTTTACAGAAGTAGTCACTCACACTGTGTCTTCTTACCAGCCACTGACCTTTGCATTATGGTTCTTTCCTTTGAAGTGATCACCGAGGTGATTTGGCCATGGAGGAGTGAGGCCCCTTGAGCTTCAGGGGAAGGAGCCAGGGCTTGTTGGATCATAATGAGCGACTCAGACTTTTGTCTTCTCCTTTACACCAGTGTGGGAGAAGGACATACAAACTGCAGCAATTACCCACAGAGGTGGCCAGACAAGGAGCAGAGAGCTATTTTTCACTTGTCTCTTCCATGGATGATCTTTTCTTCTTATTTTACAAAGGACACTCTATGAATATCTGAGAAATGCAAATGGGAATCTGTATGCTGAGTACACAAAGATCGTCAAGACACTCTGGATGGATGATATACCAGCTCCTCGAAACAGCTAGTGATGGATCTGTGAGCCTGTGTTCGTGGGACTTGTTGCAAGTCTTGGGGCCAAGGTCAGAAGGTGCAGGTTGGGTCAGATTTCATAGACATAACCCATTCAATCCTGCCAGGCAGCTGCCAGCCAGAACCCTGCAAAAGGATGCTCCTGGTGCCAACTTCTCTGCTTGAAAGCACATTGCAAAGCATAAATCTGAACCCACAGCTCTGGGATAGAGTCAGCCCATTTCATGGGGGTTGGCTGCAGCGCCTGGGAGAGGTTGCAGTCCTGGGGTGCTGGGCTTGGGGTGCTGGGCTCGGGGTGCTGGGCTCAGCATCTGCCCCACTGCCTGAAAAATATCACACTGCTACTGGTGGAGCCCATGGTATTGCAAAGGCTCCATAGCATCCATAAACCCTAATGTGGGAGCCTCAACTACAGCTGATGAAGGTGGAAATCAAGACTGAGGGGTCTGTACTGTCTGTCCCTCCCTGCTGGACCCACTGACCAGCATCAGCCAAGCTGAAGACCAGTGAGGAGACCTCAGTGGTCCTAAAGAATGCAGGTCTTAGGCAGAGCAGAGTGACTCAGATTGCTGCAGCTGGAGCCACCACAGCAGGAGGTCAGCAATTTTCTGCTTCATTTGGCTTGGGCACAAGCAAAGGAGTGGGGCTGCTGGCCAGGAAGGGAGCACCCCACAGCTGGCACAGCTGCCCAGCCTGGCCCCATGGATGGTGGGAGATGGGGGAGCTGAGGGTTACCAGGGTGCTGGGAGAGGTTGTACTGGTCCCACTGCTCATGTGCCCTGGGGTCGGGGTGAAGTGTGTGCCAATATGTCCAGTGTGCAACAAGGTAATCCCAAAACTCTGCTTGGAGGAACAGCTGAGGAAGGGTGCTACACTGGGAGAAAAAGAGAGGCAGTTCTATTTGATCAGTGTGATGCCCCAGGCTCTCACTCCTGCAGCGTGCTTTGATTTCATCATTGTTTCTCCCAATACCCTCCTACACAGGGAAAATTGGACAGAGGCCATCAGGCAGGGCAGCAGAGCTGTCTGGCTCCCTGCTCTGATCACTGCTGTCGTGCTCCTCAGCCTGTCCTGGGCTTTCCCCTTCACAGCAATCCAGACAAACAGCACCAAGAAGTCGAGTCTTACCTTGAGATGTGGTGAGATGACAGGGACATCTTCGTTTCTGTTGGTGTGGAAGAGCACCCTCCAGGCGCAGCATCCCAGAAGCTCAGCACCACAGAGCAAGTCACTGTTGGGAAAGCCTGCAAGATGTTAGATTAAAGACAGATGCCCCAGGAACAAAGAGAGAGGTGAACGATTATATTACTACTTCAAAAGGAACTGATTCTGCAACTAATTAGCTGTTTTTCAGGTGACAGCCAATTGATTTTTTTTTTTAATGTGCTCCTGAAAGTATTGCATTGCAAAGGCTCTGAAAATACATGCAGGGTTCATGAGCTGGCAGAGAGAAAGGCTGCTCCAGGTGGAGTTTGCTGGTGAATGGTGCATCACAACCACTGCACAGCAATGCAGCAGGGCGCTGCACTGCTGCCATCAGTGCTGTCCTCTGCTGCATCACGGGAAGGGCTTTGAGCTCGGAGCAGTGCTCGGACCCCTCTGTGTGCCCTGGGCTTGCTCCCGCTCTGCGGTGGGGTCATCCTAAGGGGCAGCCCCCCGGCTCCATGGCCAGCAAGCAGCTTATGACTAGAGGGCACAGTAGGTGCCTGCAGGAAGGCTGAGCTGATTTAGCTGGTTTTTAGTGACTAGCATTGATTTGGAGAGAGAAAATCCCCCCTGGAATTCAGCCATTATCTGGTGTGTGGGCCACGGAGCCAGTTTGCCGTGCAGCAGTGAAGCCCAGGGTGGCTCTGTGCAGCCTTGCAGAGTGGTCCTCCCTGCAGAATAGCAGCACAGAGAGTCTCCCAACCAAAAGCCTTAATGATGGAGCTGTTTTTTTAATGGTCTCCTGCACAGCCGTTAGTTCTTAAAGAGGATTTACATTACAGCCAGCTGCTATGAAGATGCTTTATTGGTATAGTAAATACAGAGAGAGGAATGGTGGCTTTTAGTCTTTGATTGCATGTGCTTTCCTGCCCCATAATTCACAACCCTCTGTGTCAGAGGCTAAAATCTATCCTGTATGGGTATGCTTTGAGGTGTCGCCTCTCTTGGCCAGTCCAAAACCCCCCCTTAAGTGCTTCCCACCACCTGCTTCCCGGGTCTCCTGCTTCGGGTTGGGTGGCAGAAGAACGCCTGGCTGTGTGGGGAGGTACCCAGGCACAGCATCCCACAGCAAGTGTGCCACGAGTGCTGCCTGCTCATATTAAATGGCACTAAGAGCAGTGCAGCAGCAGGTGGGCTTTTCTCCCTGCCCAGCCTCTGTGGCCATCGTTTGGCACCCCGGGCAGAAAACTTGGCCCAGAGTGTTTATCGAAGTGTGATGGGAAGCTGAGGGAGGGTCCAAAGTTGTTCCCTTCCCTCCAGGGTGTACACACAGAGTCCCTGGGCTTGGGATCACTGCAGAGGGTTAGTGCCAAGCCTGCAGCTCAGAGCAGCATCAGGGGACTTCGTGAATGACCCACAGACTCTGCACATATGAGGGAAAGGTTGAAAGCAGAAGCAGAGCTGCAGAAAAATGTCTGCTGTGTCTGCCCATTGAGGTGTGAGCCATTAGAATTACACAGGATGTTGTTTTCCCTCTTGCAAGTCATGCCTGAAATCTGGTCTCATAAATGAGCTTGTTTTTATTAGAGGGAACTCGCCTTTACTGGGTTGTAAATCTGAACGTGAATGTTAATTTTATAACCCTGCATCTAGAGAATAGCAGAAACACAAACATTACAATCCACACAGGATGACCAAAAGCACCATGTCCGAGCGTGTTCCTGAGGAATCTCAAGCAGGACACAAGTGCTGCCTCCTCCCTCCCTCCCTGAGGGCTGCTCTAGATCCAGTGGAGGTGAGCAGGACCTGCCTGGCAGAGCTTGCACCTTACGGGAGTTAAACAGTGATGAAGAATCAACAGAATTAGGTGGTGTTATACCATTATTTAGGGATTTATTGAAAATTCCTGTGGCGCTTGCTGAGGGTCCAGGTTATGGCAGTAGGAGAGGTTTTGTCTTGTACTCCTCTCTGCTGTAGCAGAATCAGCTGTAACTGCTGCAGCTGCTGGGTTTGGGCACAGTGTTGTGCATGGACCTGGACTGAGCACCAAACCACTCCAGGAACACACCCAGCTTCCTGACAAGTTGTTTCCTCATGCACTAATTAAGTGCCTCATCTCCTAAATTATTTGCTGGGAACATTTTCTTTGGTGCAGAGAGGGTCTGGCTATATAAACCAAGAACAAAATTACATGATGTCAGGGCACTGCAAATAGCACAGTCTTGCACAGAATGAAAGCTCTTGGAGGTGCCTTGCCTACCTTGCTGAGAGAAATGATTTCAAATGTAGTAGATCACTCTGTCCCCAGTGCTCAAATTACAGCCAAGTCTACACTAGAAGCTCCTTCTGGGAAAGCACTGAGTTAAGAATTTAAATTTTTTGGCCAACACTTCTTTTCTGGCAAAAGAAATTTTAGGCTGGCATCGATGCCTCCGCGTGACTTACTGGCTTAGAAATGTCATGAAAGAATGGTATCCCTAAGGAGCACGGCTGTGCTGGTGGAACTTTTATCTGTAACCCAGTCCTGGAGTTAATCTGCGACTGTAACTAGAATCAGTGTATTTCTGCTGGTGTCGTTTATGTAATTTCTTTGAATAAACTAAGCCATCATTTCAGAGTTACCTTGGCAAAGCTTCTCAGTGCAGACAAGACCTATGTGTTGATCAGGAACAGATACACGGGCACACAACACTAGTGTTAGAAAAGTATTTGTGTGATGCCTGTTAAGGACGCTGGTTAACTCTCCTCTGGCAAATGTTAAAGCCATGAAGTGCACTGACCCTGTGGCAGGCAGATACCTCCACAGATGCTGCAGATCAAAGGGAGGAGCAGAGCTGTTCAATGGTTTCATTACTGACCGTGGCAGGCAGCAAAGTGCTGCCTTCTGCCATATGGAAAGTGGCTCAGCCATTAAGCAGGGTACAGATTTGTAGTTGGTCTGTCTCTTGGCAATTATTTCCAAGGTTGGTTTAAAGAAATAGTTTATTGAAATGGCGTTGGCTCTTTTGAGATTAATTTAGGGGAAATAAAATTTGATGCAATCTCTGCAGACCAGAGCCAAGACAGAGATGGCTTTGAGTGAAGGCACAGCATCTTCAAACTCCAAAAGCAGCCTGAGGAGTATGGATATCAAGCAGGGACTGGCTGTGGGTTTGTGGCAGCTTGATCTTCCTCACTCTGTTTCAAGGAGATTAAGATTATCCAGAGAAGATGTGGATGTCCCATCCCTGGAAGTGTTCAAGGCCAGGTTGGATGGGGCTTCGAACAAACTGGTCTAGTGAGTGACAAGCCTGCCCAACAGGAGGGTTGGAACTAGATGGTCTCCAAGGTCACTTCCAACCCAACCCATGCTATGATTCTCTGATAAGGTGTCTGAGCTGTTGTCACCAGGACAACCTGTTGCTTCTGCACTGTGTGTGCTTGTGTTGCTCTCTTGCAGACCCAGGGCAGCCCATACATGGGGTGCCAGGCTGGCACACCTGCACTCACTGCTGTCCCTGATTCCCAGTGGACTCGGGAGACTCAAGGGGATCACGTGAGAAAGCCTGGAAGAGCAAACTGTATGAAAATCTGTTCAACTGATGATTCAAATGAATCCATCTACATATCAGCAAGATCACACATTCACAGAATATGCTGAGTTGGAAGGGACTCACAAGGATCGAGTCCAACTCTTGTCTCTGACATCCCCAAGAGTCACACCATGTGCCTGAGAGGATCATCCAGGCACTTCTTGAGCTCTGTCAGTCCTGATGCTCTGACCACTGCCCTGGGGAGCCTGTTCTAGCATCCAGCCATCCTTGGGGTGAAGAACCTTTTTCCTGATACCCAACCTAAACCTGCCCTGACAAACTTCAGGCCATTCCCCTGGGTCCTGTCACTGGTCACCAGAGAGAAAAGATCAGTGCCTGCCCCTCCTCTGCCCAGGTTATAGCTCATTGGGGAACGTGTCACTCAGCCACTCTAAAGGTTTGACTTTTTCCTTGCATTGTAATAGGACACGCTTGATGCTTCAAAGCTGTTTTCACCACCTGAATGTGCAGTGAGGAAGACCATCATTTCCCCACTAATATACCCCTTATTGTTCAGAACTGTGTGTTGATCCACGGTGTGTTGGTCAGTCCAGCTGCAAGACCTCAGCTTGTAGGGCACTTTGTTTTTGCTTTGAAGACCAGTGCAAAGGTGCTGAACTCAGCCTGGAGAGAAGGATCTGCATGTCCTAGAGGCCCATCTACCACTGTGATTATGTAATTCACCTCAGAAACCCGGGATAAATGATTTACACTTCCATTTAGAGCCTATTTGTAGCTTCTCATCCAGAGGCCGCCTAAGCCGCCTCCTTCCCCATCTGCATTTCAAATGTCTCAGAAAGGAAAAGTGTGTGAAGTAGGATCTTACTCCCAAGACAGCCCTGAAAGCCATCTTAAATTATGGTCCTTGCATGAAGAATGAATCACTAAGAACCACAACATACTCTCCCTTCTTTGAGTAGTTTTAAGCCGAGTTTTCTTTTTTCTTTCTTTTTTTTTTTTTTTAAATTTTATCTGGATACTTGATATGCACTTATTAAAATGATTTCCCTTTAAAACACTGTGCTCATCCACAGACTTTAAATATTTTTGAAGGGAAAGGGTTGGGAGAGATAGCTGTGATCTGAATACTTCACAAGTCAAGTACTTGGTATCTTAATGTGGCATTTGCCTCTAAACCCTGCAGTCAAACCGGGGCTCCACTCTCCAAGGCAAACATCACACCAGTCCCCAAGAGCCACACTGCTGAGTCACCTCCACCATCTCTCAGTGCCTTCTCCTTGCTGTAGAGGGGAAGCAGCCAATCCAGCAGCTCAAGACTTGCCTGTTGAACTGATCTGTTACTTCTCCTGCTCACTCTTTCCAAGCAGGTGCCAGGATGGGAATGCTCTGCCTTGCCCTCTGCAGGTGCCCAGTTCAGCCCAGTGCTGCCAGCTTCTGCCACGGCTTGGAAAGGCAAGGGGCCAAAGTCATAGGCTGGAGCCTACTAGGAAAGCAGTCAGACCCCCATCTGGGGGTTGGCCAGGCTGAGTTAGGGCAGGAGACAAGTCAAGTAATTCCTCCAGCCTTGCAGGAAGGGAGACTTGTGGTCCAGAAGTCCTATGTCATGCTGGCCTGCTCCACGTGCAGCCACTGGGCACATCATCCATGCATCCCAAATGTCTCCCGGGGGTGGATGCTTCCCCAGGTTCAGCCGTCTGTTCTCAGCCCCTGTTGGCATAGAAACACCTTTTCCAATTAACCTGCTGCAAAATACACACACAGAAACATTCTGTAAACAAATGATCTTCTCTTTTCTATTTCTTTTTTTTTTTTTCCTTTTGGCCTGTGAGAATGAGGAGTCAGGAGAAGTGTGAATCTGGGGCTTTTTAATTTTAGAGCATTTCAGACTCTCTGCAGGCTGTTGCCAGGCTGTGTAGCTGCTCCCCACCGATAGTAACAGGCAGACAAAATACTAAGCAATCAAATTTCCCCTCTCATTCAGCCTGTCCTCCAGCATGTTTTAGAGAAAGGAATGAGAGCTGGGCCTAATAACTATGTAAATTGCTCAAAGTAGGAAACAATCAAGTGAGGATTAATAAAACCCGGGGCTTTTGAATGGTCAGGACAGACCCAACACAAAGGGAGCCGAACTGCTGCCAAATGCCCCATCCTATTGGAAAGAGTCCTGCATACCTGTGGTGGCCCATCAACACCAGACTCTTGGTGGGCTCGTCCTGCCTTTGCCAAAGCTGGAGGAGAAGGTGTCCAGGGCTGGCCTGAAACTGCTGAATTCAGAAGATAGCAGGGCAATCCCCTGGATTACCCATGTCCTCTTCTCCTGCCTGTGTCAACCCCTTGGCAAGGCCCATCCCCAAGGAGTAAAGGGGTATGTAGTCCTCCTCCACATCCTGGTGGAAAGGAAAATTTCTCAGCTCCTGAGACTTTGCCTGAAACCTGTGAAGGGCAGGGCTCCCACAGGTGAGCAAAGCTGGTTTACTGGAGGGAGGGGACCAGATGAAGGCTTTATCCTTCAGCCCAGCATCACTCAGTCCTGTTTGTTCCTGTATCACATTGGACGCACATTCCTCTTTCAAGTGAAGGCTGTTCCTGCTCCCAGAATGAATTTGGACCCAAGCAATGTCTTCAAGATTCACAAAAAGCTGAACAAGCAGAGCTAAAGTCTGAACCAACTTTTCCTAGGCTTTTCCTAGGACAACAGCATCTTTACTGTGTAATATCCAGCTGTGCTTTTGTCTTGAAGAAAAGGAAATAGTAAGATTTGCCTGGGGATACAGAAAACAAGAACACTCTTATTTTTGCCCCTCTGAAGGTTCAGAGAGGCTTGTGGTATGCCTAAAAGCTGGTACAAAGGAAAAGGTCAAGGAAGAATATGCCTGTGGTGTGAGGTCTGAAGATGTGTGCAATGAATTTCATTTCAATACATTGTTTTCTAGCTGGTGTATGGTATAAAAAATACATGCATCAAATGTGGCTGGTTAGTCACTCTGAGAAAGCAAACAAACTGCACTTGGTGTCCCTGCCCAATTAACTATTAGAAAAGAGGATGTGTGAGAACTTGTGTGGTGTGAGGGGCTTGAATGCAGTACCTGAAGTGAGTGATAGGCATTTTTAACCCAAATACCTGCAGGCAGAGTGCTGGCTGTTTGCAGTGACCAGGGAAGGCTATGAAATTACAACCCGTCATGGAGGCACGGTGACATTCCAGCATGCAGCCATTTTCATTACAGTCTTTGTCCAAAAGATGGATACAGGTTCTGTGTACTGTTCTTGGTATCAAAATAAGAAAGGGATCTTTTTATTTCATCTTCTGTTCTCATCTTAGCATCAGCTATCAGAGTGAGCCATCAGTCATATGGCAGTGCTGATAGATCTTCATTTTCACTGCATGCATTCCCTCACTTTTGTGACGAAGATTACTAGACAAGAAAAGAGCCTGCCATTAATCCATTCCACTGGCTGTATTGGGACTAAAACAGAACAGAGGAAATGGCACAAGATGTGCCTTTCCAACAAGCAAAGATAGCAGCATGAGAGAGTGAAATAACTGGAAAGGAAGCAAAGTTTGGCTGGGAGGTAAAATCCAAGCGATCCTGCCATGCTGTGTTCACCTGTAGCCCTGCCATTTGGGTCCATCGTTCCAAGCCTTGGCTCTATGGTTCTTGTACCATGTCCAGCACAATGGGGCACCAATCCAGGCTGTGCTCAAGGTGTAAATGCTGAAAATAGACCCCAGCTAATGTGTGTGAGCAGATATGCCTGTGACTCCATGAGGCCGGGGGACCTAGCATGGCTGTAAAGTGCTTCATGGCAGGATTTGTAGGATTTGTGAGTACAGATCATGTCCTCCATTCCCTTGTTCCACCAGGGACATTCTCTGCTGATTTTAGCAAAGTTATCTGGCTTTCCTCACTTGTCTGTCTTCCAGGGTATCATTAGACAGAAAAGTATGGCATGAAAGTGCAAAACGCCCAAGAAACATTTCAGCCAGCAGCTCTAGGGGGGTGCTGCACCAATCTGGTGTGTTTAAGGCATGTGGATGAAGCAGACAAAAGCTACATGACAGTGTTCTCAGCAAATGTGGCATCCATCTGCCTTCATGCCTCCTCCAGAAAGGTCAATGCATTGAGCAAGCCCAGGACTGGCTGTCAGCAGGGGCTGGGACAGGGCTCAGGCAGAGCAGGACAGGTCAGCGTTGTCAGCACACCCTCTCCTTGTGAAGTCTGTAGCAAAGAGTCCCAGAACTAGGAAACCTCATTTGGCTGTTACATTCCTTCCTGATGGTACCCTGTTCTTGTCTTTCTGATCTCACATGTTACTTGTCCCAAATCATTCCTCTAAATACAAAGAACGTTGACTCTAGTAGATACGGGGCCTGTAAACTTTCAGAGATGAGGGTTTTTTAAGCCTTAAGGATCATATCAAAAGACATGTGATCCAGGAAATCTTAGGTCTCCCTCCTGAGTCCAGGAAGAATTAAGGTATGGACTCTAACACCCTAAACAGTGAAAGACTCACTTCCGTCTGAAGGTCTTACTGCCCATTCACTCAGTCACACTACAGAATTCATGTCTCTCTCTTGCTGCTTTTATAAACAGCAATGAGGGAATAATGTTGCTGTCAAATAATCAAATAATCACTACTCTTGATTTGTAGAGAAAAAGCAATCTTTTTATCAGACAGTGAGTAATGCCATTGCAATATGCAGTGTCTGAGCCAGAGGTAAGTGTGGCTGAGAGATTCATGTGTGGGCAGCACTAAACATCTGACCCAAATTCAGCCCAGATGGTCTTCTGTGATTGGATCAGGATCTTTAGACCTTGAGATGAAAAGACCTCCAGCTCTGGGGACAGTGGTTGTTGGTCCTGTTCCCTCCAGCTTTCTGGCTTGTGCTGCCTCGTTGGCTGCTGTAAGTCCACTGAATTCAGTGAGAAATCACTAGGAAAACTGAACAAGGCTTTCTTTGCTTTACTCATCTGGCCGTCTCCTTTGCTATCTATCCAATTGTAAACAATGACAATTTATGGTTTGTATTGCCATCTGCAGCTCCAGAAAGAGGGACTTCCCACCTACCCTTAAACTGCAGCGTTGCCCCCCTGTCTCTACCCAACACCAGCCATAGCCTTGCTCCAATGGCATTGGAAGTACTGCTGGATGGGGATCGTTCCCATCATGCCTGTCTGGAGGAAAGGACATGCACTGGTGTCCTTAACACGTTCCTTTTCTGGATCACTGGAAACTGCCTCAGGAGCTGGAGAGACATCCAGAGCTGCAAATGGGCAATGTGCTCTCTAACCCAGATACCTCGTGCAAGAGCTGAGTTGACTGGCTCAAGTTTGGACATCTGTCATGTCCATCTTCCCCTTGCCGCTCCATTTCCCTGCACTGCAGGTGAACCAGGGGCACTCAAAAAGGAAGGGATTTTTTGGCCAAGGCTGCAGAGCCAAAGTTTTGATGCTTATTTTCTACAAAAGATAGGCAGGCCAGCCTAGAAACAGGTAGGGCCAATGGAAAGTATATGCATTTTCCTATTTCTAACCCCCTTACTATCAAAGCCCAAATGAGCCACCAGGTACCTTTTTCATTTGCAGATCCTTCCTCCAAAGGTGAATCTATATACTCATGGATATGGCTGTTTCCTTTCTCCCTGCCTCTGCCTTTTTGCATTTTGGTTCTTCACCCGCTGGAGTCGAGGTCTGAAGTCAATAAATTTCTTTCTCTCAGTGGCCCTTGAATCAACCCCTTGGATGGTACATTCTCAGGGAAACAAGATGGAGCTCCATTCTTTATTTTAATGGATGCAAACTATAACAAATTTCTGAACTTTGCTTTTTTAAAACACAGTCTGATAAGAAAGGTTCTTAATGGAGATGTTCCCGCATGCCTTGCTTACACAAAATGACCCATTATGATCCATTAGAGTGTTACCAGAGTGAGGACTGAAGATCTTGATCTTGTGTCACTTCTCATTCCCAGGCTAACCTATAAGCTTCTCTAGAGATAATTTTGTAAACATACATGACAGATTGCTGAGAAAGTGTATTCATTGCTTAAATCCGTACATCCGGGTGGCAATCCCAAGCACAGAGCAGGGAAAGGCTAGCAGGTTATGCTGATGAAAGCCTTGTGGGATTTCTCCAAGCTCAATACATTTTATGTCATGTAATTGGTATGCTGGTAGTGGATATGTTATAAAGAAATGGGCTTTAAACATTTTCAGGCACAATTTCTGTATGTAAATCTATGCCAGCAATTATCACATGTAACTGAGGAGTTTTGCTAATGATCAAATAAAATAAATGATCCAGTTTATTTCTTTTACTCTGTTCATTACAATGTTTTGGTCTCAAACCCCAGTTACAGATAGTTTGGCTGTGTGCTAAGTTTTGCTTCCAACCTCTTTTGTAGGTCCGTTCTTAGGGCTGTATTTCAACACTCTGCTGACAACACTGTAGTTTCTTCTGGGCCACAAATTTATAGGCAAGGAAACAAATGGTTCTTGCAGGCAGTGCGAGCAGACGAGTAAGCAAATCAAAAAAGCAGATGGTAAGTAAAGCACTTAGTGTGATTCAGGTTCTTGAAGAGAATAAGTTCACTGCATTGAGCAATTCCAGTATCTTATGAGAGGCATCTATCCTGAGGAAAATGTGGGCAACGCATGGTAATGACACCTGATTGAAATTCAGAAGGAAACAGCAACGCAGGCTGTTACAGCAAGAGCTGGGAATCACTGGAGACTGAGCACAAGTTAGTTTGATGACTAACAACTCAGCTGAAACAAGCAGAGTGTGCTTGGATTCCTTCTTTCATAAATCAAAAGTCCATATTCGAGGCTTCTTCCCCCATAAGTGAGGAGCTGTAGGCAAGGAGTGAGATCCCCTGTGAAATCTCACATCCACTTGCAGGGACTTGCAGCTTCTTCAGCCACAGGCTTAGTTAGGGCAAGTGCAGGGTGAAATAGCAAAGCACTGGGCTGCTAGAACTGAAGAGCAGAGGTCATGCCTGCTATTTCTCCAGAACATCTGAACATCTGTTTATTCTAACCTCTTTGCTGCCCAACCACTCCTGCAGTTTACCCTTACTCCTCATGAACAGCCCTATGGTTATGTAGCCAGGGGATGAGATGGCAAAGGTGGGTACCAAAATATACCCTGCAAAAAACTCTACCTTCTTTCCTCCCCTCCTGTGCTAAAGGAAGGCTGGAGAGGGGCAACAGTGTTAGTAGGAGAACAAAAGAGTTGGCTGTAGTGAGAGAAGAAGAGGAGTGATGAAGAAATGCAGATAATGGAAAATCCTAGAGGGTGGGCAGAAGAAGTGGAGGAGGACATGAACAGTTTCCAGCCTGAGTGTGTCTCAGGCATCAACACCAGCTATCAGCACATTTCAGTGTATTACAGACTCTTCTTCAAGTCACTGGAGACATTCCAGCTTCCTGCTCATTATCATTTTCCTTCCTGAACTGCATGTGGCTGAGCCCTGAAATAAGGGAGCCTGGGCTTCTCATCACAGAGTGCTGATAAGCTGTGCCAACAGGTAGACATGGGCAGAAATCTCTCACTGGCTCTCAGTTAGGATGTGCACAGTCAAGGGTAAGGAATCTCTGCTGGAGCCTACTCTGCTTTCCAGCTCCATGCCAGCTTGTGGCACTTCTTCTGCCATCTACCCCAGCACAGGCGTGGTCCCAGTGACTTTGGGAGGTCCCATGAAGGTGACTTGCCCTTGCAATGCCTGCTAAAGAAGAATATTTATCCATCCAGAAATAAAGATGGGATAGCTACAGCTCTTTTGTAATGGAAAAGGGTCCAACAGTAATTTCCTCACTGCTGCTCCATGCCTTGCTGCCTTTGAGGTCACCCACAAAATAGAGCCTGTCAGTAAGGAAGGCAAGTGGTGTAATATTTTGACCAGACACACTTAACTTTAAACAGGGATGATGCCAGTTTTTACTGTACATCTTTAAGGCAATGAGGGGAAAATTGAAGTTGTCCTGTCCAGAGACTTGAGGGAGCAAAAGGTCTGCAAAGCAGCAGGATGGCAGAGTTTCTCCTTCTTTCTAGTCGCCTTTCAGCTCTGGCAGTACTGCAGAAATGCTCAGCAGCGATTCTGGCAGTCCGCATCACTGCCCTTGGTGCTGGGCTCTTCAGGACATCCCCTTTTCCTGCTTGACTCATCTGTACCTCAGACCTCCCAGAGGTTATTGATTTTTTTCCCCATTCTCTTCTTTCTCAATCTCTCCCAAGGCAGGAGATGATTTAAACATTGTTTTTAAAAGTTTATGGTGAGACAGTTTAGAAATGTCATTGAAAGCTCTGATCTCTTGGCAGGGCTGGGAGAACTTGCTTATGGCTTCTGCAGAGGGAAAATCGTGGTGTGCTAATCCCCACAATCACTTCTTTCACCACAGCAGTTGTTACTCTGCGCCGACCACACTGAATGCAAAGCTTTGCTCTTCACTTGTGTGGGCAAAACCCGGGGTCCTCGGGGGTCTGAGGTAAAGCTGTGGGATAAGGAGCAATATTAAATCTCTTCTAGTGTTATTACTTAACCAGTTCCTGTGCAGCTACATCTCCTTGAGCATTTTAGCAGCAAATTCATCAAGTTTAGAGAATCTCGAGGGATCCAGATGGTTTGGCTGTGCAAAGACTGATGGAGAAAATGCTCAAGAACCTGGTTAGCTCCCACTGAAGCAAACCTCATTGATGCTGGTCCCCAGTGTGGTCCATCCTTCCCAAGGCTCCTTCTATAAATGTGAGTCTGTCCACTGTGCTGGCCCTGTGCATGTATATCTGTTAAAAGGTTAAGCATTCAACATATCCATCCAAGGTAGTCCAGCCGTGTTGGGAATTTCAGAGGTGACCACCAAGGTGTGTTTTGCAACTATGATAGTAGTTTCTTCCAGCCAAAGCTGCCACTCCTGACCGTGGTTATGTGCAACGCTCAGTGCTGGCCACGTGATCCCAGAGAAAAGAAGGAGAGTACTGCTTTCAAATATCTTCAAAGTATTGAATTATTGCAGGATTTAATGTTCAGTAGATGAAATTACCCTTTCAAGTGACCTCAAATGTAATAAAGAACCAAGACTAGTCAGTGCAATGGTTTTATTGCAGAAAATTACAAAATGATGTACTGTAGTAGCATAAACTTATAATAAATTACCTTGAGTAATGAACCATGAGAAATACCAAAAGCATGTAAACAGTGTATTTCTGAGGGAGAATGCCTGTGGTGGGTAAAATGCACACATAGATCCCATAAGAAAATTGTAGGTGTGATTTAGTTGGGTTTGTTATTTCCTGCTTAGACTTAATGATGCTGAGTTGACCACAGTGACGTCTGTGGCAAAATTCCTGTGCCTCTCAGTGAGTGTAGAGTGTCATTGTTATAAATCAATGGAAATGAGCTGACAATATCAAAAGGTATCAGAACCACAAGGGAAGATCTTTTTTTGGTTCAGGCTTTCTCCATCCTCTGCGTTTTGGGGGTTGGGGGTTGGTTCTGGTTCAGCTGTTTAGACCCTGCTTCCTTGTCTTAAGTCCTGCTATTTCTCTGGAAAATGTGTAGGGCTATCTCCACAGCTGATATAAATATGCACAGTTCCATCACTTCAGTGGAGCTACATTAATTTATATCACAGCTAGGAGATTCTTCATGAGATTCATCAGTGCAACTGCTTTGTATTAACTGGTACAAAGGAGGATAAAAGGCACAGTGACTTTGACTTCACTGTGATTCACTGTTTTCAGGCAGTGGGGCTTCTCACTGAAAGACGTGTTCTGCATCAGGAGTACATTTAGCCATTTTTTTAGGACTCTTGTTGGCCAGGTCAGACTATGTATGAGGGGATTTAACCCCTTCTCAAAGGGGCAGGCAGTGGTACGACTGCCATATGCTGCAGCTGCAGGGGGTTCTCTTGGGCTGATATCTGTAAGCACGCTCGTGGTCTGATGCACCCACACAAGTGTTTTAATGACGATGCTAGAAAGCCAAATAGGCTGTGACAGAGGGAAGAGAGGAAAAAGGATAACATCCTATTTGTACCTTAAACAGAGCCCCATGCGTGGAGAAAGCTCACTGCTGAGCAGGAAGGGCAGAGAGCTGGAAAAAAAGAGATGGTCTCGTCAGGCAGCATGTTGCAGTTGTGCGTGAGGGCAGAGTGAGGACACCTCTGCAGCCTGGCCCCCTGTGTCCTGGGTCCTGCTCCTCATCTCCAGCTGGGTCCTGCGTGTACTGAACTCAAAGCAACCCCTGTTTAATTAAGGGGACCTCTCTGCATGCACAGGAGCAGATGAGGAGGGGGTGTCTGGTGTCTGATTTGGAAGGGTCTGCAGGTCTCCTGCCCTCTGTGCCACCACTCACCACAGGGCTCGGTGCTTTGAACCTGGAGTTGTGTGAGAACCCAGCTGCAGGATGAGGTGAAGCTCTGGTCAGCGTCCTGGGTGCTGGCAAGTGAAGCCAAGACACACAGAAAATGCACTGAGAGGCTGCAGAGGAGATATTTACTTTTCCACGCTGTGGTTTTATAAATCTGGTGTAAACTATGGGCAAAATGGGAATTTAGACATGCTGGGGGTGCACAGTAAAGTCCCCCTATGACTCCTACTCTTATCAATACCCACTGGGGAAGTGCAGTGAGTATTTTAGTAGAGCTAATAGGGCATTCAGCCACACCCCAGCCCTTTCAGAGGGTGTGCAATAAAACTCAGAAAGCTGGCTCTCAAATTAGTTAACTGAAATGAAAATAATTTTGAATACAAACATATTGTAATCGATATACTATTTCTATTTGCAAAAGATAAAGAAATTAGTCTGAACTAACATATCAAATTTGAGTTATCTCACAGCTGGGTGGATTTGATCCAGCCTGTTGAGGAGATTAAGTTCAGCATCAAGTCCAGCATTTAAATTGTTATTAAATATTTGTATAGCAACTAGAAGTCACGGTTGACAGCAAATTGCTAGCATGTGAGTGCTGTGTATCTGCAGGAAAATCCCTAGCTGGAAGAGAGATATGATGGAATTAGACAAAGTAGACAAAGGATGCATTGTTGGGGCAGATGAGAGTGGAGGCACAGAGGGAGCGAGTCCTTTGCCCAGGGTGACAGGACGTCTGGGGCAGGGCTGGGGCCTGAAATCAGACTGTAAGGACAGCAAGGTTGTTCAGCTGAGAGAAGCTCAGCCTAAAATAAGAGCCTGGTTTTTTACTACAGTTAGTCAATCACTTGAACCATTTTCAATGGATGTGGTAAATTAACAGTTAACAAAGCTCTGGAACACCTTATGAAGGGATGTGGTAAATTCTGTGCTCATTGTAGTCTCCAAGTTAAGGTGGACTTCTTTCTCTTAGACACGCTTTTCACCATCCACAAACTCCTAGATTAGAGCTGGGGAGTGCTGGGTACATTTCAGAGGTCTTGTTACATGAGAGCCTGAGCTGGGTGAAGGTGACGGTGATGGTATGTCAGGGCCTCCAGGTGTAGGAATCTGGGGGATCTTCTGAGTCCTGAGCAAGACCCTGACCATGGGCTGTCTGAACTTCCGTTTTTGAGACCTTTGACTTCAGGGCTGCTGCTAACAGTAAATTGAACTCAATTGGATATAAACTCCCATTTTTCCAATTGTAAATCACCAAAATAGGAAAGAAAGCTGAAACTTTCTAAGATTTCATCTCTTTTGAGAACCAGGCAAAAGAATGTAGAATTTATTTCTGGTTTTATTTACTGTGAAACAGCTATTGTGAGCAGCCATGAACAGGCAGCAAAGTTTCAGACTTGCTTTATCTTTGAACTCCACCTCGTGTCTCCGAGGATGAAGGATGGAGTAGAGACTGGGAGATGGACCAGGCCCATCACTGCTGCCTGCTTGCCACAGAGCCATGAAAAGTATTCTTGCTGGTCTCTGTAATCCACAGAGCCATGAAAAGTATTCTTGCTGGTCTCTGTAATCCCCACAGCATGTGATGAATTACTGGCATTAATCTATCTGGCCATAACAGCCTCAGAGCTCACAAGTCTTATGTTCATGTCACTGCCTTTTGTAAACATATATTTTAAATATGCATTGATTGGGTATGCACCGTTATTATTCATCAAAATGTTCTCATCTCCTAACACTTAATAACAATAATAAAGATTAATGCTCAGCTCTGACATGGAAAAAGACTGCACGACTATATATTTATTTGGGGAGTTTAATTAAGGCTGTTTGTTACAATAAAAATTAATGTTATTTTCTTCCAAGTGCAGCACAGCTAATATGAAATAACTGGATTTCATGCTGCAGCTATTTGAAGTGGCACTGGGCTGGAATCAGTCAAAAGGAGACGGTGCCCTGGATGTGTTTGTGTTTATATCTTTTTGAGATGATGAATGATCAGAAAACACAGTTCATGCAGTTTTCTTTGGGTGGGGATACCTGGGTGGACTGAAACGCTTTGTTTCATCTCTCACTGTGTGACTGCCACTATGGGTGACCTTAGATAAACCATTTACTCTCCTTGGACCTTGTTTACCCTTCAGGAACTTGTTGGATTGAACCCAAAATTAAGGAAGGGCTTTTAAACTGTAAGGGAAAGGGGTAAAATTGTTTACGGCTGTATTTTAAAAAGTCCTTGGTTTTGTTTGAAGCTGAAACCTTGTCTTATGATGCACTGTAAACTGCCAGGTGGGTGAATCAGTGTGTTTCTCTTTCCTGCAGGAATAACGTGGTAGAGAGTGGCATTGGCCAACCTGAGCCTGTGTGGGAGGGGTGGTCACAGAGGTGTTTGTTACACCCTGGGGAACCAGCCCTCTTCCCTGAATCCAACCAAAAGTACATAAAGGGGCTCAACCAAAAGCTGGGCTTCATCAGTGCATTAGAGGAGAAGGGGAATGCTTCTGCCTCTGGAGAGCCACTCTCCTTATTTCCCACCCAAAACTCCTCCTTAAACCCCCAATGCTCGTCCCAGCCAGTGGGTCATTGAACAGTTCCCCAAAATACCAGCACGGCTGCGAATGGCTGTTGTCCTTGTCTGTGGACTCCTGCCACTGCCAAACCACCAGGTGGTTTTGGGCAGCCCTGGCACCTTCTCCCCCACGCCCTCCCCCAGCAGGACCCCATCTGGAGCCAGCCAGTGAGGGCTGTCACACAGGAGCTCCCAGCACCTCATCCCCCTTGGGATTTTGGGGGCAATGGCCTCTGCTTCTGAAGCTTCATAATCAAAATTGAATAAAGCCCTTCACATTTTCCATATGTCTCTGGAACTGAAGTCTCTGGCCTTTACCATTGCAAGAAGCAGATGGCATATCCTGTTACTGCAAATAGGTTTCAAAGTAAGATGTATTTGAGTTGCTTTATTTAAATCAATAGCTCTCAAATATGCTTTGGATTTGCCATCTTGATAGGCTCACTTGAAATTGGTGTGAGTGTATTAGGTTGCAAAGAAGCAAGGACGGTCACAATAAAGGACAGCAGACACGGCCTGCCTCTTTTCTCTTCCTTTTTTATTTTTTTAATTTTTTTTTCCGTATTTTGCAATGCAGTGTCTGAGTCTCCCACTCCTTTAACTTCCATCAGTGCTCCCAGCCCCACTCCTTCCCAGCGTGTTCAAATCTCGAATGCGAATTCGCAGCTACCTAACAGAGTAAGGTAGTAGGTTTGAAAATATTCATTTGGCTGAACTGTTTTATAACCACAATGTTCCTCTTGGCAAAAATATCTGCAATCAGAAAAAAATCAGCAGGTCTGGCTTTATCCAGCAGAGGGCAAAGCCACCCACCGGCTGCCCGGGCTGGCAGGAGACCCTTCCCGGCTTCCCTTCAAAATCACAGAACAATTTAGGTTGGAAAAGACCTTTAAGATCATCGAGTCCAACCGCTAATGAAACATCCCCAGAGCCCCAGGATGGCACATGGAAAATGCAGTTTGGAAAACGGGCCCCTTTCATAGGAGGATCCCTGCGTGTGGGGTGGGTAGAACTCTTGTTAACCAGGGTGTTTTCATCATCTGTCATTTATTAACTTTTTCTCTGTGTGCTGCATTTCATAAAGTGTGAGATTAAGGGCCTTTTCTGCTGTGAGACCACGAGACTGAGACAGCTTTTGCTGGAAAGAGCACGGGCTGTGAGCAGAGCAGGTAAAGGGGGAAAGCACAGGGGAGCGCACAGCCAAAGGTCCATCCAAGGAAGGGCTGCATGTTTCAACTCCTCTGCCATAATCTGCCACCCTACAACACCCCTTGTTTTACAGATCTGTACTGCTTATTTCTCCACCCCAGTCACCACTATATATTTGAATATATATGTGTGTATATATATATATATATATAGTCATGGTATCTGAATGGCTCACAATCACTGCGTCTCCTCACTGAAAGGAGGCTTTCAGAGTGGAGTTTCCTAAGCTGGGGTTGATCCACTGCTGCTGTGAGATCTACAGGAACAAAGGATGTCCTGCTCACCACGGACGTGTAGAAATTGGGCTACAATCCATCTGCCTTGTCAGCACTGGGACAATGCTCTCAGGCACATGGTGTGATTCTTGGGGCTGTCCTGTGCAGGGCTGGGGGTTGGACTCCGTGATCCATGTGGGTTCCTTCCAGCTCCGGAGATCCTGTGGATTCTGTGCCAGCTCCAGCAATGACCAAGAGCATTAGAGGACGCTCAAGCAAATTGTGCTAGGAGCATGCTGAGTAATTAGCTGACAAAAGTCCTTGTTCCAATCCTAAATTATCAGGGATCACCTTGCTCTGCTCAGCAGTGGATTTTGATCCTTCCCAAAGCTCTTTGTATAAAGTGTTACTTAAAGTTATTCCTTCCTCAAATCTGCTGAGTTCTTGGCTCAAAAATGAGATCATTTTTATCTGTGTTTTATAAAGTTATGATCAAATTCTAATCAAAACACTAATCCCAAGGTATTTCCAGACGCCTTGCCAATAACTAACAGAGACAGTAAATACGATTTGATACCTTAGAGCTCCTCTGAGTCTGATTCTCATTGAGATGAAAGCCTTCAGGCAACTGAGAATTTGGCTCCTACACTGCTGACAAAAACGTAATCAGAAATAGGGGTGGGATTCCCAGATCTCCCAAGAGATACTTGCCTGGCTCTGAAACGAGCATTTAGGGTTTCATTTCTGGCAGTTGTCTTTTGGAAAAATAAAACCTGACATTTTAATGCAGGCCCTTCATACAAAAGGAGTTTTAGAAAGCAGAGAGATTTGCAAAGCCACATACAAAAAGAGGAGAAGGAGGGAAAATTAGATGGAGGAAACATCTGCTAAAGTTTTCCTGTTACTTCAGGAATGTTTGTGTAACTCAAGCATTCCCTAACTTCTTTTGTATCATGAGCAACATCTTTGCTAAAAGATTGTGTTGTGTCCCTCTTCACAACACATAACCTCTCTCTCCATTTGCTTACACAGAAAAGCAATATTTGGAATGTACTTAATGCATCCGAATTTTGCTTTAATGGAGCTGAGGACAAGAAGGGCACTGCAGTTCACTCCTCTCCAGGCCCAACTGGAGACCCTCTGAGTGTCTCCATCTCCTCTCACAGCTGTTCAAGCACACTGAATCTTGTGGCATTCCATAACCTGAGACTAAAGCCCTGCATGTCCAGTGTAGAGCAAACACCCCCGGAACCCAGGCAGCCTTGTGTTTCTTGTTATACAGTTAATGCAAAAGGCTGGTCTTGTTAAAGTTTTAGTAGCAATTGGGTTTAGGTCTGTGCATAAAAAGTGCTGAATACTGGTCTGATTATTGAGTTTGCTCAGACCTTGCTGAAATTGGAATACACAGAGTGCATTACATTTAGGATAAAAGGTAAAAACTCACTTGGATTGTCCCAGTGCCATCATAAATGAATCATCACTTAGCTATTAAGAACCGTGCTTGATCATGTAATTTAGAGCACCCCAAGAAGAAGCACTGGCTGATTCATGTCATAGTATCAGAGCACAGCACATTTGCCTGCTTGCTCACAGTGAAATGTGCAGGAGGTTGGACGGAGTCGGATACACTTCAGTTGCAAAGCCGGAAGAGTGTTCTGCTGGGTGTACCTACCTACCTCCAGACTGAAAACCTCTCTTCTGTCCAACCAGAAGGATGAAAAAGTAAGGAAACCTTAGTCGTATACTTTGATGGTCACCAAGGAATGAGCTGTCCCTCTGGGTGATCTGGTACTTGCCAACATTTCTAGTTCTGACCTCTCTCCACTGGTGCTGGCCTTGCTATCACCTGCAATGTGGACACCTGCCCATGGGAGTATGGAGAGAAAACACCAAATTGTCTCAGTTTCTTGAGCAGCTTTCTGAAACAACTCCCCTAGCTGGGCTTTACACAGTAATGGGGGTCCTGGTCCTATTCCTAATCCTCTAAGGGTTTTCCCCTCCTCCACGCCTGTACAAGAGACATAACAAAATCCATCCTGTAAGGAAATGATTTTTTTTCTTGCTCAATCAGAAACATATGATATTAACCTTTGGAGAAAAATGCATCAAGTTTTATGTTTGCTCCTACAGTAACATTGGGATTTGATTTTAGGACAGACTTAGTACTTCAGCAGGACTGTAAAAATAGGTATCAAGTTACTAGTATGAGAATCATTGCCTAGATACCATAATAGCAGGCAATACGGGGAAACCCTAAATAGACAGTGATTATGTATGTGAGGGAGAGCATGTAATTTAGTGTGGGAATGGCTGCGCTTAACACCTGTATTTAGTCCTTAAGTAAGTTCAGCAAACTAATTTGCAGAAGCCTAAATTAATAAACTGTGTGATGTTTTCTTCTCATTAGACAGACTTTAGTCCATGTTTCCATTACCATTATATGCCAAGTAAGGCATTTCTCTCCCTTGGGCCCAAGGACTGAGTAAAAATTTCATGTGTAAAGCCCTCTCCAAATGCTCTCTTTTCTCTGCTCCCTAGTTTCCAAGTGGGAGCAATGGGATGGAAGGGCCTTGTGGCTGAAGGGTCCCATCCAGACCTGCTCTTCGGACCATGGGCAGCACAGAGGCCGTGGGCATCAGGCTGTCTGGATGAGGAAGAAACTGTGTATCTCTTCCCACTGACTCTAAATGTCCTGCATATATTTATATATGTATAAAAAAGAATTAATGCAGACTTGCACCTCCTTTAACTCCCACATTTCTAACACCAGAAAACACTGTCTGCTAGTAGTTGTAAGCCTCTTTCTAGCACAGATACTGCCTAAACCCTCCTTCTTTCCATTTTCCCCCCACTGTGACATTACCTCACATGTGCTCTCTCACATGCAGACAAGCAGTACCTGACAGATCCCCTCTGCTCACAAAGTCGCCTTCCTGCCTCATTTGTAAACTTTGGGCACTGGGTCCTGTTCCAGTCTCCATTGCTTCTCAATGCTCTTATATTTATCCTGAAGTAGGGTGGTTTGCTATGCCACCAACTTCAAGGAAGCTTCCCACAAACCTCAGTGTAATGTGCAGGACAGACCCTTCCACTGTGAATGACAAAAAATCACTGCAATGTGGGAGCAGCCACTTCTGCTGTACAGCACAGCGTGATGTAAAATAGAGTAACAGCTCTTAGTTTCTTCTATGTGCATGTGCATGGATGTGTCAGTGCCCGTGACTCTGTACTTCTTTAGAAAGTGATTCTGACAACATGGATGGAATAAAAGTAGTCCACTGGCTGAATTAGAACAACGGGGACCCTCTGCAGCCAAGAGGAGCTTGCTAAGTTTTCTCCCCATTATATGTCCCTGCAGCACTCTGGAAATGACAACGTGAGCTAGATAGGAGAGCCAGTTAAGGAGCATAGAATAATTCAAATCTTTCATCTAGGAAACATTTTGCTGTATTTATTTTTTTTCCCACAAGCAAGCAATCTATAAGAAGCTGGGTTCTGCTTTCTATCAGAAGCAAATTATTAACCTCCATTTCTTCTTCCCTGCCTTAGGAAGAAGGTTTTTGTCAGTAACAGATCAGAGAATGCACAGAGGTTTCTGATCAATTTGCAGCTGGTGTTTGTTTGCATTGTTTCAGAGTTTGGTCATTTTATGTGATATCCTTCAGATATCACATGAAATATCTACCTGAGCCCGTGGGAGAGCTTGCACCTTGCCTCTGCAGGGGCTCTGTTCTCCTTGAGAACGAAAAACCCTTTAGCAAAGAGCTGAGTGACTGTGCAGTGCCTGCCCACATGTCCTCCTCCAGCTCTTGGCCACTGATCCCAGCAAGCCGTGTGCTTACTGAGTGCTTTGAAAGATGCATCTGCTGGTTTAGCCAGAAAACAGATTGGATCTTTAGTTTGGTGTGCTCAGGCTTCTTTACTGCATTGGTCTGAATCTGGGATGAAGGTTTTTCAAAGAAATTGGAATCTGAAAGGTAATGGCCCTGCTTATATTCATGAATTATGCCCCAGGAACTGCTTCACTGCACACCAGTTTGGAGAGGAGTGGCAGCCCCTGAGGAGGAGAAACGTTCCACATCCCTGGAAGTGTTCAAGGCCAGGTTGGATGAGGCCTGAGCAACCTGATCTAGTGAGTGGCATCCCTGCCCATGGCAGGGGGCTTGGAACTGGATGATCTTTAAGGTGCCTTCCAACCCAAGCCTTTCCAGCCAGAAAAACAGGAGCAGGAGGAGCTCTGGGACGCAGTCCTGGCAAAGACTGCGGCACTGCCCTTTGGGATGGGGTGCACAATGAGCCCCCCAAGTCCTGTCCTTGGTACCCAGGGCTGGGACACTCATTTGCTGAAGAAGTTTGTTGTTAGCAAAGCTGATGAACAGCTTAAGTCACACTCTGTCACCAAACGGTGCTTTGCCTTGAGAAAGCCATTTGGACAGGCAGGGGAGTTACCAGATCAAGGGAGAATTTGGTATTATATCAGTTGTGACAGCTGCAAATTCTCCTAATTGCTATCGATTGTCAGGAAGTTTTATTAGACCAGGAAGTTGGTTCAAGTTTAGCCATAAAAATGTGAATTTCAGCTAAGATAATAATCAATGGTAGCCTTTAAATGTTGCAAACACTTTTCTGATTGAGCAGGTTGAATGCTGCGTTATTGAAGTTGCTAATCTAACACATTTACTTGGCAGACATAAATCATTGCCTGCATGAACACAAACTTCTCAGTGCTTCAGCTAAAGGCAGTATTTTTTTCTGGAGGCATATTTGGATACTTTATGCTAGTCATTAATAACACAGAAACTAAACAGCAATTAAATCAAGAAAGAAATATATGCTCTGGTTTGTAGGAGTGCTGAGTAACTGCAGTCCTAGTTAGAGATAACAGATGTTGTGGGTGTTCTGCACTTAAAAATATCCTTCCCATGGTCCTCAGGAAAATGAATGGGCCTAATTTAAATGAAGAGATTCTTCTGTTTTCGGAGATATATGGATTCATTTTATTGACTCATTAGTGAATTATTTCATTGATCCTTAAGCTCCTGGACCAGTGAAATACATGCGCAGGAATGTTTGAGGGCTTCCATGACTATTAAATTTAGTACAGTGGTTGGGCTGCTTTTGGTTTTTAATTAATAGTTTTGCTTTGTCTGTAAACAATGAACACTTTCCAGTGGGCATGGAACAAGTCTGGGGATGTAGGGGTGACAAGCAAGTGCCCTTGGTCACTTGCTGCCATAAGTACAGCCACTCTGCATCCAGCATATGCCATCCTGCCATTGTTCAGTGCCATTTCAAGCAGCTCTGTGTTTGTCAGGCTGTTTTTTTCGCAGCACTTGTGTGATATGGAGTTACAGTTTGAAAAGGTTAAGCTGTGTCCTCTTGCCTCTGTCCGTCAGGTGGGAACAGAGCCGGCTGCTTCCTCATCCCATGTCAGATTCAGATTGTGTGATAAAACATGACGGGACAAGTTCCCTGGTCTAACCTGGCTGCTCCAAGCCCGGCTCTGAGAGCAGAGTGGTTGGACTGGTTTTAGGTCACCCTCTCAGCACTTCTCCTTTTGGCTCAGCCTTAGTCTGAGCACTGGGAGAGGTAAAGGGGTGTTGGAGGCTGCAGGGGCTGCCAGCAGCCTCAGCAGGGGTGTGGGGTGAGGGTCACTGCTCCCCAGGGAAGACACAGCTGGAGGAGCTATGACAGTCCCAGGCAGCTAGAGGAGCCCAAGGTGTGTATTTCTCCCTTCAGGTCTTTAATGCTTTAATGCCCTTCATAGACATTTGGTCCAGTTCAGAAGTACTCACAGAGTTTTGGATGAGCTGCAGCTCCTAGGTTTGACACACCGTGGTCTGGTTCTGTTTTGGACTTGTCTGAAGTGTTAGGGACTGGAAAGGCATTATGCTTCCTCCCAAAAGCCTGAGGCTTCCTTGAGAGCTCACTTCATTTCCTGGGTCTCAGCCAACCTTAGGAAGTTGCAGGTGTTTTGGCTTCTGTAAGGATTTTTGCTTCTAAAGGCCGCTCATGGGTAATAAATTGCTTTATGCCAGCTTGGACATCAGCTTTACTTCAAAAAATGCCTGTTTTAGTCTTCCTTATTAGACAACAGAAGACATGATAATCTGCTTTAGCACTCTGAGTAAAGAAGCTGCCATCTCCATTGCTTCCAAACCAAATGAATAAGGAAAGGTTTTGTTACACCTGTGTCTTGTTTACATTATTGTTTCAATTATAAATGTTTATACTGTGCGTTGGCCGGGATGATAACACTGTATTTTTGCTTGATGTTTCAAAGTTTAGGATAGAAAGTATTTAATGCAGAAGGATGGCTCTCCTGTCTTCAAACGGGAGCGACAGTTTCAGCCTTCATACACTTTATTTGGAGATCAGGGCTGAAAACTGGATTGTGAATGTCTGTTGAATGCCAAAGTCAAAGCTGTAATTTTTTGTAGTAAGCTAAAAGAAGTGACTGAAAATGAGGCATAAGGAAGGAGTCCTGTGGTCTTGCTTGTTGTCCCAGCAGTGTCTGGGAAAGTTTGATGCTCTTGTTCGTGCTTGTATTGAGTAGAATAAAAGCAGCCTCATTAGCTCCATATGATAAATTACAGATCTAAAAATACCCATCACATTTATATGGTGCAATGAAGCCAATTTTCACTCAGGAGCAGAAGAGAGAGAGGAACTTGTTAAGAATCAGTTGTATACAATGTCTGCCGAGACTGCTGTGCTGTTTGTGCTAAACATCAAGCACAACGATTTACATTCCTGTGAGAGGGGATCAGGAGCAGAGAGCTGTGTGGTGTTGGGTATCTGGTGCCAAGGATGCCACTGAAAACTCCTGGAGACAGGCTGGGTGGGCACAGGGAGTGCAAAGAGCCACAGTGTGTGGGGCAGATAAGAACTAAACAACACCTGGATTTTGAAAAAGCTGCTGAGTCAAACTTCCCACCTAGCAGTTTGATAGACATTCCCAAAGCAATCTCATGGACTGGAAAGGGCTGAGGAGCAGTAGACACTTAGAGAATTAAAGCTTGCATCGGGTGTGACAGGTACAGCAACTCCAAGCTGAAGAAGCTGCCACTGGAAGCCCTGAGGTCAAACAAAGCCAGTGAGATCTCACATCTCATTCAGGAGCCACATTTCACACAACTAGTTGTTACTCAGAGCCTTGATGAACGCTAAAGCTGATTCCTGCCATTGGCAGAGGTTTGTCACTGCAGACCCAAATATTAAAAGGGGATTGGTTTTGGGTGGGACTGTCCGTGCTGCTATTCTAGCTTTAATTCCTATTACGATATGCATCAGGTGTCACACCAGATGTCCAGTCTAACCCTTCTGGCCCAATAGCCATAATTCCTTAGCTTTATTGACCATACATGTTATTTTTTGTCCAGGTGCCTTCTGCAAGTAAATGGTTTCGGTCTCACTCTCAATGTGTATCATTTGCTTCAGCCCCATGCTCCCATGCTCAGTGTAAGGCATAAATCAGCAAAATTAATTAATGATTCTTTGAGTGCACCAGTGCTTCCAAGTCTTTTAATGCCTTCATTTAGACAGGCAGTGCATGAGCAGCATCATAGCCAAGGATGTGAAATGCTTTTTAAATCTCTGAAGCAAGCGATGGTGGTGTGTGCATTGTTTATGTGGGTGATGGCCCGGCTGCTGCCTTTACATTTTTATTCAGTCTCCAGGCATTTACTGTAGGCCAGAAGCTGTAATGACTAGGAAAGAAATTTACTCTTGTTTCAGACAGAGCTATTAAAAGAAAATTCTTGTCAAAGTAATTCTTATCTCATGATGGGATTGCTGAATTACTGCATATTACGGGAAAGGGAATGGCAAGTGTGTTGGCTTCTCTTCACATTAAGAACCTAGAGAAGAACTATTGTTTTATTACAATTGTCATACTCCCATACGCACTTTTTAAAAAAAATCTTCTAATATATGAAATCATCCTGCATTAGGTATGGGGTATAAGGTAACGTTGGCAGAATTGAAGAACAGATTGCTCAGACAGGATTGCAAAGCGAGTGATTCCTTCCTTTGGCTGTGTAAGTGCATGCCCCAGACATGAGCAGGAGGGAGGCACTGAACAGTAACACCTCTGTTCCTCAGGGACTACCCAGAGGGGTAATTCTGCCTGGGGGAGACAGCACAGTCCCTTACACTGACCCCTCTCATCACCCCCCCTCTCGTCATCCCATCCCACTGTCACCAGGGTGCAAACCCGTAATTAGCACAGAGCTGTCTAGTGTGGGGCTCTGCAGGTCAGTCCCACAAGCTCATCACGGCGAGACTTCACTATGTCCAGTTAAGGATCGTGGCAATGCTCAAGGTTTTATGTAGTCCCACAGGCAGAAAGGCCCTTTTGGTGCTTTTTCACCACTGAGTCAGTTTGTATTTGTGTCCCACAACCCAACGTGCTGCTTGACAGGGCCAGGGAACCCCTCACTTACCTTCACTTGCCCACGTGGCTTCAGTGGCTGTGGCAGCCCCTTCTGCAGATCTGCAATGCAACAGAGCAGCATAAGAAACTATTCTGACTTACCTCTGGTTTTAAACCAAAATACTAAATCTAAATGTGCTTCAATTTCTATCCCAAATGTCCAAGGCAATGGTGTGGAAATAATATGTAGCTTAAAAAAGAAATCAGACGAAATAGTTTCCTCAGTCCCTTGGGTATTACAGAACATTAGTTCACTGACACCTTCCTGCAGAGGCTGTGCAGGCTGGCCTTTCTGGTGTCGTTCCCAAAGCGTATACCAGGTGCTTGGGATTTATCCAAGGAGGAGTGACTGTGGGTCTGGCTGCCCAGGGTTGCTGACCTGGAGTCTGCAGCAGCCACAACACTGAAACCTTTTCCTGTTCACCGAGGGTGTCATCATCTCTTCTCTTACCTTTAGTTTCCGTCTCCTAAAGCTTCTGCATGATAACAGGACACAAATGTGAAATCAGGAAACTGCCTGATACACCCCAGTTGACCAGTTAATCAGTGGTCCACGTGTCTGTGGTGATGGTCCCTGATAAACAGCAGCACCACAAACCCTTCCTCTCCCGACTGCTTATCTCTTCCCAAATCCCCTCTCCGTGAGCTCACTCCTCTCCTCCCCAGCGTGGCACCACGCTCCAGCTGCAGCTAGCTCAAGGTTACAGCTGGAGTCTCTCAAGAGCTCCCTCTGCCAAGACGATGGGCCATTCTCATACTATAATGTGCAATTTGGCCCCTAAACAAACAACCTCCTATAGATCTATACATGCAGCTGCTTGTTACTGGCTGGGGCGGGATTCCCTCCAGCCCTGGGAAGCAGAAAGCAGCTGAAGGCAAGTGTTGTACCAACCCCTTGGTTCATGTCTCGATCTGCTCCTGGGATGAGGACGAGGACCCACGTCGGTACAAAACCTTTTTGCTAACCCGGCCCCTCCTGTCAATGGTGTAGGAACAGGAAACCATTTTCCTCTTCTTTAAAGTTTTTGTGTAATTTGAGAGTCAAGCTTTATGCAGATCGGAACATGTTGGTAATGTCTGGAAAGTAATTATGGCATGTACTATTACTTTAATATTTACCAAGCGCTGACAGAGTAATACTTCTATTAAATCCTTAGGGAGGGTGAAACACACACCACAAGGCATGGTGAGATGAAGATAGTCTTCTGAAATCACTCATTTATATTTCAATTTTATAGTCACTTTCCTGTGACCTACTTTTAATCGTATGATGGCTTCTTTGTGTCTTAAATTATATAAGGTGGCTAATGATTTTAATTTAAAGTTCTTTATGGAAGAATGCAAATAATATTTCTGCCTAGTGAAGACATGCTGTGATTTTCTAATTGAAAAACTATTTATCATTTTCTTGAAGAGCAATGGAAGAGGATTAACCCTGCTGGAAGATGGAAGTCTTTCTTTTCACAATTGTCTAAGAGCAATATATCAAGGGTTATCATGAGATCTCTGTGTTTAAAATGAAAACTATGAGATTAAATACCTTTTGGCCTCTGATTTATTTTTTTCTACAATGAGAGGAATGCACTAAAGTGATTTTGCAAAATCAAAGAGCAGCATTTCAATATTCCTCACATTTGATAGGTTGGATAATCTAATCTAATCCAGATTTTCTACTGAATTTTTTTTTGCTCAAAGGATATTTATCATAACCAACCAAGTTAGGGTTAGACTTTTTAATCTAACTTGCATACTCCTCAGAGAATGTACAGTCTTCTGTGACTTGGGAAAAAAAAAAAAGCCATTGAGTTTAACTCATTAATTGCCTGCCAAACTGATTATAAGAATAATGAACTTGATTTAGATGCTCCAAGAAGATTTGAGTCACAATGTTGGTGAACCACTGAGGTTCGTGTTCTGGAGTAAACGTTTGTGATGTGTCCAGACTACTCTTCACCGTAACATTTGGGAACTCAAGCAATTGGCCCTTGACTATTTTAATTTAAAACATGTCCACAGATTGGAGAGAAAAATCTATAGCAATATAATTATATGAATATATGAACTTCAAGACAGCTGAGGGACACAAAAATCACAGAGAAGCCCACAGTCCAAAGGAAATGAGTAGCTGGTAGGTGGAGTTCCCTGACATCTGGATTTCACTACAGCAAAGCATTGTGGAAACCTGACTGGGTTGCCATCACAGCCTTGTGTCCTGTGGCCTTAGCTAAAACTGCTAGGTTTTATACTTTGTTTTAATTCCTAGGTTATTAATTGCCAATACAGATAAGATGTCTTAATGTGCGTGCGCTCTCCTTCCGTTGCATTTCATTAGGAAAACATCATTCCATTTCAGCCACACATCATTAAACATTTCAGAGTATATCCAGACAGGCAGTTGTATATACGAGACACATTATTACAGGTAATATATTTTGCTAAGCTGCACAGCCCTGCAGATAAAGAGGCAGCGAGTGCCCTGGCCATGGTGCAGGCATGTTCAGGGGCACATGCAGCATCCATTGCTGTTAAACACAGTCACACAGTTTTTCAACTTCTTTTTTTTTTCCCTCTCCATTCCTACCCTTCAGACACGAGGCTGCACATCTGTGTTTGCAGGGAGAGAGGACAGACTGCAGACTGAAATCCAAAATCCACAGTCAATATGGGGATGGAGGCTTCAGCACCAGACCCCGCGTGTAGTTGTTTGTGTGAGAGTGAAGTTCGAAGGCAGAGAGGCCCAAAGCACTGCCAACCCCTCAGCGCAAGACACTGGGGGATTGAGCCCTTAATCCACGCTGGGCTGTCAGGGCAGCGCTCACACTGACGGATTTCAGCTTTCCACCGAATTGATTAGCACTGTTTCAGTGGCTGTCTGGGCTTGAGCGAGCCCTGTATCTATTGCCAGCCGTTCTTATCCTCAGAGAACCTCTCTCAAAGTTCAGCTCAGTGAAGTTGCCCACAAGGCAGTCTTACTCTAGTCAATACAAATATAATAGAAGGCAGCAGGAGAGCGGGCAGGCTCCTTACACTGAATGAGAGCTCCTTACGCTGAACAAGAGCTCAGGAGAGATGTGATTTCTTAGAGCAAACAGCAAGTACACCCTCAGATATAAAAATCACCAGGCAGTCAGTACCATACCAAAGGTATTTTATTTTTTTCCTCAGCACTTGTGCATCTGAGCTTCCTCAGGGACCTTTCCTGCAGCTGTATGTCAGATTATACTTAACACCATTATCATGCTAAAGGCAAGAAATCTCCATTAAGGGACTCCTAGCTGGGCACACATGCTGGCATATTAATTTTCCAGACAGTACAGTACCACTGCATTAAGCCACTGAACAGGCTCAAATATACAAGGTCCTCCACAAGCCAGAAGACACTCTCAAGTGCTCCCACCCTGCCTGGTGCAGACCCTGTGGGGGCCAAGGCTCAGAGGTGCAGAACTGGGCTGGGTAATTAGAACAGCAGACTGGGGGGCTGAATCAGTATCAGGTGCCCACCTGGAGAGAACATACAGTCATTGCATGTGGAAGGGACACAGCACTGGGTTATTGGCAATAATTGAGCAAACTGGCTTTTTAAAAGTCTTATTCTTTGAGGGAAGGTAAAGAGGAATTTAGACTTGACTCATTTTTCCCAGTCTCCTTTCCTGCGACAGTGAAGTAAATGCTCTGTGCTATTGTGAGCTTTATTGGGTGGCTTATTACACACTTAAATGCAGTCCTTCAGACAGGAGATGTCTACAAATCCGTCTTTAACCATGCTTTGGATCTTGGTGATTTACTCTTTCTCACCCATCCATGCATCTCTCTTCTTATTTTTATCCACTTTAGACTGTATTAACACAAACACCACACCAGTTTGCAGCTCCTGGCCTGGCTGTGTCCATCTGTCTGTCCCACTCTCCCCCCCGAGCTGTGCATCGCTCTGGCTGCCTGCAGTGAGGCAGTCAGATTTAGAGGAGGTTTTTCTTGACTCACTTACTGTAGCTGGATTAAAGAACTGACATAACTATCACTGCTTATTTTGCCCTGATAGCTTTACTGTGAATCTTTTTCTAGAAGTTGTATTTAGAAGGAGCCTGGTGGGGTGTCTTTGCACATGCCTAGAACTGCAGCCGGTACAGAAACACAGGGTGCTCAGAGGTGCTGCTCTGGGTATAATCAGTGTTGGCACAGTTCTGGGAGAAATTTTCTCCCCTTTCCAACACAACTGTCCTCGACCCCATGGGATATTCACCTGCATCTGAGGGACTAAACATTGACTATCTCTGAGGGACAAAACAGGATTTTGATGGGGTAATTATTGGGATGAGGCTATCAGATTCTGCTCCCTGTCTTTAAAAGCTCTCTCAGTGGCTGTATTACTTTCTTTCCATTTGAGAGTACGAAAAAGCAGCAACAAGAAACCCTCAAACCACATGGAAAAGGAATAGCATCAACGTGTAACAATGCATTCAACAGCTCAGCCCCACCCATGCAAATCAAAGTGTTCCCTCAGCACACAGCTTGGCCAGGATTAGCGAAAACCCCGGTATTGTTTTTTTTATTGTTATTATTATTTGTTTGGTTTAATCCTAAAAGCTGTTACTTGTATTTGATAAACAAACAGTAGCTTTTATATACCAGCAAACGGTGTCCATGATAGCAGTAACACCCCAAGGTGCTGGCAAAAAAATTGCGTGTTGCAAACGGTGGGTAATGAGGGATTTGGGGAGGGGGATCACAGCTTAATTAACTCTGCCACTGTGCGGCAGCTGAGCTTCGTCAGCCCAAGACAGAAAGAAAGGCACGTTCTCGAGGGGGCTGCAGGATGCTAATGGTGATGGTACATTTCGTGTGGCTGCACATCCCCGGGCACCATCACCCACGAGGGAACACAGCGGGATGGAGGGGAGAGAGGGGACCCACAGAGGCAGCAGCACCGTGGAAGAAGAACTGTGATCCTCAGGGAGCTCCTGGAGACAGCAGAGGGAAGAGGAGCATCCTGGAGAAGTCTGAATGTGGCAGGAGTAGAGGCAAGTTACATTTCACTCCTGGTTTGATCACACAGAAAGAATTATATTGAAATCATCATTCATATGGGCAAATGCTGTATGGTGTGTGCAGCTCCCAAGGTACCAACCCCTGGCCATGGGCAGCAAGGAGCAAAAGGGCAGTCATTGGCTTGGCACGAGTTTGGGGCACACACTATTCCCTGACGGTAGTTGGCAACACCCCACAAAGGCAGCACAAATATTCAGTTTTCAATGGAGCTTCATAACTAAGACTCAATATAGAAAAATACTCCCCATTTTCTCCTTGAAGTCAGGTAACTCCAAACAAGAAAATTCCTCTCCCTCTCTCCCAGACCAGCTGCTTCATTTAGGTAATTTGGACACCTCTGTTTCCTCCACAGGATGCTAATGGATGGAGATGCTTTGCAGAGGGGCTGAGACCTGTGCCAGCTCCCCTGCAGGCACCGACTGCCTAGGAAGGGAGACTCGGGGAGCCCAAAAACCTCCCTGCTCTTCATTTGCTCTTCATTTTTATGCGTGCTGCTGCAGTGGAAAAAGGCATCAAGCCTCTCAGAGGGAGCAGGGATCGATGACACACGGATCAGAGCAGCAGTTGGAAAACTTTGGGTGAAAGTGTAATACTGTGAGTTCTTCCAGCTTGGTTTCATTCAAGTCCTGATACTGAGGTTTTAGTACGATGCCAATTTTAGCTTGAATTGTCTGACAGCTCCTCTTTGTGAACAGAAGCAATATTGACAGAATGGTACTTTTTGAAAGAGGAGTGATTTCTTTTTTTCCCTAGTGAAAATACACTCCATGTGTAAGGGGATGATGCTGCTTCTTTTCCTTCTGAACTAAGGCTGCTTAAAAAGAAAGCCTGGTAGCTGGCTTTCATTACAGTCATGGCTTTGAGTTTTCTGGGAAAATAGGTATTAGTTATAGGATCTGAGCTGATGCTATTTTAGGGGGGTTCCCCTTGGATTTACTGTTCAGGTGCTTTCTCCAGGAGACTGGATGGAACACGTGCCCTGGACATGTCCTGGATAAATCCCGAGGGTCCCAGAGCAGGAGGGATGACAATCCTCACATTTGAATGTGGCTCTCATTAACCAGCCTCTTGAGCTGAAGGGGACCATGGTGTATTAAGTGGTGTCAGTGGCATAAAGTAGAATGTGACCTGCAAGGGGATGAAGCAGCCCTTCACATGTGCAATGGCAGGACCAAAGGGACCATTCCCCCTTCCTGGGCTCCCAAAACCTGCATCCTAAATACCAGTTTGCTGTCCCCAGGACAGAGGAAAATTGTTTATGCTGGGAGAAAACAAACTGACAACCCTAAATTTCTCTGCCAGCCTCCTTTTTCTTCATCATATTTATTTTTTGCACATCTTGCCATTTGTGTCATGCCACGACGAGAAAGCAGCAAGAAATGAGCTGCTGTCAATGAGTCCTGAAATCACAGAATGATGGCAAATCACAAAGGCAGAGTGGCTGTGTCACCCCTGGAACCTCCAGTTTGGAAAAGGAGGCTGTGTGAGTGGACCCTCCTGAGACCTGCCTGCTGCAGAGAAGTGCTTCCCTAGTGAGGGATAAACCGATGGGAATATTCGACACCCCCTTACATAATGCTCTGACATGCTCTTTTCTAAACTCATGGAGCTCCAGAGATCCAAAAGTCAGTATCACAATGAAAACTGTAATTAAAGTTTCGGTCAGATTGAACCCATTACATCTCTCACAAGTACCCAGTATTGGTTTCAGCCTCAACCCCAGGGATATGTAGTCTGATACCTCTGTAATCCTGCGAGCGGGGGCCTGAGCCCGTCGCACATGCCATTTGTATGGCTTAAGCCCAAGAATATGCTTCCAACCAACTTTAACTCCATGGGATTCATGTTTTATTGACTCTGAGAAAACACAAGCGAGCGGAAGCTGTGTCTGCCACGAGGAAGATGGCTTTTGAGACACAAGCTGTAAATAGAAGGGAAAGGGCTATTTTGGCTGTATTTTTGCATTGGCATAAAACTGCAGCAGATTGCATTATTCAGTGGGTAATGTAATGTTAATGCGGCCCTGTAGCTGGGGGCGAGAGAACTTAAGGTTTAATCATTTTGTAATGCACTTACATTGCCCATTTTAGATTTGTCAGCTGTCATAAATGAACTGCAGTTTTATCCCGGGACTATATATAGAATTACTATTTATATATTTTTTCATCTGCAGCTTATGCAGTTTAAATGAAAAAAAAAAAAAAAATAAGGAAAGGGCCAGGACGGAGCAAGGGGGGATGCGCCCTTGGCTCTGCTCCGCTCAGAGAATTCCTCGGTGCCTCTGTGCAGGAAAATACTGCTTTTGCCTAAGCCTCAGCTTAGGTGCTTGACATTTTCAATAAAACAACACCCATTTTCAGCAGACATTTAGTGTTTTGGAGAGTGAAGTATGGAAACATTGCATATAAAAATACGGCCCCGTAGAAATGGCAGTTGGTGAACTTCTGCTTTGTGTCGTACGTATCTATCATTCACAGGCACCAAACTCCAGGAAATCCTCTCCCATGGCATCACTCCTCACCAGTTTTATTGAAAAACCATAATATCCTTTTGCATTCTAAATTCTAACTAAAAGCCACCCACGTTACAGCTTTTCGTATACATATTTTAGCAGTTCTCAAACAAAGACAATTCCTCCCTCGGCTGCTGAGTCCTGCTGCTTTCCCTGCTGTGGCTCCTCGCAGCATCACTGGGAATCTCATGGCATGTTGCAAGCTGCCCGAGCGCTGATTAATGTCCTTGCCAAGAAAAAAAAGAAGGGGTTTGCAAATGGATTTGCTGCTCCTATCAGCTCAAAGAAGTACTAGAATGTGTTTGCTTTTTTGGGGCAACCATTTAAAAAAATCCAAGTGAAACTTGAGAAAGTAAAATGTCCTGCTGGTCATAAATATCAAACATTCCTATTGTCTCATCTTTTAATCAAATTCTTACTGTGGAAATGATTTCTGTAGGGAGTTTTGCCTTGACTGTTCTCTCCGCTGCTATATCCTACAGGCCAAAGGATTTCTTTTCTTCAGTGATAATAATTGATGTTTTTTTAAGAAGCAAGAATACCCCTGTTTTCATCCATACCATTTACCTACAAAGAACATGATAATTTATACAGCAAATGCAGGCTGCGCTTCCTGCTGGACAGCCTGATTTATCGACTGTGCATCTGTTTCATATAAAGTGCCCTGAGCAGAACAAAAACCTCCATTCTAGCAAAACCAGGACAGTTTCTTTAGTTTTCAATAAATCATGTTCTACCTGTGGGATACCTTGTTAACGACTATACACTAAATCCAGAGGGGGTTTTCCTTTTTCTTTTTTTTTTTTTTATTTTTAACTATCCATCCCAAATATTCTGAGTTTCTGAGGCCAGCTGAACTCCTTTTCATTTCTGAGGAATTCTGGCATTAGTAAGCTGCCTGCTTCAAATATCTCATTAGTAACACACATCAATCTCATCAAGCAGCCTCATAAAACCATGAGGCAAAATCTTCCTTCATTCTGCTTGTAGTTTACATCTTTGCCTTTAAATCTATCTAACTGTATTTTTTTTTTTTTCTATTCAGGATGCAATTGAATTTCCATTAAGGAGCCTGAATTCTATGTCCAGGGAAAACACCTGGGAAAAAGCCTCCTTAGAATCATAGGACGTTTCGGGTTGAAAGGGACTTGAAGATCATCAAGTTCTAAGCAGGAGAGGACAGTGGCCTAAGCAGGAGAGTGAAGGAAGTGAAGGAACTGACAGAATTATGGAGAAATGTGATGAGGTTTCACCAGAAAATGCTCTCTGTTCCCCCCTGGAGCCTGTCCCTTCCTGGAGGAGATCCTGGCTCCACTCTTCCCCTCCCAGCTCTCCTCCACAAGGACAGCCAGGGCAGGGATGCCTTTAGGAATCGCTCCTCACTTTTGCTGCAAATCTCACTCTTTGAATCTTCAGCACCAACTTTCCCCAAACCACCTGAGGTTTTAGGAGCCTGAAGGATGGGAGGAGATCCATGTTCCCAGTGCAACTCCACTGAAAATGTGTAAGTGCAGCCAGACTGGACCCAGGGGGCCCATGTCTGTCAAAAGCACTGATACAAAGCCAAAATCATCGTTTGAAGACTTAAATTGATGTAACTGGGAGTGGAAATTGTATTTCTACTGAGGGCATAATTCATGCAGGAGGATGCTTATAGCATCCAAAAGGCTTTGAGCTCGTGCTACAATACTGTCAGTGACGCACAGAGGTGTCTAGAGAAAAGGGAGTACATTCCTGTAAAACACCAGCACAGGGCGCCATGACAGAGCTGTGTCTTGTTTCCTACCCTGTGGGCTGGACCTGCATCCCCCTTCTTCCCCAGCCCTTGTCTGGTGAGCTCCAGCCATGCCGGCATTTCCTTGGCAGAGCCAGAAGGTCTATGCACGTGGCTGCAGCCCCAGGTCCACCTGAGGTTCACTGGCCCCCAACATCCCACCGAGTGTCCCTCCCAGAAGAGGACATGGCTTTGAGGCACACACTGCCTTCTCCTCTGGTGTTTTCTCTGGACCATGGGGGTCTTGATTTCCGACAAGGCCCCTTCTTCCCACTGTAATATGAATTGCAGTGTAAAAATACCACAGATGGGATGAGCGAAGTCCTTGACCTTGTTTCTTTGCTGCACAAAGCCAGGTGGTGTTTCTGCCAGTTTCTCTATTGCCAGTCGGGAATCAAACAGCTCCCCATCATCAAATTGCCCGTCCTTTGTCCCTGGGCATAGAGCAAAATAAAGTCACCTTTCCAACAGTTTGCCAACTGTTGAGACACGTTGCTATTTCAGTGTTATCTGCAGTGCTGTTTGCTTTGCCCAGGTGATCTGTCCCCGAGTTGCCGGGACCAGACCTCAGGGCTGAGCTGTGCAGCCTGCACGTGACACTGCTCTAAAAATCACCTCTTCTCTGCAGGGGAACTGAAGAAGCCCTTGGGCTTGAGGACACCTTGGTTTGCTTGTTCCTCTCCTCCTAGACCCAGGAACAACTCAGGCTGCCCCTCGTCCTGCCACAAGCACCCAGCACACCTGGCAGCAGCACAGGCTGTCCAGGGTGACATTCTGGGCTTCTTCCTGCAGGGAATGCTTTCCAAAACGCTTTGGTCTGTGGTGCAGTTGTGCCTATTCAGTGTTTTAGCAGGATAGTTTCTGCTTCAGCCTTTTTTCAGATGTTTCATTTGTGTTTCTGATGCCTTTGACAGCCTGGCTAGGACTGAATCTGGCCCCTGATAGACACTTCTCCATTAGTCAGAGATTTGTCTCAGTGTCAGGGTTGTTCTGAGGTCTAATTAAGTTTACAGTTTCTAATTAAACTGACTTGAGATCCTGGGGTGAAAGGTCTTTGAAAAGCAATCGTGTATCAAAAAGTTAGGATTTTTTGCTCCAATGTTTTTGTGTAAGACTAATTTTAGCATCCAGAAGTAAAGGATGAGTAAACCTTTCTCAGGCTTTGGGGATATTGGTTGAAGCTTTTTGTCATTCACCTTAATCAAAGAAGTAATAAAAAATTGCTAATCACCTTACTGGAGGTACCCATATCAGGGTGGAATATGTGGCCATCAGGTACACAGACAGGAAGCAAATAATACTTGCTCACAAAGAAGAAAACTGCTGGACTGAGGAGATGTGTGATACCCAGACTGCAACCCTCATGTCCCTCTTCCTGTGGTAATTTTTAACCCCACCTCCCAGAAAATTAACAGGTGGTATTTGACAGGGAGTCTCACATCCCATTCCTGAGCCAGCCCCTTTGAACAGGGTGTCGCTGTGAGCTGCACAGCGTCGTCAGTCAGTTAAAGTTTATAACTTCATTTCTTCAGATTCAATCAACCAAATCAAATATTTCCCATGGAAGATTTGATTAAATGTCATTCACATGTGGCAGAGGAACTTTCAAAATTATGAAAATTGACCAATTCACTCCCCTTGCCTTTGTATGCCAAAATTATCTTCAATCTTAATAAACCTTCATCAATGCCTACTTTATACTTAGACATAAAAGCAACCCTTGGGGGACCTTAAAGGGTGTTTGGGGTCAGACCAGGTCCTTATACAGTGTTTCCTTCAGGGCCAACTGCACATTAGTTCACTTTTAGTCCTGGAGAGCAGGGAGCCTCATTGCCTTTGTGCCCTGCTTGTGTTACAGCCTTTTGTGACAGGAAACTGACCCACCCCATTGTCATTTTGAGGGTCAACTGAAACCTTATCTCCCCAGGCTTGCCTTTGGATAAATGCTGAGGGTTTACCTCATTTAATATAACTAAGATAATTGAAAGAAGAAGAGCAGTGGACTGAGATGTGAGAGAGATGGAATGTGATGCTCCTGTCCTGCTTCACTTGGTTATGTTCTGTTCCCAATGCCTGGACAATTAATAAATGCTGTTTGATGGGTTGTATCATTTAAGGTAACTAAGAAAACTTGCCTTCTTTCAAGGCTCTTGCCTTTAGAGCTCAGTAATAGGCAATGGATAAAGAACTGAGAGGGTCACAGATTTTTAACTGGGAGATTTTTCCCCCCAAAAATAATGCTGACTTGTTGAAAATGTCTTTTTCAGCTTGAAAAGAGATATTTTGATAAAGCTTTTTTAACACTCTGAAATGTTTTCAATATTTAAATTGAAATTGCTTTCCAGATATGCAGTCTGAACCATGTTCTTGATATTCAGAGGTGAAATAATTCTAAACCAGAATTAGAATAAGACCAGGGAGGAAATGAGAAACATTTCAAAGTAATCTAAGCAGATTCAGGATGGACCTTGCCTGAATTTTCATTCCATTTTCAGTTTTCATTTGTTTTGTCCTAAGCTAAAACAGAGAAATATTTCAAAATCTTCCACGTGTAAAAACATTTCTTTGCCTGGCTCTAATTGCTCAGTTGAATTATTTGCAGGCAGATCACAACTCCCTTCAATTAATCAGTTCCATGAATGCCTGTTTCTGCCCAGTCCCTGACCCATAGCTCATTCCTGGACCCCAGGCTTGTGCTGATTTAATTAGCTATTTAACTCACGTGGCCTGGGAGTGTTTCCTGTTTGCACAGGCCCTCACTTAAGCTCAGGATTTGCATACAGCTTCTAATTCTCACTTAACAGTCACCCTTCCAGAACCCTTTTTGCCTCTGACCCCCCATGCTGGAATCCCTATGGGAAGCCCATGCACTAGGAGCATGAACCCAGCTGGAATGAATTTGTTTAAAAAGCTGAGAAGACTTTCACTGAGGTTTTTTTGGCATTGCTCACCCACTTCCAATTGCTTTATAAATTTAATGGAGTTAATGGTGGCCACTGGGTGCTGGGCTGGTTGTGGATTAGAGGTATAAAGTCAGCCCAGAGTCCCACACCCTCATCTCATGGCACAGGAAAAGAGCTGAGGAGGAACATGAGGAGCAGGGAAGAGGTCTCATGCAAGTGAGACTTTAGACCTCTGTGCAGTATGTTGGAGATCCAGGTGGTGCTCCCAAAAATTGCTGTATTTCCACTCCTGTAGGCCATAAAGGTGGTAAGAAAGTACCTGTTTTTTTTGGTCTACTCTTTTGTTTTCAAGAGCTCTTTACTGGAAAATATCAGATAATCAAGGCTGCCAAGACATCTCAGTTGTGCACTAAAACAGTCTTGGGTTTGGTTGTTTTGTGAGGCTTTTTTTCTCTGTGTTGTTTGGTTGTTTGGTTTTGGGCGAGTGCTGTAACATTAGTGAGAAGTTAAAGTGTTGATTCTGTATGAAAGTAACTCTGTTACTCTTCTGAAGAGGTAATAAATATATTCAGGTGTAGGGTAAATCTTTAGCTCTCCTGTTGCTTTGTAAGTGGAAGAAAACTGCATGTTAAATCTTTCTTTTGCTGATTACTGCAGAGCTTTTTACTGCCGGGTAAATCTGCATTTTACAAGCGGGAATGCTATGCAGGCAGATATTTCTGATATGCATCAAAGGCTGTATCTGATAATGTTCTCCTCAATTGAAGGTGACAATGATTATAGGAAAGAAATTGGCCTGCTTCTGTGCACATCCCAGAACACTAATTTCTCTGGCCAAATCGAGATCCTGGAGAACAAAATACTCAATTGCTCTAAGATGAGGCTTAACACCCAATCAGACAAATTCCCTTTGTGCCTCTTACCTGCTCACCCAGCAATGCATTGTAATCTGTTTTTTGTACATGGATAAGGCTCCAATGTGCAGAAGAACAGGGAATGGTGTAATTCACAGAGAGAAAAATATGTTTGCAAAATATCTTACCTTGAAATGTTGCCCACAGAGTCATGCAAAGCCAAATCTCTAAAGAAACCCTCCAGAGCCTGGGCTGGCCCAGAGGAGGGTTGATCTGCTGTTGTTGCCTGGGACTCTGCCTTGGGTTTGTCCCCTGCTCTGGTCTCAGTTACTGTAAGTAAAGCCCTGGCAGCCAATTTACAGAATTAACTTTGGAGAGCTCTGGCTTTATTTCTAGTTATTAAGCAACAGGGCTGTAATTTGAGAAACCATGTTATGGATCTGCTCAGCGTGTGTCGTGGTGGGCTGGGCAGTTGATGGCCACACCAGGGCAGTTGCAGAGAATGAAGAGCCCAGCCATAGTTCTGAGTGTCAAAGAGAGCAATAAAACCCTATCAAGAAAGACTCACAAGCACCTAATGAGAATCAGATACAGCATAAAATAGGCCACGTGCACACTCTTATCGAGATGCACAGGGATTTATGTACATAAACAGTGTATAATTTGGTTTTACATCTTATTTTTCACCTGTAACTTCAGAGGGAAATGAGTTAGTTGCTAGCAGTGGTGTGTGGAAAGCTGCAGTTACGTACTCAGTGACTGCTCGCACACAGCCTGGTGTGATGGAGCTGCCCTTGGGGACCAGGCACTTATCCCAGCTTGAAGTGGGGTGGAACACTGGAGGGGAGGGATAAGGGGACCCTGCAAACAGGAAGCCTTTGGAGCAGGAGAGGTGAGCCAGGGTCTCTCAGCACAGAAGGTCCTTCTGCTGAAGCTGTGCCATGGACCAGGTGGAAGAGGTGCAGGCTGGCTCTGCAAGGTGGCACTAGTCTCTTCCTTGGGTGTTGGAGAAAACACGTAGCTCCTTTGAAGCTGTGACTTTGGTTTTGGTCTTAGGGCTGGAGAAGAAGGATTCCACCCAGAGTGCTGCCTGCTTCTGGTGTGTTGGTTTCTAGGCTGGAGGGTCAGAAGGCTGTAGGGCATTAGTGGGCGATTCATTTCCCACATGAAAATGAAAGCTGCTTCCAGCCTCGCCTGCCGTGTGCTACTTGTGATGGCACTGCATTATTGTGATAAATGCAGAAAACCCTAGCCCCAGTGTATTCACATTTTAAATGCAAAGGGAAAGGCAGCTGTCAGTCAGCCAAGCAGGGCTGCGAGGCAGATAAGGATGTTGTCTTGCTTGGCCTTGGCGAGGTGCATAAATCTGGGCAACTAACTTCATTCCTTCTCCTTTACATTGGAATGAACTCGCAGAAAGCCCTTACTTTTAAAATTACTCACGTGCCTTGGGCTGTACCTCTGAGTGCAAGCTGTTATAAGTGAAACTTAGGTTGTTGTAAGGGAACTATATCTCTGCTTCTGAGGCTACTTGAAGGCTGCCTGACTTGTTTCCAGGACTGAGATTCCCAGCGTTGGAGAGGGACCAGTCTGACCCCTGCGTTGCAGAAGTGAAGACACTTCAGTTGGTGGGCCTGGTAGCAATGGTATTTGTTTTCCCCATGGATCCAAACCTGCCTGACAACCTCATTCCTCCCTGCTGCAGAGCTGACTTCACAAAACCCATCCCTGACACGCACCACAGAGCAGAGAAGTGCTTTGAACCAACCCAGAGCTGTGTATCTTCTCGCCCCCATCAGCCCCCTTGCCAGGAAGGCTTTTCACCACGCGGTGCTGGTGTCTGCGGTGACACAGAACAGTCGGCATTGCTTGGCTGCTTGGAGAAAAGAACGTGCTTAGGGCACATCTGCAGGAGTATAAACACTGCTGCTTCTCACTGGGAAGGTGATGCCCCTCAAAGACTCGGCACCTGTTTTTCATGTATTTTGGTCAGAAATCCTTTCCCTTGAATGTAGCTGAGCAAGGATGCAGTTTCCCAGTTTGCTGCACCCTATGATCCAGGGACACCACAGGATGCCTGGAGCTCTGCTGGTGCTACCCAAAGGGTTTTGGGGGAGCTCAGCATCCGGCAGAACCCAGCTCCACTACAGCCAGACCTGCAATGCTGCAAGAGCTGTGTAATTGAGCCAGATTTGTGTTAATTACCTACTTATCTGTGAAAACCTTAAGGTTCAGGATTAAGGGCAAGGAAATTATACTCAGGGGGATGTTTTAATGAGCAGAAAAACCTATACTTTGTCTTACAAGTCACTTTTTTTTTAACATTAAAACTTCCCAGGCTTATAATTAGAAATTTCATGTTTTGTGAACTGCAGTTCAGAAACTATGGGGAGAAATAGTTTATTTCCCAACTGCCCTCTTTCTTAATGAATGCTCTCAGGTTTGTTTTCCAGTGGTTAATAACATAGCACTCATGCCCACCCTGTCTCACAGAGGGATTTTAAATCTATAGACTACTTCTGTTTACTACATATATGTATGTATAAATTCAGGCAGTCAGTGAACCAGAACTAATGCAAGTGTTTGGCTGTTTGGGAGCAGAGGAGAGGGTGAAGAAAAGGCAGGCAGTGTGGGGATCATGGCCCCCCCAGGGACTCACCCTCCTGGCTCATGGGAGCCAGTCTGACAGGCAGGGTGGCGTGGGGGGAGAGTCTCAGGACAAGGGCTGTCTCCTCCAGAGGCCACGGCACCATGCAAAACACTTACTAAATGACACAATTTAGAGGCAATTAGGTAAGCGTACCTCTCTGCTGTGCTCCTGAGTTCAGCACGCACTCCAAGCTCTTAGTCTGAGGCAGGTGTTGCCTTGATCTCTGAAAACCTGATTTTTTTGAAAGGATCTTTTCTTTACATGTTTTTTACCTCTCTTTAAGTCCAGGAGCAGGAGAGCTGCTGGCCATCTTCTGCTCCTCCCTAGGGTGCACATCTACTCTCATTCCTAATACTGACAGCCCCAGCACACGCTGTTCCAGTGTGGTGTTTTAATGCACAGCACTCCCCGTTTCAGGGATAAACGCACATGTGGTGGTGAGGCTTGGCATGTGTAAGGGCATTTCCCTCACAATGCTGTTGCAGGACACCATCAGAGGAAGCTGCACAGCGAGGAAAGAGCCAGAAATAGCAACCAAGAGGCTGGGTATAGCTTCAGACTGCCTCCTCATTAATCTCAGACCAAAGTCACTTAAAATAACCCTGACCTTCATTCCCCATCCATTTATGTGAGATTCTTTAATTGTTCGTGTTCCATGGAAAAGGACCATGGTGTGCATGGTCTTCCAGTGAGTTGGACTCGTAGGGAGAAAGACTGATGTGGCATAGACTTGGGACTTTGGAGTTCAGGTGATTATTTAGGGGGGGAAAAAAGGTGCGTATCTGAGTTGGGTGACTTGCAGGAGGGCACATTTTTGGGGCTGGCTGTGCAGGCTCTCCTGCTTGAGCAAAGCAGGTGTAAAGGAGAGGTTCCCAGTGAGGAGGCAGAAGCACAACGAGCCTGAAGGATGCTCAGCTGCAGGAGGAAGCTTGCAACCACAAAAGTAGGTTTCTCAAATCTGGAAGCTGGGTTTTTAAGCCCAGAAGCTGGCTCCTCAGTGGAAACATTTGGGGAACAGCTGGTATCAGCTATCACTGCTCCTCCTTGTCCACAGGGATGGATTGCCTTGCTGTAAATTACTGCCTTGGCTGCAGTCCCTGTTCACACCCCATGCCTTGGTAAAATCGTAGGCTGGGAGTAGAAGTTGTGGAGCATCAATCCTGGCTTTATGCCACCTGGGAGTGAAGGCAATTCTCGGGTACCATTGGGTGAACTTTCTAGGAGATTTTTTTCTGCCTGAGAAGCTGGTTGTGAGGGACAAGCAAATTTAGTTCTAACCCACATGATCTGCACATAGCAGAAATCCAGATACACCCAGAAGGAAAGAAGGGAAATTAGGACAACAGAAGTTGATGGGCTGAAAACTTAATTAACATGTTGGAGAACTTGACCTGAACTCAGGCTCTTTCCCTTTCTCTTTTCCTTTGTCACTGTTGGTTTGATTTTGATTTTTGATATTACCACTCAGAAATTAGGAATAAATTATATCAGCTAAATGTCAGGCTAATGTGTTAATTCTGTTGCAATGCAGTGGAAAAAATGGTATAACATAATTCCTGCCATGTACCTTCATCTGGTTTACTCTGGGGCTCAGCTAATAGTTTTGCAGCCCTGTAGTTTCAAGTAACCAAATTAACAACTCAAAAGTTTTCTCTTTATTGGGTTCATCTGCTGTGATAGGATGGGGAGCAGCTCCTTGTGATACACTTGGAATAACACATCTGCTGCTGTGTTATTCTGTGCTGTGTTACGTCCCAGCCCCTTCCCTTGCTTTCTATGGCAAACAAGCAGCAGAATGACAAATAAAGCCACGGTTGCCTTTGTCAGCTTCAGCTCCTTGTGCTGCAGGCTAGATGAAATACCCACATAATCATGGCACTGTCCCATATTTATTTAAAAATATTAAACTATTTATAATGGAGAGGTCATCAGCATGCAGCATTCATTAGCGAGGGCTCCAGGGAAGAGATGGCAGTGAGTGAAAAACACAAACACGCTCTACACAAAAGCAGCGAAGAAGCATCCTTTGGAAATGTCAGTGCTGATAAGCAATTAAAACCAGGAAAAGTTAAAATGCAGGGAATTTCAATAGTCTGAGTACAGCAGCAGCCAGCCTTGGCTGTCAGGGAAGTCACGGTGGGATTCCCGTGGATGCCAGGATAGATGATAAGGTCTATGCTACACAGTAAAATGTAAGTGGATTTTCTTTATGAAAAGGAGGATTAAATTGCTGCTTGTGAAGAGAACCAACAGTGATGTAGGCAGGCAGCAGGTCGGGGAGGGAGGGCTGGGTTCATGCAAAGGTTGTAGGATGCTGAGCTTCTCTCTGAACTGTGGGGTGTCTGCCAAGCCACACACAGGTGAGTGTGAAGTTTCTGCCAGAAGCAGGCTGGAAAACATCACTTGAGGGGAAGAGGCTGCTCTGTGTGACATGGTGTGAGTCTGGCATTGGCTTGGGCTGCTCAGAAATGGCCATTTGACCTTGCAAGGTGCTTCTGGGCATTGTAGGGCAAGTGGGTGTTAGAGTGAAATGATAAAAGGAGGGAGTGGGAGGTGTGCTCTCTTGTGGAATTGTTTCTGAGCAAACAGGAATTTGTCCAGTGACTCCATCTGAAGTTACTTCATGCTATTGCAGTGGTTTTATAGCCCTTAGTCCCCTTCACTCCATCTACTGTTGGAATCTGCTCAGAAGGATTGTTATACCTTGTGCCATCCTGTCCCTGCTGACTTTGCATGCGGGGAACTGCTACTGTGGTCCTGAAGCTCACAATTGGGATAATGAACTGAAAGAGGTCAGAAGAGATGAAATATTCATCTTTGGCTTGCCATGCCCTTTCAGAAATTAATTTACATTGGGCAGTTACATGGTACTTTTCTATTTCCTTTTCTTTTTCTTTTTTAAAATAGATGTGGATCACATCCAAAACCCAAAGTGCTCAGATGAGCTTTGGAGCTGTCTCTTTCTCTTTATACTTCTCATTTTCTAGGCTGCCTTCTGAAAATGTTTTTAGAGGTTTCTCACTCCAACTTTTCCCTTACCTGCACACAGGATTTTAATCCTTTTAGTGACAACAGAATTGCAGCTGGTGCAAAGTGGCTGAAGCAAAATCAAGAAATGTATTTCCCTTCCTTCTCCACTCTAAGGTCTTCCCCTTCCCTCGTTTCTGTCTTTGCTCTTTCTCCCCTCCTGCCTTGAAACTCCACTAAAAATTTCCCAGCTTTTAGCAGTCCCTGCAGACACAGAAGGAATGATCCTTAATTCCCAATTTCCATTCTACTGCTGGGCTCAGGGCACTTTATTTCAATGCAGAATTATACAGAAATTCCTACAGGGACTTTTCACATCCATATTTCCTTGTAGCACTGCTGCTGAATCATCTAGGAACTGAAACTTGCTTGGCTGGAGAGCAATGTGTTTTTGTAAATTATCGACATGGTGAAATTGGCCCTGGTCCAAGACAAGCCTTGTACTTTGCTAATTCGCCTTGGGTCTAATCCCCGTCACACTGAGGAGGATGAAGATGAGTCATCTCCAGCTGGTAAGGCTGGACATTAGACCTAGTGACACACATGGGAGGTGGAAACTGGGAACATACATGCCAGGAGTGGATTTATAGCTAACATAGAAGTGCAAAGACAACTCCATTCGTTCAGATGTGTCTCCAAAGAGTCACTGGGGAGAAACAGCTCCCTAGAGCAAATAATTCGCTGCAGGAGCTCTGATGGGCTTCTTTTTTCCCAGTTCTGGTTCTCTGCTGGGCAGTGGACTGTGTCTGTACAACACAATCCAGTTTCCATGGATCTGGATCTTCAACTGAAAGCTCATTTGATGCAAGTCAGGAGTGTTAAGACTTTATTCTGCAGCAATAAAAAAGAAATGAGCCTGGCAGTAAAAGGGTGTTGAGGGATGTATGGAGATATGGTGTCCATCCATATGTGGTGCTGCACGGATGGATTTATTGCACAGGGTTTTGTGCAGTGGTCTTGGGATTGTGGAAAGCCTCCATGACGTCACGCTGAGAACTGGGAGTTGAGCTGTTCCTGCTGCGTGATGGGAGCAATATCCTGATTTATCCCCGCTGCGGTGGCTGCCTGTGACAGGTCTGGCAAGCTGCTGTCGGCAGAACCGTGCAGTGGATGCCGTGACCTCTGTGGGCAGAGCAGGAAGGTGGAGTTGCTTCCTCTTTGAGCCTGCCAGGGACATGATTCAGATTTTACAGCTAATTGACTGCACTGATCTTGCTGCCAGAAAGGGATAATATTCAATGAGTCGCTTGTCTTTCAATAGCTGCTGTCCAAAACCCTGCATGCACCTTATAAAACCAGTCCTGTGACTTGGCTGACTGGTTGCTCAGAGGCACAGGCTCTCCCATGACCCACCCCCCTCCCCTTTTTATTTTACCTGCTGCTTTGTGCTCTGCAAGCAGTCCCTCACCTGGGAGGAGGTAGTGGCTGTGTGCTGAGTGACTCAAAGGCAGGACTTGATGTGATTCCCCCATATCGTTCTGCTTCTGATTAAAGCCTCACTTCACAGAGGCTAAGGAGCCTGGTGGAAATTAATGCCATCAGCCTCTGGTAGCAGGAGGAGCTTGACTCAAAGCGACTGAAACTTACTGGCGGCACTGGCTTGACGCTCCATCAGCCCCCAGTCCATTTGTGCTGAGGGCTGTGTGTTTTTGTAGACAGCTGAAGCACATGATGAGATAAGAAGACCACGTGGCAGACAAAAACCAACCGGCCCATCCATCACTGAGCACAAAATGAGGGAGGAAATTCAGGAAACCTGTAAATACCACACCAAGGAGGCCGGCATGTGCCGCAAGGATGGGCTGGCGGTCGTACAAACCCCAGCGCTGCTGCTGGCTTCTTGGTCTGCTCATCTGCCACCCAACTGGAGTTCATTTGTTAACACTTTTTCCCAAAGCTGGCTCCCAGCAGAGCCACCACTGAGCTGGCTTTCATCTCTGCACTGCACTGGAGAGCAGTGCCAGGCTGGAACACGGAGGAGCACAGAGCTGACAGCTCCAGGATCTGGCCCATCATTCTTTTGTGATGATGCTTGGAAAACATAGAGCAAACAATGCTGTAGGAATAACTTAGCCTGCATACACTATACAAGAGCTGTTCCCATGATGTTTGCTCAGTCCCTGACTAATTTAGCACACAGGATGGGCTGGCAGATTATGCAGCGAGACAGGCTAATTCGGGCCTGTGGTTCATGTGAAAGAATGATGAGATAGGCTGGGAGACAATGAGCGCTAATATTAGGACGCCAGGCAGGGAGTCAGGAATCCTAATCCCGACTGCAACTGACCTGCTCCCAGGCCCCACATCCCTCTTTGGAGCTGCCTGGAGAAAAAGAGCCTCTCCCTTTATGTTTGGCCGACTTAGCCCTGGGAGCTGTTTGTCCCAGCCAAGGCTTCTGGCTGTTATTCTGTATAAATAGTAGTGATGATCATAATCTTTCCATAGGGGGTATGGCATGGCAGGGGTAGTGCCTCATATCAAAGCTGCTGCTTTTGTTGGACTAAGCTCATACGTGCAGTAGATGCTGCTTTAGCATAAAGATGCTCTTGTGGGACCAGCAAGCAAGAAGTTGATCGGGGATGTTTCTGTGAAGATACAGCATCAGACATCCCCATGAATTCTTCTGCTCCAGTGCTTCAAAAAGCAAGATGGGGTTTGTATATCTTCCAAATCACTGAGTGATATCTCATGGTGTGTTAATTGGCTCTGCTTCTGAGAATATTTGTATGTATGCTCAACCTTACACGTGTGGCTTGTCTGATGCCTGTAAATTACTCTCATGAGCAGAGTAAAGCCAGGCCCCAGATGGCTGCAGGATTGGGGCTGTGCAGTCTGTTGCTGCCTTGTCTGTCGTGCCTTTTGCCAGAATTATAATTATGACCCAGGGAGTGATCTCCCAGCTACTCCCCACTGTGAAGGAAGAGCATATCCATACTGCTCCAAAGGAACTTCTTGCCCAAACCATCAGCTTGTCCCCTGATTGTGCCTTACTGCTACCTTTTTATTTATTTCTTTTAATCTCTTTCAGGCTACTTGGGCAAACTTTTGGGGAGGAAGAAATCAATTCTCTATTATAGAAATTTTTCCTCAACTCAGAGTTTTTACAAGGGAAAAGGGAGTTTTGCTGTTTATTCTGCACACAGAATTGCTATTGATATTCTGTGCATTGATTCTTCACTGTTGAGAAAAACAAACCCTTCCAAGTGGAGCTGGTGGACAAGATACTGCACTGATAGAACCCCATGTGCCAGTTAGTTTTGGGAAGCTGAGCCTTTGTGGTTAATTTTATTTTCAAGCCAAATCATGAGATTGACACCTTTAATTAGGTCCACTCAAGTTATTTGAACCAGACTGTGCATGGGGAGAGTGGGTTATTCTGAGCTTTTTCTTCCTGTTTTTTTTCCATATTTAAGCCATTGGACTTGCATGCACATCCATCACAAGGGACTATCAACTTACTCAGACTTTGCCTCTTCTTTATGGCACCATAAAGACTTACAGCAGAACTTTTTCCTGATTTAGCTGTCTCTTACTAGTTTTCAGGGGGAATGAATAGCAAGTTTCGTGTTGAAGATACATAGAGAAAATAGAGAGGAGATACAGAAAATGGAATGGAGAGCTGGTGCTGTGTAAGAAGCAGGGGAAGGACAGGGAACAGCATCTCCATTAGTAGAGCCGGTAGTGGAGTTTGAGGATGTGATGAGGCTCTCTGTGTATCCGCAGAGGGAACAAAGAGGGTAATAAAGGAGGAGAGAATGAACCTCCTTCGAGTTGGTGCCTTGGGCAGTTGTGTTGAGCTCTTGCAGCACAAATCAAAGGTGAGACCTTTTCTTTTTCAAGCAGCAGAAGCAGAAAGGGGTAGGTTTATCAGCTGAGACAGGTGAATTGCAATAGCTTATCTTAGCAGGACACAGTGTCTACTGAAGTCTCCAGTAACTCATGTGGAGCCATTAAAATAGCAAAGAAAAATTCCTGGAGAAGAATGTGACTTAGCAAGACTTAATATCTACCAGACTAGGAAGAGGAATTTCCTCCTTCAATAACTAAATCATAGTCAAGAAAGATTAGGAGAAAAACTATTTTTTTCTTATTTTCTTTCTTTTTCTTTTAATTTTGGAAATGTTCCTCTGTGTCCCAGAGACCTCCTGTCCAGTAAAATCTGCCCCAAATGGACACTACATTGAGGTTTTCTTCAGATTTCTTTTAGAAAGTTGAAACGTGTGGCAGGCTCAGCTTCCCTTGCAAAGCCAATCTGATCCTTACTCTAACCAACAGGCTTTGCCCGCTCTGCTCCTGACTTCTTGGGAGTTTTACAAGGCTGGGAGCAGCCTGGCTCCCTCCTTGCCAAAAAGCCACACCCACAGCAATCATATCCTGGAACAGAACAGTTTCTGCAGGGAAGATGTGTCTGAAAGAAACTAATAAACTCGGGAACACAAGTGCTAATGGAGGTTAATGAAATCTACAGTTTGTAGCTGTGTTGGGTTTTTTTAGAATCTTGTTTTTTAAAATGTCTGTTGGACACCTTGAGGGCCAGTATCCCTGTGGGGCATCCCCACTCCCAGGTGGTTACTCTGAGCCCTTTTGCTTCCACCCAATGAGCTCAGCAACATCCCAACACACGCAGCCTGTTGTGTGTTATTTAAGCCATAGGATATGACAGAGCGTGTTTTATGGAGCCATTAATTTATGCTGTGGGTGACTTTAACCACCCAAGAAGTATATTAATGGCCCTATAAAATATACCCCAGAGTGTCTTAATATGGTTATGAGATTGATCTTCAGCTTTATATTCCGCTATGTGTGATATTATTGAAATAAATTGTAGAGGAAGGTGACATGGGATCCCAGTAAGGGGTGAGTTTCCTTTCTCTTCCTGGAATCCCATGATCACAGATTCACCCTGAGCCAGCTGTGGGGTGGGGCTCCAGCCCTCCTGCTGCAGGAGGCCAGAGATGTCCCACACAAGATGCTGCCTTTTAGGATGGAACTTGCTGGCCCAGCTCTGCAACTAAGCTTAGGCAGTACCTGTCAGTGCTGGCTGGTCAGTGGCTTTAACTTTAACAGAGCTGCCTGTATCCTGACACTCAGACGGTTTTCTAGAAACACAGGGTTTTCTCAGTACTTGGAGATGGGTCATCTGTTGAAATGTTTGCCAGAGTGAGGACTCAGAGCAGTATCAGCCCATCCCTTCCTTGCACCAGCTTGTCAGGAAACCCTGGATGCTACACGGAAAATTTTTCTTCAATAGAAGTTAGGTGGGATTACTATAAAAAACAATTCTTGTTTGAGAAATAACAGCAATGAGTGGCTTTCCTGCTGACAGATTCTGGTGGCCTGAGTGTACCAACAGGAAACTTCAATGTCTGAAAAACGGGACCTTGTTTAAAGTCTTTCTTCTCTCTTTTCTCCCAGCATCCATGTGCTCAAGGCTTTCCAAACCTTCAGACTTGTGATGTCAAAGCATTGAGGGTTTGAGGTTTAGCTGGAAATTAAGAATAAATTCTTCTGTATTAAATAATCTGTACTTTTGTGTAGCTTTAATCACTGTCATCTTCTTTTATGCTCTCTGGTGGGAGTGCATGGCTCTGAACTGCCATGAACTCACAGCATTCTTAGTGACTAGATATGGGTTTTCATCCCAAATCAAGTAAAACTGTGGTTTTCTCAAGCGTTAGTAGGAAATCTGAGAGAATAATTTGATGCTTGGGAGAGATTTGACCCATTTTAGAATCCAGGACAGAGCATGAGGTTTCAGACATGCTTATGAGACCAAGACCATGGGTCAATACCCTCTTTGAAAGAACCCTTTGAGCTGTTGTTGTGTGTTTGCAGCAGGGTCCAAAGCATGCAGATCACCACCTAAAGCAGGAGAGAAAGCACCAGCCTGCTCACCCTGACAGATTAGACACTGCCAACAGATGGACTACCCAACCATTGTGATTATAGACAAAAGAGCAAGGGAATTGGACTCTCCTTTAAGGTCTGGGCCAGCCCAAATCAGTTTTTACTGTTCTGACATGGGCTGTGAGCTGGTAAAGAGCGTGCAGACCTACAAGAGGTGAGGCTGGACCAGCTGCTGCAGGTGAGTTAGGATGGCTGCGAAGAGCCTTCATCGGATGAGGAATGTACCTGAGCTTCTCCCTGCCCTGTGCTCATGTTCCCCAGGTAGGTGCCCTGTGACATTTCCCTAATTACAGTTTATAAAACAATTAGAGACTCTTGCGAAAAAGGAGAGTATCATTATTAGAACTGCAGTTGTTAGAGGTGAAGAGAGGCTGTTAATCGTTATATCAGAACTTTGGCTATATTTGAGCTCTTATAAGTGGTGCCGTGTTGGAGAACGCATGGCATACGAAGAATGGAGAGAAGACCTACGAGGATGACGGCGACGCAAACCTCCCAGACTTGGACGAATCTACCAGACTAGAGACTTTTGCAGTTCAAGTTTAAAGTTCTACGTTTTTGCGCGTTTATTGTTACGGTTTTGATTTAAAAGCTTTATTGTCACGCCCTTGCTGATTTCTCCCCTCGTGGTTGTTCCTCTTGTAGTTTTATTCCCAGCTCTCCTCCATCTTGTCTTCTTTCCCTCACGGTTTTCCCACCTCTCGCCCTAACCCTGGGTTCCTATTGGCCCTCAGTTCCTGCCTTTGTCTCCCATTGGTCGGACCATCACCCTGATTTGCATATTCTACCCCTCTCGTCCAATCACAGCCCAATTCTAGAACCTTCTCTCAGAGCCCCTATATAAACCCGCCCGCCCCTCAGGAAAGACCTTTCTCCATTTCACCCCTGTGCGGTGTGGGGTGTGCCAAGAGTCGTCACTGTCGGTCAACCACGGTCAGTGCCAGCTCCCAGGATCTAGGGCTATCCAGTCTGACCAACTGGTCCTTAGAAGGTAAAATGGTAGGAAGTTGTCCCTGGAGAAAAACTGAAGCGAAAGTCTGAAAATCAAGAGAAAGTTCTGGCTGGGACTTGCTGTTTTTTTTTTAATTACCAGCAAGAACAATTTTGGGAGCACAGTGGCCCAGACACAGTGTTAGGATTACGAGTGGAACAGCTCACGCTTTCATTAGTGTTGCAGTGTTTGTAAGCAAACAGAAAATGGCCCTTGGAAATCTGTTGTCTCATAAATCTTACTACCGAATTTTTTTTCCTAAATAACGTTTTTCAAAAAATTTTTCCATGAGGCATGAATAGTTTTGTAAGATCTATTCAGGGCAGCCACAGCTCATGTGATGCTCACATGGATCCCAGATGATTTTTAGCTTAGCAGGGCTGTCACATAACACATCCCGCAAAGTGATGGTGATGAAAATACGTCACACCCAACTCTCGGCTGTGAACAAGAGTCTCCTTGCGCTGTGAGCTCACGCGTGTGACACAACTGTCACAGCTGAGAGAGAAACCCTTCCCCACGAGCCACGCTGCTGCTCTGCAGGATTCACAGACCTCCTGAGCATTTATTGCCCAGGGGATTCAGCCTGATGACCTATCCAGTCTTTATTGGTGAAGGCACAGTGAAAAGTGTGCTGTCATCCTAAAAGTGACAAATTGGGAAACTGGTTACTGAGCCAACAAAAGCAGATGTGAGACAGTTTATTGCTGCTCAAACATAAGGGATCAGCACAGCCTTAAGCATGAAAATGAAGCATTAAAGTTCCAAATGGAATGAAACATCTTAGATGGAAGCAAACAAGGGCTAGACACAGCAGGTACTTTGAATTTCATGAGTCCACCTGTACCCAAGAAGGCAGGTTCTTCCCCCTCCTTGGAAGGACTTTCTTGAGCACTGGCAATCCCATCTGCTTTCCATGGAGACCTGGACAGAGGTGCCTGAGGCACAGGGGACGGAGCTGACTCACTGCTGTGCTATGTGACATTGGACAAAGCCTTCCATTCCTTTGCCTGAAGGTGGCTATGCCACTTGGGCCAGAGACCAAGGCTTCTGCCACTGCTGCAGCGATGGGAGTTTTATGAAATAGCCAGATGAGAGACTATGGCTGGGGAAAGGAGTGAGATTGCAGGGTGTGAGGGAAGGACAGGCTGCCCTGCTTCAGCCAGGACAGGTGTAAGGGCAGGCAAAGTGCCCCTGCCGCCTCTCTCAGCTCTATGAGCTAAGCCTGGCTGAGAGCTGGGCCAGATTTATGTTGGTCTGAGCTGCTTTCCCAGCTGCAGCACACGGCTCCCTGAGCCTGCCGGCCCTCCTGCATCGCGGATCATCGCGGTACACGCTTGGCTGGAAGGATGTGAGACGAGAGAGCAACGCGGACAGCAGCGAGAGTCTGCAGGCTGCAGAGGCTGAGAGCACACTAGGGCAGCACAGGGAGCCAGACTGCGCTCTTTGTTTCCCTGTGTCACTTCTCAGTCCCGATTAGCAGCAAAACAGGGCACGCACACATCTGACAACTGAAATCCTTGCTGGAAGGGGTTCGATCATGCATAAGACTGCTCAAAATGAGGCCTGGCTTTCAGGTTTGGAAGCATGGAGCATGACCTGGAAGGGACAGCTGGTACGTGCATGCTTACTTATTTTCCCCTTTTAGAGTTTTGCACCAGTTCTGTGTAACTTTGCGGAGTTGTGATCAAGGACACACAAATGGATGCCCGTCCCTTTCCTAGTAGACAAATCTCACCATCTGTCTGTCCAACTTCTCAACAATCACTCGAGGGAAGGAAAACCTGAGAATGTTATTAATGTCTTAAATTCAAGCACTCAATCAAAAAGCAGAGAACTAAGCGCAGGAGCACAGCTTTCACCCGAGCCTTGCGCAAGCGCTTTGATACCATTTTAATGATGGGCTTGTGCAACTTTTTCCTCGGGACTTGGACTTTGTGTCCTCTCACGTAACAACCACCTGGAAAGCACAGGTGAGAAGTGATTGCAGAGGTTTGCGGCGGCTGGGAAAATCCTAGAAATTCCTCCGGGAAAAGCAAAGGACGAACATCCCTTCTGCTTCAGAAGACGAGCATCTCCGGGAGAGCAGCACCCGGTGCGGAGTGCCCGCGCCCCCGGCCGCTCCCGCGGAAGGATCATTCCAGCCGGGTAGGGGGGTCCATCCTCGGCAGCACCCCGGGGGGACACCGGCACCGACTTTTCCCGTCGGGAAAGTTGCCGGTGTGCCGGGGAGGGGCCGTGCCGGGGGNGGTCCAGCCGGGTGCGGCAGTGCGCGCTGACCCGCGGGCCCGGCGGGCAGCTGGGCTTCGCCCTGCTGGGCGGCGCGGAGCACGGCGAGTTCCCCTACGCGGGCGCGGCGACGGACGGCGAGGCGGCGCTGAGCGAAGGGGAGCTGCTGCTGGAGGTGCAGGGGGTCCGCGTCTCGGGGCTGCCGCGCTACGACGTGCTGGAGGTGATCCGGAGCTGCAAGGACCCCATCGTGGTGAAAGCCGTCCGACAAGGTACGAAGGGGGACGGGGGGACGCGCTCCGCACCGCCCCTGCGGTGCCGGGCCGCTGCTGCGGGGCTGGGTGGCCACGGGCGAGTGCGGTCGGACATCACCCCGTGGGGGCAGCGCGGGACCCCGACAGGGTGGCGCAGCGCGGGTGTCAGCGCGCCCACCCGTGTGCGCACCTTGTCCGAGGGCACGGATGCGCAGGCAGCTCGTCGTCCCGAGCCCGTCTGCAGCCGCCCCGCAGTTCCTTGCCCAGCCTTAAGCGCGGCGAGCAATTGCGTGAGACTTTTCCCAAAGGCACCGCGGAGCCGTCAGCGCTCCCTGCGGGGCAGCCCGGTGTCCGCTGACCCCTGGAGAGGCTGAGGGAACTCCGCAATTGGGGGAAAGTGGCAGAAATCCTCTCCTCCAGCAACTGAGCATCCTTTGGAACTGCTGGGTGATGACTGGAGTCCTGTTCAGAAAGTGCAGCGTGTGTTTTCCTGCTACTGTCGTGGGAAGAAAAAGCTTGGGCTCTCTGGCTGAAAGGCAGCTCAGGTTTACCTTTTTTCCCCCCAGTTTGAGCTGGTGAGGGCACAGCCGTGCTGCCCTGCAACGCACAGGTGAAGGCATTCACAGGTAGCTCTCCCGTTTGGCTGGGGAAGAGGATAGGAAGAGTCCTCCCATGCTGGATCAAAAAGCATGTCTGTGTACACTCAACAGTCACTCAACAGGTTAGCTGACAGGCTTGGCTAATAGGCTTGTGATTTCCAGGGCAGGATGTGATTTTAGTGCCAGGAGACTTGGTGCTGCTGTAGCCACCAAGGCTATTTGGAAGGGCAGGATGAGCAGGACTGCATTCAGACACCCTGAGCTGTGTGAGGCAAAGGAGCATCCCGAGGTCAGCTCTAAGCGGAGGAAGGAAGGGAAGTTTTCTTTGTGTCACCCAAGAGATTCCTTAGGGGAAAGTTTATTTGTTGTCCAGGCATGTATGCGTCCCAAACTTGGGGTTTTTGCTGTGGCTTGTGATGCAAGAGAGTTTTTTTTTTTCTGTGCTTGATTCAACCCAGCTGATTGCTGCAGACAAAATTTATGGCCAGCTGGCAAGACTTGTCACCTGAAGTCTTCTCCCTGGGCTCACTGATGAGCTCAGCTTGAAGGACTGCAGGCACTTTTTTCACAGCCATCCTTCAAACCTCCGATATTGGAGCAGATCCCAGCGATGGGGTGTCAGAGAGAAGTCCCCCTCTGCCACCTGCCCCAGAGCTGATCTACCAAAGCACAGCTACTTGTTAGTCCTTTCCAAGAGTCTGACATACTCCAGCAAACGGTGTCAAACTCCCAACAAAAGCAGTTTTCTTTGAACAAATGTATATTTTCCCTGCTGCATTCTCTCTGCTTCACTGGGAGGTGGGGAGGGAAACTGAGCCTGCTGTTTTCCCTGCCCAGGTAGGAGGGGGAGAAAAGAATGAAGAAAAGTATGAGGAAATTAGGCAGAGTTTTTTTTTACATACTGATTGTTTTAGCAGAAGTGTTAAAATACAGCTTGTAGTGTTGCAATGTGATCGGTGTTGGTGGATGAAGGAAGGTGCATAAAAAACCCCCTTTCCAACCAAGCAATTTGTGATCAAACTTTTCGTTATTTTGGAAACAAAGTTAATATAAACAAAAACGCATCCTGGGAATAAGTTGCAAATGACAGAACTTGGTGGTAAATGTGTCTCAGCTCCAGGGTATGGTCAAAAGAAGGGGCAGAGAGCTGAGTTTCAGTATACTGGTTGAGTTTACCTGAAAAGTGGGAGAAAAGGGTTCCAAACCCTGCTGGAAGTCAGGCAGGCACTTGAACCTTGTGCCATTCTCATCTACAGCTGAGAACTAAGCACCTGGTTGCTGTGGGATTGTAGTTTCCTTTTTTTCTTCCTTTCCACATATTTTTTAAAAAATTATTTATTGGCCAAGAATGTAGAATAGAAATAAATATTTGGCATTTTTTTAAATCATTAAATATTTTTGTGATCAGGAAAGCAGTTCCCAGTGCCTGTCAATGATAGCCTGGTATCTCTGTGCCGCTCTGTGCAGAGAGGGATCTCCCTCACAGATGAGGATCAAAAGCATAGAAAAGGAGAGTATTTTAATTAAAATGCATTACTTCTGTGTTGATTAAAAATCTCATTATGGAGATGGCAACTGTCATTTAACAGGAAGTATGTGGCACTAGAGCAGACAGCAAAGGAGTGTGCAGATAAGATTGTTTTCAACTCTGATTCTCCTCCTCACAGTTCTTAGTGACTAATTGACTGGTGCTGAAGCGCTAGGGCAGTATTAGCCTGGAAATGTATATGTTTTATTGCCTTGTCTGTTTCGTACGACATTTACAAGGCTGGAAAAACAGGAAATTTACTATAAGTCAGTCATCTGCAGGCATGAATGGAGAAAATAGCGGTTCTGACTTTGCACTTAGCGAAAGAGACTAGGATGTGAAACTTAGGTGGAATAGGCTGTACCTGGACTTTGTCATTAGACCAGGGTTTATAGACTTACAGGTTCATGTACAATATTTTTTCTTGCTTTCGTGAGTGACAAGTTTGAGTAGGTTTCCACAAAGTACAAAAAGGGGGAACCTGTATGAATTCTCTTAATGGGAATACTGGTATTTAATACTGCTCATTTGGGATTTCTTGGTCCTCTGCTTACCCTGTTAGAAAGAGTGAAGAAAGCTAAAGAACTTTAACAAAGCTTTCCCTTTATTTTCCCCATATACACGGTTTTTGGTATTGTGGTTGAGAAAAAACCTCTACCATTATAGTTGCCTGGTTTTAGGAAGAGAGAGGAAGAATCTTCTGCCATGTATCTTAGTAACTTTCACAACTGTCAAATGTGTGAAAAAACCCTCAGTTAACATGTAGTGCTTTTATGACTGACTGTTTCCATCTTACATATGTGCCTGAATTCTGATGAAATTGGCGATTAACTTCTGTGCAGTTAATAAATGCACTTTTATTATTACTTGGTCTGAGAGTATGGAATTAATAGATTGAATTATAGGGGCAGTGGTCACATATTCTTGTGTAAAGCTGGCATTGCCCTAACTCAGCTGTGTTGTGAATAATATAGCTCCCTTGAATACAGTTCACATTTCTCAATATAGCTCACTTGGATAAATTAAAGCTTACTTAGATAAATCAGTTATAAAATCAGGCACACTGTTTCTTCTCGTGAATCTTCGTTAATGGAGTCCAGCACAACAGAACAGAAGTTTATCATGCTGTTCTCCACAAGGAAAGAACTAAGGCTGTATCTGTAAAAAGTTGACCATGATTTGTTTGAGGCAAGGTATTTGTGTTTTCATTCTCCCTCAGTGAGAGATAGGCACGTTCAGAGGGATTTCCAATTGCAGCCTTTTATTTGTTGTGCTCTTTGGTTCGATGAGCTGTGCTAAATCATACCAAGCCAGATGCTTGGTCTGGGAAACTGTCAAAGTTAATATGTTTGTGCACTTATTTTTAAATTGTGGGGTTTTGTTTTTTTTTTTTTTTTTTT